>ML778558.1:420798-441511 GCA_009831015.1 Picea engelmannii | reverse complement strand
CTTCTCGTCTCGTTGTTGCGACGTTGGATTTCATCACCAACTAGTGGCTTCGATATTAGAAGGTATTGTTTGCTTGGTGATTGCTTCTAGATTTTGTTTACTAGGGTGTGCTGATTGTTTCTCGAAGTTGACCATAGGATTTTCGTTGAGGAGTTTGTTACTTATTTACAATTTCTCCCCCACGACGTTCATGTAGGATGCAAGGTTTGTCCCCGGAACATCCAGAAGCTTCACAAACTTTGCATACAACAACACCTGAGGGTACCCCTGAGGACTCTCCTTGTCCGGGTGAAATCCCCCTTGTTACTCTACCACACGTGGACGTAAGTGATGTCCCAGAAGTTTTTACACCACCTTCACAAGTAGAACCTACTGATCCTCTTGCTGGTTTTCGAATTACCCATACTATAGAGGACTATCGCATTCGTCGTGGTGAACGACCTGTTGGACGATTAAATCCTTCTGAAGAAACTGTTGTTACATCTTCTAAATCAACTTCTGGGCCTTCTCATGGTGTAGTAGGCCAAGATCCTTTTTGGTTGGGTGATTTCTGACGAGTCTTGTTTGGTACTGATTCAACCCCTGTCTATGAAATAAACCCTCCTGTGTCTCCTGAATCAGAAACTGCACCTGAGACTACCACTTATTGTTTTTTTCTCCCTCCCGAGATGGCCCATCTCTCTATTACTTCGAGTGTCCAAACCAAGATTCCTACGACTACTCTTCCCCCTATCAATACCCAGCGAACTCCTGAGGTTAACCCGAATTTACCCCCTGATTACCATGCATTGAATCCTTTGTTGAATGTTTCCCATCCAACACCTTCACAAACCCCAGCTGGTTCTCCAGGTGGTCCTCAGTTTCCTAGGCATCCTATTCCCGGTTTCATCTCGACACTCCCTCAGTTTCCTACTGGAAATCCTAATGCTAGTAGCACTATCCCGACTGTTGCACCAAACTTGCACATTCCTGTTGGTGGACAGGGTAGTACGGTTCCTTTTCCTTTTCTGGGACATAACACAGTTACCACACAACCTACGGCTGGTATACAACTCTCGGGCGGAACTATACCTATGATAGGGGGACCAACCTCCCCTTTTGGACAAAACATACCTCCTGCGTTGGCCCAGTATTGGCAACAGCTTTTACAAAACATACCTCTTGCTGGGAGGGAAGCAATAGTCCCTCCTGTAGGCCAACCATATCCAGGTGTGACTAATTCTATTTGGGGTTCCGGTCAAACTTCCCAAACTCAGGTCTCTACCCAAACTCAAGGTTATAATCCTTAGGGATACTACCCTATCCAGCCACCACCGAACCAACCAGAAGCTTCCCTCTATGAACAGTCTGCTTATGCTCCTACTGGTCTGCCAACGGGGCTTCAACCCCAAAGCCATCAATACCCGCAAGTTAACCGACAGTTGCCTTTTCTTTCTACCTTGGATTTGCCAGATTTGACTAGGATTTTAAATGATCCTATTCGTCACTCTCCCCAATGGCCTGCTATTCCTGCTAAACTCCCATCGGATATTCTGAAATTCGATGGTAAGGTGGGGGAGGACCCCAACAATCATGTCATGACTTTTCATTTATGGTGTTCGTCCAACTCATTGATGGATGACTCCATTCGACTGCGTCTTTTTCAGCGAACCCTTACCGGTTCGGCTGTGAAGTGTTACATTGAGTTGCCACGAGGTTTCTTTTCTGATTTTAACACCTTGGCTATGTCTTTCCTCACACATTACCAGTTACTGATCCGTTATGATACCGGGACTGAGATCTTGACCTATTTTAAACAAACGAAAGGTACTCACATCTCGGACCATATACATGAGTGGAGAAGGAGACGACGTCTCATCAAACGTGAACTCCCTGATCAGTTACTGGCCGAATGGTTCACGAAATCTTTTGTGAATGAAATTGGTAAAGACATTTCTATGGGTGGTGTTGTTACATAAGAGCAGGCTATAAGTCGCGCTCAGTATCTTGATCTCGTTTATTCACAAACGGGAACAATTTACACCTTATTACCTGATTTACCTCGTCCTGGTACTTCCAACACTTCTACTGCTCCAGCTGCCTCGCATGCAGTTGATGGTGTGATTGGGACCACTCATACCCACTCACATTCCATTTCAACTACAACCCCAAAATCCAATACTTCTAATGTTCAAAGTGCTCCGTCTCCTGCTCCTCCCGCTGGTAAAACCTCTGAAGTGAACGCTGTTCAATCTACGCCGACCAGTAAGAACAAATCCAAGAAAGGGAGAGGCAAGAATAAGGAGAGTAAAAACAATAATTCGAATGAGCAAACCAAACCCCCTCCTGTTGAATATCGGGATAAGTACAAACCACGCTAGCCTTGCCTTATCTGTGGTGACGATCACTACATAAGGGATTGTCCGAGACGTGCCGAGGTTAACAAGTTCCTTCAAGGAACGCCAAAACCCTCTACGCCGACAGTCTTGTCTCAACCCTTCCTGTCTCAACAACAGGCTTTGTTGGTCATTCATGACCAACCCTCTACGTCTACAAACTCTTATGTTTTGATGTGCACCGGTGATTCCAAGAAAGACAATGTTGCACTTACCACTAGAGCTAAAGACTATACTCCTTCTAAGGAGAAGGTTGACGACTTACCTCCTGATCTGGTACAACCCTCTCCACCGAATCCACCTACAAACGATCCTCTTCATCTCGAACGACCGAACCTTGATACAGTTATATGACCACCCCCAAAAGGTGTCGTTAAGAAATCAACATTCAATCCTCATGTACGTGCGGCCCAGAACTACATCATTGTAGAAGATCTGGCCCAAGCACCTTCAACGATGTCTGCCCTTGAAGTCCTTCAATCTTATCCTGCACAGCAAAGGGCTCTGTTGAAAGCAATAGGTGGAATTGATCCCATGGACATGAATTTGATAGTCTTTGACTTGGAAGATCATGTTCCAAGGTTACCCCCATAGCTTGCGTTTCAAATACAGGTTGTTGTCGCCAACAAGAGTATTTGTCGGACTGTTATTGATGAAGGGGCCTCTACGTGTGTAATGTCGTTTACTTGTTGGAAAGCCATTGGCTCTCCCCCTTTAAGCGAATCACAAAATAATTTGAGGGCCTTCAACGACTCTAGTTTTAAGACTTACGGCGTTCTTTCGATGTTGCCTGTCACTCTCGAAGGTAAGACCGTCTAAGTTGAAGTGGAAGTTTTCGATACTCCCCTAGATTATAATCTTCTACTTGGACGCAGCTGGGTCGATTCTATGCGTGTTTTCGTGTCAACCCTGTTTTCTGTCATGCGATTTCCTCACCAGGGAAAAGTGATTACGGTTGATCAACTTGCCTTCTTTAATACTGATACTCGCACTGGAAACGTGTCGTTCATAGCTAAAACCCCACAGGGTTATGAGAATGTTGGAGTCGGTCTTTTAAAAGATTCCTCGTTAATGGGTACTTTCCCCATACCACCACCACCCAACATTCCACACCCGTCCGTTGCATCTATTAATATGATCTCTACTATACCTCATGAACTTCCAGTGTCTGCCGACCCTTGGATAGTCCCTGATCCTGGAGATCATGTTCGTTTCGGCGACGTCATGCCATTAAGTCTGGTTGAGTCCGCTTACCAAGCTATTCAATCGAAAACCCTTACTACTTCTTCTTTTGATGAGTTGTCTCCTGATCCTTTCCGTGTCGTCTTTCCCACTGACGAGATGATAATGTCTATCATGGAAGACACCCCTTGGGATGATGGGCATCATCGTTCCATATTGTTTTTGGAACAACAGACTCTCGAGAATTATCAGCGGATTTCGACTCCGTCGACCGTTGTTGTTATTTCCACGGTTCCCCAATCTACACGTGATGTGTTTGCGGAAGGGAACCTTAGTAACATTTTGCCCATGATACCCATAGATATTTCAGTGAAACCTAGAATAGTCGAGAATGTTCATATTGGAGCTTTGTGTTCTCCCAAAGAAATTGTCACTTATACTTCCTTGTTTAAAGAATTTCGTGATATCTTTGCCTGGAGTTACGAAGAGATGTCGGGTATTGACCCTGCTATCGTTGTTCATGAAATTAAGACATACCTCGGAGCTAAACCAGTCTGGCAGCGCCTCCGTCCTGTCCATCCACGTAAAGCGGCAGCCATTAAACTCGAAGTTGAAAAACTTCTTAAAGCTGGTTTTATTTATCCCGTGGCATTGACAGAATGGGTTTCTAACCCAGTACCGATTGATAAAAAGGGTGGTAGTATACGCGTTTGTGTTGATTATCGGGATATCAACAAAGCTTGTCCAAAGGACAATTTTCCAACCCCTTTCATTGACCAAATCGTCGATGACTGTGCCGGTAGTGAAATCTTTTCCCTCATGGATGGATTTTCCGGCTATAATCAAATCAATATCGCTCCTCAGGACCAACATAAAACGAATTTTATTTGTCCTTGGGGTACTTTCGCCTACAGAAAACTCCCCTTCGGTCTAAAGAACGTAGGTACTACGTTCCAATGTGCTATGTCTTACGCATTTCACGATATCAAGCATATCGTTCAACCTTATTTGGACGATTTGCCGGCTCACTCTTTACGTCGAGTTGATCACCCTAATCATCTCCGAGCAATTTTCGTTCGTTTTCGATTCTATCGCATTCGCTTAAATCCTCACAAATGTGTCTTTTGCATAGAATCCGGCCATCTCCTTGGTTTCATTATTTCACACCATGGGATCCGGGTAGATCCTATCAAGGTCGAGGCGATTCTTAATCTCCCTCCTCCTTCTTCTTTATGCCAGTTACAAAGTTTGCAGGGGAAAGAAAACTTTCTTCGTCACTTCATCCCGAATTACGCTGAGATTACTCGGGGTTTTACACGTCTTCTAAATAAAGGTTTAGAGTTTGTCTGGGATAAAGTTGCTAACAACGCTTTTGAAGCTTTAAAGTTGTCCCTCACAAAAGCTCCTCTTCTTTTCCCTCCGGATTATAGTTGAGATTACTTTCTTTATCTAGCTGTGTTCGAGTATACTATCGGGATGGTCCTCGTTCAAGAGGATGATAACCACGATGAACATGATATCTATTGCTTGAGTAGAAGTTTATCATCCACGGAAATCAAGTACCAACATGTTGAGAAACTGGCTTTGGCTGTTGTTCAAGCAGTTCAACGTTTTCGTAATTACATTCTCTCCAGGAAGACTACAGTGATTTCACACTGTAACCCCATGCAACACATATTGACACGTCAATTGCTGGGGGGAAAGTACTCCAAGTGGATTGTTATTCTCCAGGAGTTCGATTTGGAATTCGATCGCGCCACGTCGAAGAAATCTCTAGTTTTCGCTGAGTTAATTTGTGATTTTCCCCACACTTCCACGGAAAAGGTAGCAGTTGATTCGTTACGTGACGAGTCACTTTTCCTTATCAGTACCGACGATATTTGGTACGGAGATATCATCATATATCTCCAAACTCAAACTTTCTGGACTACTTTGTCTAGTGCCGAACGACGTCACGTTCGTTATCAAGCACGTCACTATATTATCGTCGGCAATACTCTTTACCATCGAGGCATTGACTCTGTCTTTCGGCGTTGTTTGAGCTTTGAGGAAGCTGAGAAAGCTTTGAATGACTACCATTTAGGAGCATGTGGTGGTCATATGTCTGGGTATGCTACTACCTAGAAAATCTTACGTGCAGGATACTTTTGGCCTTCTTTATTCAAAGATTGTATTACTGCTGTTCAAAAGTGTCATGCCTGCCAGACCTATAATCAGAAGATTCGGTCGCATCCTACTCCCCTTCACCCTGTAGTCTCAGTAGGTCCTTTCGCTAAATGGGGCATTGATTTCATGACATGTCACCCTCTCTCGGCCGGGGGGCATGGTTATATTATTGTAGATGTTGATTATTTTACTAAGTGGGCCGAGGTGATGCCGACATTCGACAATACTGGGAAGACTGCAACACTTTTTCTTTTCAACCATGTCATTACTCATTTTGGTGTTCCTCAGGCTATCGTTACCGATCATGGTAGTCATTTTAGAAATAATATGATGTCTGAACTTACAGAGAAGTTGGGCCTTCTTCATGATAGCTCAACACCCTATTATCCACAGGCTAATGGCCAAGTCGAAGCTATTAATAAGGTTCTCATAACTATGATTCGATGGATGATAGGAATCCATAAAACCAACTGGCACACGATGTTGTTTTCAGCATTGTGGGCATATCAGACATCTGTTAAGTCTACCACAGGATTCACACCTTTTCGATTAGTTTATGGCATGGAAGCCGTTCTGCCAATAGAATGTGAAATACCATCTTTGAAGCTAGTTGTAGAGCTCTTACCTAATACTTCTGCCGAAGAGGAACATCTGTTGTATTTGATGCGATTAGATGAGACTCTTCGTGACACTACTCTTGTAATAGAAGCCCAGAAGAAACGTGTTAAGGCACAGTATGACAAGCATGTCAAACCTCGTGTCTTCTCTGAAGGTGATCTTGTTCTTTTGTATGAACAAGATAAAGATGTCTTAGGAGCTGGGAAATTCGAACCAATGTGGCGTGGGCCTTACATTGTTAGCAAAGTTTTGGAAAAAGGAGCGTATGAACTAGTTGATTATGATGGTGTACCTTTGAGTGAACCCAGGAATGGGTTGTACTTAAAGAAGTACTATGCATGAGTCATTTGTGCACTAGTGCTTGTATTTTATGTATCATACTGCGTGTGTGTGTTACTTTAGTCTTTGCATTTGAATGTTATTTGGTCTCTACCCTTACGTAACATTGTGTTTGATTGCTAGATGTTGGAGTATTCGCTACCTTATATTGGCTTCGCCGATGGTGCTAGCCGTAGTACTCGGAACCTAGCTTCCGCTACGTGGGCTATCTATGCCCCAACAAACGAGCTTATATCTTTATGAGGTGTATGTCTCGGTAGAGAAACCAACAACATCGCAGAGTATAGCACCGTTATTGAGTTATTGGTTGATGCTATCTCTCTTGGAATTCGTCGCTTGGTTGTGCGACTTGACTCGCAGCTGGTAGTGCTACAGCTAAGTAATGTCTACTCTATTCGAAGTCCTACTTTATTAAGAGTATATTTGCGGATTCGCCTCTTGGAACGGTATTTTGATTACATTGAATATCAACACATTCCTAGATGTCTTAATACATTAACCGATGCTTTGGCTAATTATGTGTTAGACATACATTTGAACAATTTATAAATCAAACACATCAAAATGTACACAATGTAAAGTAAGCCGGTAGAAGCCGTGTATATATATATATATAACGATCAAAGTTTGTTTTTACAAAATGTGTCCGAGGACCAAAATATCAAAAATTGAAGCCCATGGCCTCTACAAAATGACATCACTAATGATTTTCACGATAGCACACTAATGTCCTAGCAACTCTGCGGAGAAAGAGACCCATAGAGGCTGAGACTCCCACGGTGTGACACTGATCGCATCGTGGAATATCCTCCAGAGGCATATCTGGAACGTCAGCCATCAAACCCTCTAAGTTCTGCTCCATTGTCAGATAGTCCTCGGCGTACTGTGGAACTGCTACTGCTGCCTCTCCTCGACGCTGGACAGGAGAACTACCTGCAGGTCTATATGCGCCGACGTCTGTGTTATCAACAAAAAATTGGTGTTAGTCTTCGGGTAAAACTATAAAAACAAAAACATTTAAATATGGTTAAAAATCCAAAAACATTTAAAAACTTAAATTGTTTTGTGTACTTCTTACCGATATCTCCCCACTGTGCATCTTCAGGAAGTGCAAGGTCAGGATTGCCGCGGAAATCCAAGCCAGCGTATGCATAATCTTCTATCATCAGCACCTGGCCTTGAAGCCAGTCAAAGAAGGTATCGTCATACCTGACGATCGGTCCTGTCACATGTCTAGCCATGAGTTGACACCATCGCAACATCCATGGATCCCTGGGACCCGAAAAGTGCCACTCAGCCTAAAGTCTATACACTGGGACCCTCTCACAGAAGAAGGACACCAACAATGATCCATAATCAAACTGCTTTAGATCTCCACGCCTACATTTGGTCAGTTGTTTTTTGAGACTGCGTAAAACTGCGTCATCCCAGTTGAAGACCCGGGGCTCAGTGCACTCAATGGCATACTAAAAATAGCTCTGCAGAGCCATATGTGGGGCAGCACTTCCTGCCATCCAAGCGATAGTGAAGAGAATGGTACGGAGAGTTATATCAGTCACTCCCCAAATGGCCACTTTTCCTTTTTGTCATTCAGCCTCAGGCACGCAGTACTCCCGGCAATACTCACTCATTTTTAGGCCACCCCTTCAGCTACCAGTCAAACTGACGTAGGACCCTCGCCTGGATAGTCCAGTCAGGAAATAGATATCCTCAATGTCGATCGTCAATGTGTGAGCTCCGACATTAAAAACCTGTTGATCCGGATCCCACATCCGGACTAAGTGTTCTAGCAACCGAACTTGGGATCTCATGCCTGGTATGTGGAAATACTTCAAGAGACCGCAATCTCTTAAGGCAACAAGAGTCAGAGGGTGATTTTTGGCGGTTGCATTATCGTCCTCGTGTTCCCGCTCTCTCCATTCGAGCACCATTATGATGGTTATAAACCTGCATGGGGAACATATGAAGATGATTAAAACTCTCCTTCATGGAATAACCCTTTTTTATTGGCTAAATATTAAAAACTTTTTTGAACTTTGATCTGTTCGCAGGTGGCCTATGGCACACAGTGCGAACTTCTCGCACTCTTCCTTAGGCCCACCTGCGAGAATGAAGCATTCTCGCAGGCCCCGTATGGGCAGCCTGTGAGAATCCTTCTACACACATAGGGTTTGCAAAATGGACTTAAAAATTGAAATTTAACCAATGAAATCATGAATTTGAACCATGAAAAGATAGAAAATGGAAAACTTACCAAAACACCGCAGACGGCTCGAAGAATGATGGCCCGAAGCTCCCGAAAATCGACGATGAAGGTAGAAGGTAAAATGGAGGTTTTTTGCACTCAAATGGTAAAATGGTAAAATAATATGGTAAAATGTATTGTGAATTTGTTTTATTTACTTTTTACCATGTTAAAAGTGGGTTTTTCATGTTTATTCATTATTTAGCCCTAATTACTAATATATAAGTGAGTAAATGACTTGCAGGTACCCAATGCGGATAGTTATGGACAAAAAACTTTTGCGGTGTGGTGTGATTTTGTTTGTTTCCTATGGTTTTGATGTAAAACCTCAAGCGTCTTTTATCCATTCTTATGCTTGTCAAAATATAAGAACGTGATCGAGCATTGTTTTATCCCTTTTCCGATCTCACTATGGTTACACGAAAAAGGAACCCCCCTGGAGTTAACTTTAAGATCTTTTCAGACTCTCTAAATAGGAAAAGATTGCCAAGCGATCTTGCTATTTTCACACTCGTTAAAGTATTTGAAGTTACGCGTCCTTCGAGCGATAGTTTAACCCTTTTTCGGTCTCGTTGGACTATTGTATGAAAAGGGCACTGAGAGAGTTCTCTTTTAAGTGTTTTTCCAAACTCTATAATCTTGAAAAACCTTCCAGTTTACTATCTCTGGACTCATTAAACAAACATTGACAGACCTGTAATGGGACCGAACCACTCCTTAGGGTTCGTTGAAGATACTCCGAGGGACTCGTCCGAAGGATGAGATTATATCAACAAGCATATGTTATCCTCTTCAAGCTTGCGTAAAAATAAAGAGGTACTTGCCAGAAATGGTGGGGGAAAATTTGGGAAAGGGATATATTTCATCGTTCAGTTGATTGGCAGTAAGTGTCGCTCTTGAACATGACACCCCCTATTCATCATTTGAAGCCGGTTTGGGAAATCCATTTGTCTCTCTTTAAATTTGATAACAAGGTCTTTCCATGTATCATCTTTGAGTCAATGCTACCAGATCATTTGTCGTGTCATTCATATGTTCAAGAGCAGTCGGTTTGAAACCTCTATTTGAGTCAGCCATCTGTAGTTATCCTTCATTCCTTGTTGGCCTTCCCTGTGTCCAAAGTCCAATTTTCACATACTCTGTTTCACTTTCAAACTCGGTTACTCATTTCATGTCATTGATGGGGGATACATCGAGGCCCTCCTGTGACGAGTCTTGTTCCATCGACTTCAGCACATTATCCAGGATTAAGACTTAGAAATTATTCAGTACCTTGGAGCTTGCATGCCTCAATGGCAAGTTCCTCGCTTTCGACAGTGGGTTTGCATCATTGACCCCTGATCGAGAGATTCCGTCGAATGTTCGACATCAACTCATCTATTCACAGTCGATGGATTGTACTATAGTACCTTGGGAGTCATTGAAGTCAATGGTGATTTCCCTCACACTTGTTAACGGTTACATCAATGACCGATAATCAAGTGGTTTCTACCATGTTCGACTTTGACACATGTAATCACATGGTTAGATTCGTACTTTGGGTGATGGGATTGAAGACCCTGGATATTGTCTTTGTGATCCAGGTTGAAATGGAGTATATATATGATTTGCGACACATAGATCCACTGTGTATTTTTCGTGGCTATGTCGTCTTGATTTTGTCTCACAAATCCACAGTGTATTCAGGTGGCTGTGCTATATTATGACTACATGGATCCACAGTGTATGATTGGTGGCCATGACCTTTGTTTATGATGTCACCAGTCTGTGATCTGAGTATGGGAATGCCTACCTCAGGAATTGGGACATATGATATTCTGCTGATGCTTGAATGTTTGCAGGTCTCTAATTAGATGTGCTCTTGGTTCTTGACACACACATGTAGCTTACAAAGTCTATCGACTATCACTGATTCCACTCTCAGACTTTGGGGGGCATTCTGTTATCCACAATTTTGGTCATCGAGATGATGTCATGATAATGTCATGATGATGGAAAATCAATCTCTTCACTAAGAACATTTTCCTGAGAAAAGTTACACTTGTCTGCTTCCAGAAATCACATTTTGAGGATAGTTCGTAGGCTGCCTATATACTTTCCTGCGAGAATGCCTGATTCTCACAGGCTGCATTAAGCTGGAGTGCGAACAATTCACACTGTACCTCATTGCAGGGTGCGAATATGTTCTTAATGAAGGAAAAAGATGAAAATATCGAACCTTCTAGAAGGGAATCTTCTAGAAGGATGAGTTGGCTTCGAATGGTTGTTCAAGTACTGGCATTCCAAATATCTTGGGATCATTTTCTATCCAAGTAACTAATCTATCTTCTCCTATATATTGAGGAGATTTCTCATGGAAAAGGTTAGAATCAAACTAGGAAGAGATTGATTGGAGAATTAGTGCAAGACTGTATGGAGGACTGATGCTACAGCAGCAAGAGACAACAACAAGGTCATCACAAGTGGTTGATTTTCTTCATGCATGAGCAAGTGTGTGTGTCAGAGATAGGATCCATCGAAAGGAGACCTACGACATCAAGGCTCAGGTTTTAAGTTTCACTTTCAATTAATTCAATACAACAATATGTCCTTTTCCCATAAAGATGATGTCACTTTATTACATAACTCCTTGATCATATGTGTAGACTAGCTATTGAATATATTAGTCTTCCTTTACTTAGATTGGTTTGTACTGTTGTGATCTGAATGGTGAAAGAGCATTGGAGCAAAGCTTGGAACAACAGATACATAAGGAAAGCGTTCATAAGGTATGTCCGTAATCCTTACCTCTTAGTTCATTCAATAGGCTAGATCTAGGGAAAGTCTAGTATTCTGTCCTATTTTGTTCTAGATCCAGGTGGATCTAGGGAGATCGGTTTGTGTCCGCACTCACGGATTTATCCTGAAACAGAGTCGAATCAGGGTCGGTGGAATATTGCTAGACTATAGAGTACGCAACCTCTATTGCAGACAAAGGCATGGCCATGCCATGATGCCCTGTCCCTTCCATCGTGGCCAATGGGGAAGGAAGATTCCATGGATTGTTAAAGTAAATCGTACGAAATTATGACACTTGAAATATTTCAGCCTTAGGCTGGTTGGGGATAGCCGATATGAACTTGACATCGCCGGATGGAGGTGGGTAATCAAAAGTACCCATCAAAGGCAAGTACAAACCAAACCCTATATTGACAATGCCAGGTTGTGGATTATCAATCATTGAGACCATGGATGCCCCTGATGAAGGGTCAGGATGAGAGAAAGACAATTGATCAATTGACACGATCCGGCCCTTGTGTGGAAACAACAAGACCCAAAAAACTGTGGCGACCACTACATGCATAGCATAGGTCCAACTCCTTCCTAACAAGAGATTGTAGTTGAGAGGCACATCGACCACTTCAACTTCGATGCACACGGTCTTTCCTCCTAGCTACACAATGAAAGAATGAATGATTCCATGTGGTTTGAATGAATGACCATCGAAAGTGGTAAGGAGAGTACATGAATAAGACAAAACGGGTTGGCCAATGGCTTTCCAACATGCCAACAAAATCACACATGTCGAGGCTCCCTAATCAACCACCGTGCGAAAAATGTTCTAGGTAAAATATTTCCTGGTGTAAGCCTCTACTATATGAAATGTGACGTGGTATGGGAGACGAGGTTTTAAGTTGGTCGTATCAAGCGTTATTGTTCCTGGATTAGAAGTCTCAACAGATCCTAAAGCAGCTAACATAGCCTTTCTCTGCGAAAGGCATCTCTAGAGGACCTCCAAAGCAGACATTGCGCAAGGGGTTTGTGACAAATCCTCCACCACAAAGTAGTTCTGGGTTGCCCTCACGTTTGGATTGTGGGAAGCTTTCTGGAATGCCCCGTTCATGATGCATGTTATTGTTTCACCCAACGTCTTCTTGATCTGGAGAGGAACATATGGGTTTTCAACTTCTTTACCCTTTTCAGAAGTGTTTGGCATTCTGTAATCGTGTGTCCTAGACTCTAGTTGCTATATGGGAATCACCTTTCAACATATAAACATTCGAGGTCAAGGAATTACTAGATGACAAAGGGGGTCCCTAAAGGACCCCATCCACATTTGCAAAGGCTTGAGTTAAAATTTTCCCATGTGGAAATGGGTTCGTTAACACAACAAGCTATTGCTGCGCCATAACTTTTGGGCCTCCACAAGCCGAGGGCACAGGTGAGTCGGATGGTCTTCTATGCAAAGGTTACACAGATACTTCAAATTTATTTTTTTTGTGTTTCCCCCACCAACATTATTGGTGGGTTTATTATCCCCCTTACCCTTCTTTCATTGTTTCTTCTTTCTGTCAGCCTGCTGGTTGGCCTTCGGGTTTGTTGATTGCACATTGTGTACATCCAACGTTTGAGTAGGGGGAGCAACCGAATCAGAGGTTTGGCTGGACGCTATCTGCTGTATTGACAACTATTGCAATTGATTCAACAATTGATCATTGGGATTTGCTTGTGCTGAGCCAACAATACCATTGGCATGTGGTCCACACTTCTGTCTGGTCTTGTCAAGAATGGACCGTGGTGCATCTGGAAAAACTTTGTAAGGTAAACCAGACTGAGAGTATATTAGTTCTAGCTGTTGTGCTCTCATTATTGCTTCTTCCTCGAAAAAAACTCCCGACATTGCTACGTCTTTGGATAAATGAGGTACCAAATACTTAAGGAGCCACTCCAGCAAGAATGCTGGTGGAACTGGTACTTTTATCAAACTGTTCTGACGCCACCATTCTCGGATGTGATATAAGATATGGTCAGCCTTTGTTTGCTCAAAGTTGGCCAACAACTTGGTGCCAGAATCATATCTAATAGGTAATTGAAAATGGTATATAAAAACCATTTCCAATTCACCAAAAGTAGAGTATCTTGAGTGGTCGAGCTCGATATACCATTTCGTGGCACTCCCGATAAGAGTGCATTGAAACATATGCAACTAGATGGAATCATCTCTCAATGAGTTGGACGAGAACCATAGGTGAAAGGTAGTCACATGATCGGTTGGATCTTCATTAGGCTTACCTTCGAACTTTGGAATGTTCGAGGGCAACTTGGTTGGCATAGGAGGCCAACATGGATTGTGACAGATTGGGTCATTTAACAATCTTGACAAGTCTGGAAAATGCAACATTTCTAGAAAAGGTAGCTTGGGCTGTTGAGTATGTACAGGAGGAAAGGAGACTAGAATTTGGTTGGCACCAAGTTTCCAGGAAACGTTAGGCTTTTGACCAGAGTTTTGGTAAAAACCATGGTTGTGGCCAGCGTATAGATACTGCGCTTGTTGAGATGTCATCGACTGACTCCCATAATTGGACGTTGAGGGCTGAGAAGGGATTTCTCCCGACGTTTTGCTCCAAAGGTTCTAGAAAGGGTTTCCCCCTATCGATCTGACAGGCATAGGCATTGAGCCTTTCCCAGGGTTCCATTGGCCATAGAAGGGGTTTCTCCTGATCGACATCCATGACGAGGGGATCGATCCCTACCATAGATTCCAGGGTCCTTGAGAGGTTTTTTCCCCCTGTGTAGGAATAATACCCTGCATAGGATTTTGTGATCCAAAAATAGGGTTTCCCCTGGCTGAGATGACAACTGATGAGAATGCATTGTTACCAAACACGATGAACAAAGATAACGACAAAGAACCCACCGACGTGGTGTTGGAAGAAATCCCTTGACTACCTACTCTGAACAAGATGTAGTTCATGTTCGGCCAAGTAGGCTATTGAGGAGCGTCGCCTAGCAAGGGGGACAACGGAGGTATATGACCCCCACCATAAGGGAAATAATTATAGGACATCGAGGTGCCCCCCATGGACCCTTGCAGAGGATTTTTAGAGCTCCCTGCCCCCAGAACCAAGGTCTGTAGGGTGGAGTAGGACAGGACAAAGTTCATATCAAAGCCAGGCATCCCATATGAGAATGAAGGGCATGTCTCACTCTGGTTGAACGAAGCGGTGATCACCACCATAGAAAAAATCATACCACTGCTCGAAGTAGAGGCGGTCGAGACCATGGTGGTATAGATTAGCGAAGATGGGTTAGGAGGTGGAACGCTCCCTGTAGTGGCAGTCGTAGAGGGAGTGTGAGGACTCCTTGATGAAGTAGCAATGTTTTCTTCCATTGTTGCTTGTAAAACTATCTAGCACTCGTGATGAGTTATCCTTGGGGGGACAACTTGTATCAAAACTGGCATCGACAAGTCAGTGATCGAATAGTTATAATGTCCAAGAGCTTCCACTCCAAGGTCAGAAATAGTAGGCTCCTTCGGATGCAAGAGTTCTTCTCTCAGGGATGGCTTGGGTATAGTTTTCTATAGCCTGGTCACCTCAAATGACCCTTGCTGGTCAAGTCTTCACCTTCACTATGGCAAGGGTGGCTCCAATTCAACCAACGACAGGCCCTGAAGCCTTCGCAACCGATAGAGCTCTTGATCTTCCACTTTGTGAGAAGATCAACGACACACTAGGGATTTTAATAACATTGAAAACCAACACACACTGGAAAGAGTTCCTATGAGATAAAGCAATCAAACCACTAGCTAGTTGGAAGAACAATTACACCAGCCAACACTAGAGAAACTTACCGGTGCAAGTGAAACTCGAATAAGGAAGCACCCTCCGAGTATAATCTGTAAAGCATGGCCCGATGTCTGTCCTAGGTACCGCGGTATATCCCCACATTCACCTGTGTAAGTCACTAAAATAAAGGCAACTAGGTTGCCAGCGCCTGAACAGTCACTAGGTGGGTACAATCGATAGTCGTGTGGACCATAATGAGAAGAGTATCAAGCTCGAAATGTATCGAGGGTATCAAAAGCAAGTGTTCTAGAAGACAACTGAGGACCTCAAACATATTCGAGAACCACGAAGCTCCGTGGAAAATGCGATCAACAAAATCCCAAGACAAGTCCTCTATATGCATTCACCACTATGCTTGGTCCAACTTTGGAGGGGTTATCTCTGCTACCTTTCCACACGCGACCTCGTGTTAGCCCCTGTGTTAGAGGGGGGTCCCAGAGAAATTTCACGTTTACTAGACTTTTTAAACTCCCTAGCATAGACTAGTATTTTTGTTTTATAGCCTTAAAGAGTTTCCTCTCCAACCTAAATCAAGGCTCTAGCCTAGACTAGTTGATGGACCCTACAAACATAAAGTCTAATAATTTTTAATTAAGCGTTAATTTTAAGTGGTTTCTCTTAAATTCGAGGAAACAAAAATGAAACTAGTTGTGTATTTTAAGAGATGAAAGAGAAGAGCATTAAATGAAACTGAAAGCAAACTACTTATTTTTGACAAATAAAGATTTTCAAATTTACACTCTTTAACCAACTTTTTGTAACTACTTTTTATAAGATCTTTTGAAAGAAAAACCCAAAACAAGATTTCTCTCAACTACGAGCTACTTAAGTGTTCTAAGCATTCAGTAAATAACTTAAGAAATCACTTTTTCTCTTGATAAGCAATGACAACTAACCTAACTACTTATCAAACAAATAAATGAAATCTTTTTTTTTTTTATGTTTCAAAATAAGAAACTTGAAATAACTTCTTTTTCTTTTCTTCTAAAGCAAGTGAAAGGGAAAAAGTGAAGACAAGGCAAGACCAAAAACTGACTTCATGTCTACTGCAGATCGCAGGGAGTCACAGACAATACTAAACAAATTGATCATAAAAGACTCACAAACTTGTCTCAAACCCTTACTAATAAAACACAAGAAATCTTGACAAAGAAATAAGCTAACTTACGTCAAACCTAGGCTAAAGACTGTAACAACAGAGGCTAGGATTAGATCAAGAAAAACCCTAATAATTATGAATTCAATTAATGAAGAGGTTAACTACCTCTTCTTGAAGAAATACTTTCTTAACACAGGCACACTACTGACACTTAAGCAGCCTATGTATGTACATGGGCTGTCCAAAGGTAGGGCACACATGTATGCATGTAGACCCACTGCAGGCCACATACACCTCTATAACTTCTCAAAAAGAAAACTAACAGTCAAGGCTAACAAGGCAGGGAGTACTAGTATGGATGACCAGAATCCCTCAAAGACACAACAACTTATAGAAAAATAAAAAAGGTAATCAAAACCAATTAAAAAACCCAAAACGATATCCCCTAAAATCCCTAGAGGCTTCCCCAGTATGGTCACCAATTCTGCTATAGTGGAAAAAACCCCCTATGGACTACACTAGGGTTCAACATGTAGTTAGAGCTAACCGTCTAAAGTCTCCTAATCTTTAACAACTACCCCAAATACACCCCACATCCATGCATAAAATACAAGGTAAAAAGATCTGGTAACTCTACCTCAAACTCCACATCTGGTGTCGATCCTTTTGTGTTCGATTGTTCCTCGACTACAAATATCCTCCCAAGGCCAACCTCTATTCATAAACAAACAACCAAAGAAATAAGAACATCCATCTTATGTATGAATTAGTGGGTCAAATGTCATAATCAAATATAAATCAAACATAAATATTTAACACATCATATCTCGGACAAAAAAAATATTCCTTTTTATTAATCTCACAAAGTTACTTACAATGAGATCGAAAACTTCTCCTCGAACCTGATCTAGGCTCCTCTTCACCAAGATCCAACTGTGCTTCCACATATCTTTCTTCTCTCACAATTCTCTCTAAGAAAATGGCATAATCTTATGAATGAGGAAAAAGGCAAGAATAGGGAATTCTGGCTCAAAACTCACAACGTGGCTGCAAATTCTTGGGGCAAGGGGGGAAAGTGAAATGGGCAGAGTTTCACTGTTCTTATGCTTAGCTTTGGAATGACACCCAAACACATCCTTTTATATGAAAAAGGGTGGTTATTCGGTTGGGTGATGGGCCATAGGCAGTGGGACAATTGGGAAACTACCCAATAGCCTGTAATCTCAACGAATTCCTTGCAAATTTTTATTTTTTACAACTTTTGTGAGTATACACAGGTTGTAATGGTGCAGCTAGAATACGTACATAATCTGTAATAGTGCAGAAAGCATGTGTATGTGGGCAGTAATGGCGCAGGGTGCGTACATCTTCAAAAATGTGTTTTTTAAGAAGAGCCGCTCAGTGATGGCTTGGAAAAAATAACAAGTAGGATGGTCTGATGCTAGGTATGCATGTATGGTTCAATTTAGGGTTATAAAAAATATTGATATGTCCACACATATCCACTTTCTCTTCTTGTAATGAATAATATCCAAATAAAGTTTGGATGAAATTTCAAAAACTGTTCGGCCATTTCCAGAAAAAACGCTGAAATTTTGTTGATTTTAAAACGATCATTACTTCACTTCCCGGACTCTGTTTCAAACATTTTTTATTTTTTTTTAAATTGGATATTTTCTCGAGAGGAATTCAAATATCCAATTTTTTCTGCAAATTTTTCTCAGAAAATATCATAATTGAGTCCGATGTGCACAACTCCCTTTTTGTCTCCTAAGATGCATGCATTGCACATGGAAAAAATTCTGCATGTGACCCCTGAGATGCATGTCATATATCTTCCACATAAAATTCAGAAAAAAAAAATCTGAAATGGAGTAGACATCATCTTCAATTAATGGAATACAAATTTGTGCAAATACTTGTGTAGAAGACTCTTCAGAATAATTTTTTTTATCATCTGATAGATTCTCTTCTGGCTCTATTTTTTCAACCTCCTGCATGAAATCTTCACAATCTTCTTTATTCTGAAATATAACCTTCAATTTGGTCCATAATTCATTTGGAGTGAAGTCTTGTGAGACATCACATACTTGGTGGAGAATTTCTGGAGAAACAGATAAGAATATAAATCCTATGGCCATATCTTGTCTATTGAAAAGTCATTTTTCTCATCAGTGGAATCAGGCTCTACTTTCATTGCCATAGTTATTTGGTACAAGCCTCTGCATCTGAGATGAAGTAGAATTTTTGGCTTCCGATTCAAATAGTTATGAGGCGTGAGAAGTATTGTTGGTGAGTAAAACATAGATTCCATCTTTATGTGTTCTTCAATCTTCAATACCTGCAAAAATAATTTGGTGTAGCTTTGTTAAGAACCAAATATCAATATAGCATAGAAAAACCTCAGAAAAAGTACTCAACGCCTTGAAAACGATATAATTTCAGATAATAAGCCTCTTCAAGGGGGCAACCTCCTTTTACCCCACTTAAATGTTCAAGTACAAGGTCTTACACAAGAAATCCATGTTAAGCCCTAATACTGGCTCATTACCCCTTAATTGGGGCATATTATATTAGTAATGTTTTTTTATTTATGTTAGCTTTAGGCCATTAGTTATAATTATACCTCCTAGTCTCCTATATATACCAAGGAGACATTTTCATTTTGAATCATCTTGTACTTGAACATTTAAGTGGGGTAAAAGGAGGTTTCCCCCTCGAAGAGACTTATTATCTAAAATTATATATTTTTCAAGGCGTTGAGTACTTTTTCTAAGGTTTTTCTATGCTATATTGATATTTGGCTCTTAACATATGGTATCAGAGCTCAAGGTCTTGGGGTTTCGCTGCTACATCTGAGACACCTTGGAATTTTCGCTATAACTTTTTTTGTACAGTGTTTTAGAAGGAACAGATTGGAGGATATTTAGTATATGGATCAAGGTACATTGGGTTCAAAATTAAGCTCCTGAGGCATTATACTTTCGGAGATACAACTTGTACAAGATAGGGTTCTGGAATCATCCTGAACTGAGTCATTGCCGAATTTTCACTATAAAACATTTTTTGTAACGTTTCAGACCCTAAAATCCGGAGACTATTCATAGAAATTAGTAAGGTATCTTTGGTAAAACTTTCATCTTCTGGGTCATATTAAATTTGTAGATACACCCTATGTAAGATAGGGTATCTGACTAGTCCTATTGACTAGCTTCAAGAAGGTGTTCCAAGTAAAACAATCATAACTTCTTCTTAGAGTATCCAAATTAAGTGGGACTGGTTGCATTGTATCATGGACAATTTGTAGTATTTCTGGTGCATGTTTAAGAATTTCATGTCAATTATTTTGTGTGGGGCACACTATACAAGTGAGGTCTCCTGGAAAGGAAAAAAATCGGAAAGTTGTGGGGAAGTTACCGTAAATTTCACTTGGCACATCCAATTTTGATCAGACCTATGGCATTGCAGAGAAGAAATATCAGAGAACTACATAAAATAAAGTTTCATACCCAGAAGGGACGAAACTTGGGGGATACAACAGAAGAAATATTGTCTAGCAGAACCACCTCAAAATCAAGGTTCCAAAGTGATACTTGGCCAACATGCCACCCAAAAAGGGAACTTCTACACCAAATAATCCTCTAGACAATCCTACTTGGACTCTTGATGAAGGTGAAGAAATGCGTAGGGACATAAATGATTTACAAAAGAAGATAGTAACAAGAGATGAACTACAAGAGATGATGGAGGGTTTAAAAGGGGAGATCATGGAAGTATTGAAAAATTTCATAATAGAGAAGACACCTAAAAGTGAAAATGCATCCCATGATGAAGAGGACACAAGGAAGGTGAATCAAGAATGGAGAAACTCCAACTTTTATTTGAAGACCAACCACATTCCTAAGATCGATATGAGGAAGTTTGATGGCAAGGACCCAATACATGGATACTTTAGATGGAGCAATTCTTTGATTTCCATAATGTGCCACATACACAAAAGGTACGAATTGCTTCTTTATATTTAGAACCTAATCAATTTGTATGGTATCGATGGCTTTGTTCTCGCAAATCACTCGTCACT
>ML778558.1:398570-415446 GCA_009831015.1 Picea engelmannii | reverse complement strand
AAACCAAAGTTGGAGTTTCTCCATTCTTGATTCACCTTCCTTGTGTCCTCATCATGAATTTCATGGGATTCATTTTCACTTTCAGGTGTCTTCTCTATTACAAAATTTTTCAATACTTCCATGATCTC
The DNA here is from genome assembly GCA_009831015.1 of Picea engelmannii. Classification (NCBI taxonomy): domain Eukaryota; kingdom Viridiplantae; phylum Streptophyta; class Pinopsida; order Pinales; family Pinaceae; genus Picea; species Picea engelmannii. Next base: position 415,318 of record ML778558.1, on the reverse strand, counting down.
CCCTTTTAAACCCTCTATCATCTCTTGTAGTTCATATTTTGTTACTATCTTCTTTTGTAAATCATTTATGTCCCTACGCATTTCTTCACCTTCATAAAGAGTCCAAGTAGGATTGTCTGGAGGCTTATTTGGTGTAGAATTTCCCTTTTTGGCTGGCATGTTGGCCAAGTATCACTTTTGAACCTTGATTTTGAGGTGGTTCTGCTAGACAATCTTTCTTATGTTGTATGTTCCATTTTTTGGCCCTTATGGGTATGAAACTTTATTTTATGTGGTTCTATGATATTTATTCTCTGCAATGCCATAGGTCTGATCAAAATTGGATGTGCCAAGTGGAATTTACGGTAACTTCTCCACAATTTGCTGATTTTTGGCTTTTCCAGGAGATCTCACTTGTATAGCGTGACCCACAAAAAATAATTGATATACAATTCTAAAAATCACACCAAAAATACTACAGACTATCCATGATCCAATGAAACCAGTCCCACTCAATTTGGATACTCTAGGAAGAAGTTATGATTGTTTTACCTGGAACACCTTCTTGAGACTAGTCAATAGGACTAATCAGATACCCTATCTTACACAGGGTGTATCTACAAATTTAAGATGACCCAGAAGCTGTAATTTTGACGAAATATTCCTTACTAATTTCTGTGAATAGAGTCTAGAGTTCAGGGTCTGAAACGTTACATAAAATATTTTATAGCGAACAATCATCAATGACTCGGTTCAGGATGATTCCAGAACCCTATCTTGTACAAGCTGTATCTCTGAAATTGTAATGCCTCAGGAGCTTAATTTTGAACCCAACGTACCTTGATCTGTCTACTAAATATCCTCCAAGCCATTCCTTCTGAAACATTGTAGAAAAAAAGTTATAGTGAAAATTCCAAGGTGTATCAGATGTAGCAGTGAAACCCCAAGACCTTGAGCTCTGATACCATATATTAAGAACCAAATATCAATATAGCATAGGAAAACCTCAGAAAAAGTACTCATCGCCTTGAAAAATATATAATTTCAGATAATAAGCCTCTTCGAGGGGGCAACCTCCTTTTACCCCACTTAAATGTTCAAGTACAAGATGATTCAAAATGAAAATGTCTCCTTGGTATATATAGGAGACTAGAAGGTATCATTACAGCTAATGACCTAAAGCCGACATAAATAAAATAACATTACTAATATAATATGCCCCAATTAAGGGGTAATGAGCCAATATTAGGGCTTGACAAGATTTTTCTTATCAGTCTGTCAGCTCTAATACCATGTCATTGTTTCATGGAAACCTGCATAGGAGACCTAGCTAAAGCATACACAAACAAATCTTATCAAGAAAAGGAAGAGAGATACACAATGAAGAATGAGAATAAATGTATATTATGATCTAATCAATGAGTGAGTGATCTTCACTCATATAAGCAATCCCATCCTATAATTAGGAATGCATGCATAATAGTGATGATATAAAATTAGAAAGTCTAAAATATAACTATTCAGTTAACTCCCACTGAACTAGTGTTACTCCCACTAAACTAGTGTACCGAAAATAGAAATTTCTCCAACATCTAGTACCTAGGTAGTCGAGTAGTACGGCTAAGAGCACGGTTTAGCCTCCTTAGTTGGTGCCCTGAGATATTGGGCCGAGTACTAATGTTGGACCCCACACCATGGATGATTTTAGGGTCTAAATTTCGCTCATGGGCTAATTTTCCATGGTTTTTCCAAAAACGAGATTCGCTATTTTAAAAATGATTCGCCCAAATTCTATAGGATAAAATTATTTTACCTTAAAAATCGCCAAAACTTTATAAAAACTATATAAAATCCTTAGAAATTTCAATATTTTTACAAAAATATCGCCAAACATTTATAGTTGGCATATGAAGGATTAGTAAGATTCATCAAGGTTTCTACATTTTAAAATAAATTTCCATCCTTAAAATCATCCCTGCCCCACATGTATATCAAAGAGCTATAGCACAGGGAAAACCCTTGTCTGTAGACACCCTGCATACTCTAACCCTTGGGATGGAAACAAAAACAGAACAAACAAGATCTATTGTTGCACAACTGTGCCTCCTGCATTCAGGTTGTGAAATTGCTAACATTTCTTGTTGTTAAGAATTTGGGCATTTCAACATTGCAGTATTCTTCATATCAGAGTATAACTCCACAGGATTAAGAAAAAAAAAGCATAGTGGTCCCGTCGACACACTTCTTTCAGACCTATCCCACTGGGTTCCTTTATTCACCCCGATTCCAGTGATACCTATCATTTTTAACACAATTGTTTTTGTGGACCCGACCACCAAGTTGTTTTTACCATTCCCAAAGAAATTCCCCCTTCTTGTGGAATCCATGATCATTCCATCCCTCTCATCCCGAGCAGTGTTCCTCCCAATGTTCGACCTTATCGTTATCCCTTTTCCTAGAAGAATGAAATTGAGAAAATTGTTCATGAATTGCTAGAAACTGTTGTTATATGTCCCAGTACTAGCCCCTATTCTTCCCATGTGGTCATGGTACTCAAGAAAGAAGGTACTTGGCGCATGTGTCCTAATTTTCGTTCCATCAACAAACTCACAATCAAAGACAAATTCCCCATTCCTGTCATTGATGACCTCTTGGATGAGAAATCTTGTCTTGGATATTATTGTAATAGAGCTCTGCTCTGTTGGAGATTTCCCCCTCGAAGAGGCAAGAGAACATTACTATCATTAATCCAGGTGCTCTTTCTGGTGTTATTATGTTATTATTTTGGTATTGTTATGGTTATATCATTGTGGTTCTTCCATTTCTAGCTAAAATATTTATGTTATGCATTAATATTTTCTATCTAGAATACTACATTTTCTCTTGTTGTTCTTGTTCGGGGAAGGTACCCTTGTAAAATATGTTTGATGAACAATCCTTGTGAAAGATGTCATAAAATAAGTTTATAAGGATGACACAGCTTCCAGATGGGAAAAAATCATAATAGGTAGAAAAAAAATTAAAGAGACTCAGAGGATTCAGACTCGAAGGAAGTACTAAATCAAAAGGAAACCAGAACAAGCTTGTGACACTTTGTAGAAATCAAAGAGAGATGCAACAGATGGAATCATGGAATCTCTCATATGGAGGGAGATGATCACATAATTCCAAAAGAAGAGAACACATATTTCTCATTCGGGCATGAAGTCAAGATTAGGAGGGAGCTAATCTCCAACAATATGATCCATTGAAGAAGAATTCATAAATATTATGAAGTATCTATCCATGTTCTTCATTGGAAGTAGCAACCATGATAAACAACATGTGTTTAGTTTGACTCTAGAATAAGTCTTCTTCAAAGATAATCCTTGAATATCCTTGGTTGTACATCTACATTTATGTTCCTATGGAGGAAGGTTGGAGCTTTCAGGAGATAAGGAAATGTAATATATAAAAGATTCCATGGAATCCAACATTGAAGAGAAACATGAGGAACAACATGAAGATTCCAAGAAAGAAAGAAAATTTAGAACAATCAATTGAAATAGTTCGAACCCACTAGAAGCAGTCAAGCAGAAGGAATGGAAGGAAGTTGTGATGAAGAACAATGTATGTGAGAAATTTTGAAAATGTCTTAAGCATTGATAGATACAAGGGGATACTTAGGGATAGAGGGTTCTCCCAGTAGGAGGGAGAATACTATTGTGACAACTTGTTCTAGTAACCATATATACCTCTACCTAAACCATTATATCTCGTGCAGTATCCATGGGTTGGAGTTTACATCAGATGAATGTAAAGATTTTTCTTCTCAATAGAGTAATTGAATAAGAAGCATATGTAGAGAAACATCAAGGTTTTGAGGTATACCAGAAAGACACCCTTGTATGCATATGGAAGAATACCTTGTATGGATTCAAGAAAACTTGGTGCAGAGCCTCTCATGTACAACAAAAGCATGGTGAAAACTTCCTATGACAAAGGAAGTATATTGAAATGGTTCTTCAGAAGTCCGGGATGATGGATTGTAAATCCATGGAAAAATCCCATGATGACAGATCTGAAGAAGAAGAGAGACTCTAATCCAATAGACCCGTATCTATATCGACAATTGATTCGCTCGTTAATGTATTTGGAGAATACTAAACTGTATATGTGTTTTGTGAGACATTTAAGTTATGATATACAACTGCATGGATTTGTCGATTCAGATTGGGCAGGGAGTACATATGACAGAAAAAGTAATACTTGGATATGTTTCAGTTTGATCTTTTCCACGATGTCATGGGCTAGCAAGAAACAAAAGTTTGTTTCACTCATCACTACAAAAGAATAGTATATTGTAGCTTGTGATGCTTGTATGGAAGAAGTGTGGCTCTATAAGTTGGTTTCCGGACTATTTGATCAGGTGTTGAATTCGACTGTGATATATTATGATGATCAGAGCTATGTGAAGCTTTCATCGAACCTAGTGTTCCATGAAAAGTTGAAGCACATTGAGATCAAGAATTATATTCTTCGTGATAAATTCCAGAGGGGGGAAGTGTTTCTCCAGTATATCTCCATAGATGAGCGGATATAATATATTTTGGTAAATACTTTTTCCAAGATGAAAAGTTTGTGTACTTAAGGGACAAGTTGGGGCTCATGGAGACAAATTCCTTATTGAAAAAGGAAGTGATTACTCCCAGGTTGGGAGGGAGCATTGATATGTTATTGATTTATGGACATTCATTTTCCAGTTCAGAAAATGTTCTAGGTTGGGCAGTTCCTTTCCAGTTTGGAAAGTGGTTTGAGATTTCTAATGGACAATCATTTTCCAGTTCGAAAAATGGTCTATATAGGAAAATCATTTTCATAATGAAAATGGTCAGATAGATTGTTGATGTACCATAGACAACTATTCCCCTTGTTTCCAGTGTGGGGGAATGGTCTAGGATAGTCATTCTTCTTGGCAGTCACTTTGAGTAGTGGTCAAGTAGAATGGTCTTCCCTCACTGGGTAGTCATTCTTTCAAAGTTCACATTTGTGAGCAGTTTCGAAGAATGGTCCATTTTGGAGGTTGGTGTAGGAAAATCATTTCCGTAGGAAAATCATTTCCGTAGGAAAATCATTTCCATAGGAAATGGTCCGGACAGTCATTCCCTAGGGAAGACTCATTCTCTCCAGGTTTCATTGTGACTAGTGCCGGAGGAATGGCCTAGTTAGGTGAATGGTCTAGGTTCAATAATCAGGGACAAGAATTCCCTAGGGCATACTCATTCTCTCTAGGATGTACTATGATTAGTGCCAGAGGAATGGCCGAGTTAGGTGAATGGTCCAGTATCATAAATTAGGGACATATATTCTTCTATGATTGGGAAGAATAGTCTAGATAGCCCATGGTTGATGTCTTTAGTTTCCAATGGAATATTCTCTTCCAGATCTCACAGATGTGAGTGGAGGAATGGCCCAGATGAATCAATTTGTCTCATGATATTATTATACAAGTTGATATCAGATGATATGTTTGTTGTGGAGATTTTGTGTCTCTGGAGAGTAGTTGTATGTTACTGTGGTGGATGTGCTTCATTGGCCGTGACTATGTATCACTGGTTAGTAGCTATGTGCTACTAGGATTGGTTGTGTATCACTGGATAATACTTGTATAGTACTATGAATAGACACAATTATATTTTATTGGATGTCATTGTTCTAATTGCCTTAGAGACTACCACTAGTGTTGAAGATGATTTCCAACTAGATGGATAGTCAGTGTGATGATAGACAGACATTCTCCAGGTGGAGAATGGTTCAAGAAGGACAGTTTTCTAGTGGACAGACATCCTCCCTGTGGAGGATGGTCTAGGTTGAAATATTGTTCGTGGACAAACATTCTCCCTATGGATAATAGTCCAGGTTGACAGATTGTTTATATACCATGGAAAACTATTCTTCTAGGACATATGTTCATATTAGAAGAATGGTCCATCTCCCTGAGTTCACAGTAGTGGCCAGTGGGAAAATGGTCCAGGACAATCATTCTTCTAAGACTTATGTCTGGATTAGAAGAATGGTCCTTGTAGCCCATGGTGTGGCTTTCAACATTTGTTGGAACAATTATTCTTTTAGGACATATGTTCAAATTAGAAGAATGGTCCTTGTATCACTCTGTGGAGTGAGTGACTTATTCAACATCATGCCTGATTAATCAGATGGAGTATGGATTCAAGAGATGATGTAGTTGATTCTATCAGATGATATTGGTAGTGATGATGTTGCTCGTGATTTGATCTATGTGATCATAAGATAAATTGTGTGGCTATGATGATGCTATTGGTTGAATGGTCTATTTGTGAGAAAGACCATTACTTTTAATACCTCCCTATCTAGGAGGGATTGTTGATATTATGGTAGTTGTGGGAGGTATTAAACTCCACATATAACCTTTGAAAAGACTATAATATTACGGGAAGCAAGAGAAACCCTAAAAAAATGGATAATAACACTAGAAGACATGTCGACTCAAGAGAATATTTAATATTGATTTATTATCCTGTAGAAAGAGAAGTTGACCCAGTCAAGTGAGATAGAGAAGTATAAATAGAGGGCGCTAGAGATCATTTGACACTCACTCACTCACAATTTCATAAGACTCGTGGTGCAGAATTTTGGAGAGGGAGTGCAGCTACAGTTGCTGCAACTGGGATTTTGGATTTTGGTTGGACTTTCTCTTGGTTATGGTTTGGAATTTTTTTGCCAGGGAGAAAGGTGTGCTATCTTGGTTGGCTATTGGTTTGCTTCCATAATTATTCTATTTGTCAAGGTTAAGGTGCTTGGGGGTGGCCTTTGTTCTTATGGTTGGGTGACAATGTTGATATATTGTCTATGGAAAAATGATCACATCTCTTTATTTATAACAAGATGTCTTCTGCAAGATAAATACCTCCCTCCTTGCTTCTGGGCTGAAGCGGTGTATTATGCCAATTATCTGCTCAATCGCATATTGAATCAAGTTGTTCCTTCCACGACTCCAGTTGAATGATAGTATGGGAAGAATCCTTCTATTGGACACCTCCATGTGTTTGGGTATGTTTTCTGGGCCCACGTTCTTGATGATTTTCGAAAGAAGATGGATGCCAAAATTCATGCATGCATGATGATGGGATAGTCTGAAGAGTCAAAATCCCATCGACTATTTGATATTGTCAAACTAAAAATTATATTCTAACGTAATGTTTGATTTGATGGGAAGTCTTCTGGAGTTAGGTCGTTGTATGCCTCCTCTAGGTTGCTACATGATTTCCCTTTTGATGTTATCTCGAAAATTGGTTCTCCTACTCCACTCTTCAGTCCTTCGAGTGGTCCATTGAAATTTCTTCTTATTTAGACTTGATTGTCACCCTCCAAGTCGACTAGTGTGACATCTTCTATTTCAATTGGTCCCCCAGTTCAAGACCCTATGACTTCTAATCAACCTGATGAAGTGAACCATGGTTCAACTATTTCTTGTCTACCTCGATAGGATGTCAAGACATTTGAAGTTGTTGGATTTGATGCCAGAGAATCCTCTTGTGGATGACAGAGTTGAAGTCAGAAACAACATGCCGCATTTCCTTGATGACTCATGTCCTTGAAACCTCCAACCGTATTACCTAGTCAAACATCGAAGGTCGACCTGAATGGGAGAAAAAAATGAAGACTGAAATTGTTTCTTTGTTGAATAATCAAACATAGGAATTGATTCCTCGACTGCACGAAAATAACATTGTGAAGTGTTGATGGGTCTACATGACCAAATTTACCTTTGAAGGTTTTTTTGAGTGACATAAATCATGCCTCATCGCAAATATTTTTTCTCAACAAGAAGGAACTGAATACACTAAAACAATTTCCCTTGTTGTAAAGATGAACTCTGTTCGACTGAGTCTTTCCATCACTACTCATTTTGGCTAGAATATCCATCAGATGGATGTGAAGAGTGCTTTCCTTCATAAAGACCTATCTAAAGAAATTTACATGGAACAACCACTTGGTTTTGTGACAGATTCAAATTTGTTATGTCAACTCAAGAAGTCACTTTATGGTTTCAAGTAGGATCCCCAAGCCCGGTATGGTAAGATTTATAGTTTCTTTCTTCGACTTGGTTTCAAACGGTGTAAATCTAATCACAACCTATATGTTCGCCACTCTAATGAAGACACTCTGATTTTTGTTTTATATGTTTATGACTTGATCATTGCCGAAAATAATAATGCCTCATCTGTAGATTGAAGAAACAACTTGCTAACTCCTTTGATATGACACATCTCGACATTCTGCATTATTTTTTGGGTCTTCAAGTATTACCACGGTGTTATGGTTTTTTTGTTTCTCAGTATCAATATGTAATGACTCTTTTAACATTTTTTAAGATGGAAAATGGCAAGTGTTGTGCCACTCCTTTTCAATATGGAGTGAAGCTTACTAAAACCTATCAAACACCCAATGTCACTGCTACACTTTGGCGACAATTGGTTGGCATTATTATTTCTCTTACTGATAGTTGACCTGATATATCCTTTGTTGTTAGTGTGGTTTCTCGGCTCATGCATGATCCTATGTAAATCCATTGGAAGACAGTCAAATGAATTGTTCATTATCTAAAGGGAACTACTCATTTTGGTATCAAATATTTTCGTAGTTCATATTCGCTAGTCGACTTCACCGACTCTGAATGGGCTAGTGATGTTAATGATTGGAAGTCCACTTTTGGGTATGTGTTTCAATATAGCATTGGACCTTTGTTGTGGTCATGCAAGAAACAAAAGGCATTCTTGTAGAAATTTTAATACAAATTATGTATTGCATGGATTCTCCCGATCTAACAATGATATGCCACTGTTAAATACATAATCACTTCTACTAATATTCTTGAGGAATTTAAAACATGATCTCCAATGGAAATATCAAGAAGAAAGATCAATCACACATAACACAGATGTTTTACCGAGAAAGCATAAAGCTAAAAACCCTACTATCATATATTATGTATATATCATGGATCATGAAACAATCTCATACAAAAATCTAATCCAAGAGATCTTAGTACAATATACAATCGTCTCACACTATCATACAAAAATTGGCAAATTCATGTGCCAATTTATTGCCTCCTGACAACCTACCTCCTCTACACAAATCCCTGCTGATGGAAATCCTTGCAATGAATGAATCCCTCTTGCCTAGGCTATGCATTCCTCATGGGAACATCCACTGTGTGTGTGGTTCCATGAGTGCACTCACTAATGTCACAAATGATAGTCAAACTATCCCTTTCACATGTTATCTCAACTGGGTCTCCACTAGATCTAACATGCATGCAGTTAACAGTGGTAAATCTTCAGTTGCATGTGAGATCACTGATTGTGAATTAATTAATAATTAATTCACTGATCTCTCACTAGTGTAAGTTCAGTTACAACTAGTACAACTGAGCTTAACTCACTTAACTGAGTTAAACTACTTCACAACTCACATAACTACACATATAACGCTGTTATAACTTCGAATCACTCAGTTACAACTACTTCGACTTGCATGTCCTCATGGGAACATCCACTGTGTGTGTGGTTTCATGAGTGAACTCACTAATGTCACAACTGATAGTCAAAATGTCCCTTTCACCTGTTATATCAACTGGGTCTCCACTGGATCTGACATGCATGTAGTTAACATTGGTAAATCTTCAGTTGCATGTGAGATCACTTATTGTGAATTAATTAATAATTATTTCACTGATCTCTCACTAGTGTAAGTTCAGTTACAACTAGTACAACTGAGCTTAACTCACTTAAATGAGTTAAACTACTTCACAACTCACATAAATACACATATAACTATGTTACAACTTCGAATTACTCGGTTACAACTAATTCAACTTGCATATCCCACTAGTCAACCTTTGAACTCAAATTTGCTATAGCTAACTGATTTTCCACGTCAGTTAACTATTTCCAAGTGCTCATTGGGAATGGACTAATATTTATTGTCCAATTATTATTAAGGGATAATAATAGTCGACATACATCTATAAATAGAATTCTCTCACCATCTATAAATTGACATCATCTATAAATAGAATTTGCTCATCATCTAAAAATAGACTTCCACCTAAAAATAGCTTGAGGCTCCATCCTAGTGTAGGTGCATAATTTTCACTAGGATCTTCTTGTTGAATCTGAACACTCCCTCTCAACAAGAAAGGGATTATCCTTCACCCTGATCCTATCTCTATGGTATTTGAATTTGCTTCTGGTGAGTGCCTTCATCAGAATGTCTACATCCTGATCTTCTGTAGGAATGTACTAAAGAAACATGATCTTCCACTGCACACAATATTTGATATGATGATACCAGATATCTATATGCTTAGATCTATCATGAAACACAGGATTAATCAAGAGTTTAATGCAACTTTGATTGTCACAATGAATCACTGTCGGATCTAAATGAGAACCAAACAAACCAACCAAGATCTTTCTTATCTAGATAGCCTCACATGTAGCTTGAATCACTGCCATGTATTCTGATTCCACTGAACTGGGTGCCATGGATCTCTGCTTCTTGCTGTACCAAGAAACAACTCTAGATTTGATACTAAAGATCCCCCTTGATGTGCTCTTTATGTCCGTTGGGCTGCTCACCCAATCTGCATCCATGAAGCCATGAAACTTCACCTCATCTGTATCTTTGTATCATAAACCATACTCAGATGTTCCCCTCAAGTATCTCAGGATATGCTTACCAGCCTTCCAAAATATCTCAGTAGGATTAACCATCGTTTGACTTAGCTGGCTAACCACATAGAAAATGTCTAGTCTCATGTTCACTAGATACATTAGCGAATCCACTAATTGTCAATAGACAGTAGCATCCACTACCTCTCCATAAGTAGCATCCTCTTTCCTCTAGTTTCCTAGAAGAGGAGTATCCATGGGTTTGCAGCCTTCCATGTGAAACTTACCTAGTATCTCCCTTGCATACTTTCCTTGAGACACAAAAAGTTCACCATCTCACTACCATATTTCCAATCCGAGGAAATAATGAAGGAGGCCCATATCCTTCATCTCGAACTCCTTTGCAAGGTCCTCCTTGCATGAGTGTATCAGCTGCTCATCACTAGTCAGTATTAAATTATCAACATAAATAATAATGATTAAAATATTACCCTTGTATATCCATCTCGAACCTACAACTGATTTGTCGACCGGTCTTGGGACAATTTGTTATAACCCTAATTTGCACCATACATACTTACCTAGCAACAGGCCATCTCAGTTTCCTTCTTTGCCAAAACACTACTAAACAACTCTTCTTAAAAACTCCCTTTATAAAGGCCCACGTGCCCCGCTCCATTACTGCACACATGTACACACTAGCTACCCCAATACAACCTGCGTGTATCTACAAAATCACGAAAAAAGGAAAGTTGCTGATGGAACACACAACTTTGGGAAAGTTCACTAAACCTTTTGGCCATGCATGGCCAGTCTTTCGACCAAATACCTAGCTCCTTCTAACCTATAAAAAAAGGGGTAAGGGTCCCATTTGAAAGGAGGAAAATCATAGTAAAGAGACTATACCCAATTGAGAATTCCCCTTGTCCCAACCTTTAACCATCCTTGTGCAAAAAGAAGTATAGAGCAAAGTAGTTGGAGGATAGTTGAAGAGGAGCCCAGGATCAGTTTTGAGGAGTAGTGCCAACCACATATTGTAAGTTTACTCTTGTGAAGATTAATTCAAAAAGGAATACTTTTCCCATCCGGCCATATCATGTGTTCGAGTTGAATGTTTATCTTGTGATATTGTCACAACTAACCCAACAATTAGTATATGAAATGTATGTTTTCATCTTTTTGTTTGTTCATGTGTGAATGCAGGTCAACTTTGGGAGGAGGCTTGCAATCAAAGAGCGAGTGAATGTGGGGTTTGGTGTTGGGAGAATAGGAAAGAGTAGAGACCTTTGAAATGGTCATTTTCTGCATGCATGATTAGAGCCCTTAAATGCTAAGTCTGTAGGAGGGATTCCCACCCACAACAGAATTGGCGACCATACTGGGGATCTCTAGGGTTTTCTGGGAGTCTTTTTTGGGTTATTTTAAAAAAATTGTTTCATTACTTGTTTTTAGAGTTTCTGCAAAAGTTTGAGCTAGTAGGGATTCTGGTCTTCCATACTAGTATTCCCTGCTTTATTTGATGGGCTGCATTCTCATTTCAGGAAGTCACAAAAGTACATGTTGCCTGTATAAGGCCTGCATGCGTGTACACACGCCCAACCTTCACACAGCCCACGTGGACATGCTAGCTGAAGAAGTGATAGTAGCGTGGTTAAGTTCAGAATTTTTTTATTAAAGAGGTAGTCATCCTCTTCCCTGTCAGAAGTGATCCTTCTCAAGGGTTTTTTGAAACTCATTCTGGTCTCTGTTTTTGGAGTTTGTAGCTTAGGTACCACTTCAGATTTGTTTTTTCCTGTGAAATTTTCCTTCGATTGTTTTTTCTTTTCTGACAAAGTAAGTTTCTGAGTCTTCAAGAGATTCTGGTTCTCAATACCAGTGGTCTCTGCCAGTGTTTGATTGCTTATCTTTTCATTTTTTGAAGAGCTGTGGAGGTGCATGCGACTTGGATAAGGTCTGCATGCATGTACACACACCCTGACATTTTACATATCGTGTGCACACACTAGCTATTGAAATGTCAGCTGTGTGCCTATTGAGAAAATTTTTGGTTAAGGAGAGGCAGTCATCCTTTTCCTCGTCAACAGTTTCCTTTTTTTGGTCTCTGTCATAGCAGTCGACAAATTAGGTCTGATTACATGCATAGATTTCTTTTTCATTAAAATATTTCTTCTGTTCCTTATCTTTTTAAACTTATTTTTAGCTCGGAATTTTGAGAAAAATGAGTTTCACTTTAAAAAAAAATTCCCCCTCATGGCCAGGGGGGCCATGAATCGTGCATTCATCGGTTTCTTTTAGAATCTTTTGTTATTTCTGCTTTGATTGGAAGAAAATATATAAAAAAAAACTTAGTTAGATCTCTTTCTTTCCTAGCATTTTCATTGAATTGTTATTTCAAAAAGAAAAAGAAATTGGCATAGCGTTATGTTTTCTTCTAATTTTAAAAGCATTTCAAAAACAAAAAAAAATTAAGAAATATAATCATTCTTTGCTAGTGTTCATATAAGTTTCATGTTTTTTTCACAAGAGTATTAACAACATCATTTGCACTACCATACCCTTTTTGAGTAAATCAAGCCAGTAAAAAGAACGCTAATTAAAATTTACTAGACTTTATGTTTGTAGGGTCCATCAACTAGATTAGGCTAGAGCCTTGATTTGGGTTGGAGAGGAAACTCTTCAAGGATTTAAAAAAAACATACGAGTTTGTGCTAAGAAGTGTAGAAGTCCAGTAACGTGGAAATTATCTGGGACCCCCCTCTAACATAGGGGCTAAACACGAGGTCGCGTGCGGAAAGGTAGCAGAGATAACCCCTCCAAAGCCAAACCAAGCGTAGTGGGGAACACATATAGAGGACTTGTCTTGGGATTCTGTTGATTGCATTTTCCACGGAGATTCGTGGGTCTCGAATCCATTCGAGGTCCTCAGTCATCTTCTGGAACACTTTATTTTGATACCCTTGATAGGTTTTGGGCTTGATACCCTGCTCATTGCGGTCCAACCAACTGTCGACTGTACCCGCCTGGTGATTGTTCACGAGCTGGAAACCTAGTTGCCTTTATTTCAGGGACTTATATAGGTGACCACGAAGGTATACCACAGTACCTAGGGCAGACATCAGGCCACGCTTTGTAGAGTATACCCAGAGGGTGCTTTCGTATTCGAGTGTCACTTACACCGGTAAGTTTCTCTAGTTTTGGTTGGTGTAACTATTCTTCCAACTAGTTAGTCGTTTGCTTGATTTGCCTTTATGAACTTTTAGTGTGTGCACTGTTCTCCCTAGTTTTCCATAGTGAGTTAGTTAGTCGTGGCTTTCAGTCTCTGGCCTAGGGTGGTAGAATGCCCACTTCACCAGTTGAGAGGACTTTTCAGTCTTCTGCTTAGAAACATGGGGCCGCCTCTTTATAGGCGTTGTTTTGATAACACTGGTTCTTCAGAGTCAGTGTGTGAGACTTTTATGGATTTGAACGGTCCCGCAAGGGGAGAACCTCTACATAAGATCTTCATGGATAAAGTTCCTGACGATACCAACCAAGGAACCCCTTCACAAGGGGATTATTTTGCTTTTCCTTTCTTTGGAAACATCGGTGTCCCTTTGATGGCTACTTTGTACATTCCTGGGTTGAATGTGGGACTACCAGTTTGGTTGGGTACCATTCCAAATGTCCCGAATGCTCTTGACACTTCTTAGTTAAGCACCTTAAGTCATGGGCACCCTGTTGATGTTTCTTCATAAACAAAGTCTTCTCCTCCTCCTTCTCCCACCTATGGTGAAAGTACAGTTACTAGTAACCAGAAGTCTAAACGAAATAAAAAGAGGAAGAATAGGAAGAAGAACTCACCAACCTCTGCGAGTCATGTTGGAGATTGGTCGAAAACCTCTGCAAGTCACATTGAAGACCAACACCCAGCCTCTGTAAGTTATGCTTTGGGCAAGCACCCACCCTCTGCAAGTCATGCTGGGGGAAAAAGTCCAGTCACTGATAGTCATACTAGAAATAGGTCTATAACCTCTGCGAGTCATGTTATTGACCCATCACCAACCTCTGCAAGTCACGTTGGAGATGTGCAACCAACCACTTCCAGTCATGCTGGGGGAATTGATTCTATTGAGAAACCTAGATAGATAGCATGTAAACCTAAGTTCCCTTGTAATATTTGCAAGGGAGATCACCTTACTCATCTATGCCCTGGCATTCCAGAGGTACAAAGATTGTGGTATCTGTCTGCAAGATCTTCTGATTCTGAGTCATCTAAGGTTTTCTCATAGTCTATTCAACCATTGATTGAGAAAGTGGTCACACCGATGCAATCATCGTCTGATCCCACTCTTCTTTTGAGGGGTGAGGTGCCTTTAGACCTTGTAGTCTCTCAGCCTATTCAGTCATTGGCTGAGAAAGTGGTCATGCTCATGCGGTCATCGGCTGATTCCACTCCTCTTTTGAGGGGTGAGGTGCCTTTAGACCTTGTATTCTCTCATCCTATTCAACCATTGGCTGAGAAAGTGGTCATGCTGATGTAGTCATCATCTGATCCCACTCCTCTTTTGGGGGGTAAGGTGCCTTTAGACCATGTAGTCCCACAACCTATTTAGACATTGGTTGAGAAAGTGGTCATGTCGATGCAGTCATCAGATGATCCCACTCTTCTTTTGGGGAGTGACATGTCTATCAACTATGTTTTTAGCATTTCCAGTTCAATACTTTTAGAACAAGGGGGCATTCCGCTCATTCTCAGCACACCCCCTCCAAGCCCTAGGATGGTTTCCTTTGATTGGAATGACCTTGTTGAGCCTCGTCTTCCTTCTGCTGCACCTTTTCAAATAAGGGTTGAAGTTAATTCAACAAATATTTATCGATGTATTGTGGATGAAGGAGCCTCTACAAGTATTTTACCCTCCTCGGTTTGGAAAGTCTTGGGATCTCCCAAGCTCGTGTCTTCTTCACATGAGTTGTTGGATTTTGACAGACGTCCTAATGAATATTTGGGGGTTATTCCTCAGTTTCCTATCTCGTTAGGTGGGAAGATTGTCTGTGTCGATGTTATAGTGGTGCAAGGCCCGTTAGATTTCAATATGCTTCTCAAGCGTGATTATGTATATGCTATGAGCGTTGTGGTATCTACACTCTTTCGGGTGATGCACTTCCCTTACAATGGAAGCATTGTCACTATTGACCAGCTGACATTTGATAATCAACATTCTAATTCAATGTTAGTTCAGGCTGTCCCTTTATATGTTCCTAGTGTTCTTGTAGACTCCACCCCACCAAAGGTTAATTATGTGGCATCTTATCCTCGGTGTTCAATTTCTTATGAGCAGGAACCTGTGCAATCATGTTTTCTATCTCGCGACTTGGAATCAACAATTGATCCATTATTGTATCCAATGGGGGCATGGGATCCCTTGCTTCCCCCTCTTGGTCCAAGTGGGCTTGAGTATCCTTCTGAGTCTGATCTCGTTGTTAGTGATCAGGAGCTCAGGACCAAGTGTCATAAAAATGCTCAAAATTGAACTTGCTCAGAATTGGTTGAAGTTGGAACGGTTGGATAGGTCTCGTCGATACGATCCTGCTGGCGCGAACGGCACGCAAAACCGACTCTGCATCACAAAGATATCTCAGTTAGAAATTTCTTATTTCATTATAAAATAAAAAAAATATATAATGAAATTATAAAAAAAGAAAAAAAGAAAAATTAAAAATAAAAACTTTAATACATGGGTTTTTATTAACATTACAAATGGTGGGCGCGTTTGGCCGCCACCTTGGCATTTATATATATTTATGGTTGATTAAAAACTATGGTGGGCGGAGTTATAATAAAATTCATTTTTTTAATGCGCAAAACAAAGAGCTGAAGGGATTCGACCTTGGGTCTCCCACAAGAAAGCCATGCGCCCTTACCACACGGGCTAGTGCTTTTATTTGTAAAGGAAAGCGCGTTTGTTGTTTATGAATTGGACACGGGTTTGTGTTATGGTTGGACCCCGGTCCTATTGCCAACATATGACCTATGGACTATGCGTTGCGCGGGTTTTAAAAGGCGGGTGTTTAAAATTAAATGCCACGGTTTCA
>ML778558.1:381887-393877 GCA_009831015.1 Picea engelmannii | reverse complement strand
GCCCCTACAGTCTATCTCTGTATAAGAAATAGTAAGTTCTCACATTTTCAGAGGACACATTGGAGTGTTTAACTCACATTTTAAATTATGGAAAATGGATACCTTGCACCCTTAAACAAGTACATTCCATTTTCAGATCAGTTAGTAGATCCTCAAGCCCTCGTGATCATGATTCTTCGCTGATAGACTCTACCAGTCCTGGCCAGAACCTCCATCATCATATGGAGTATGGTCAGTTTGCTTCACTCTTTGGGACTATTGACACTCGTTTGCGTGATTTCTTGGATTTTGAATTGCCTTCAGATGAGGCTATCCTTGAAGCCATGAGTACAGTTTCTATACCGTGGAAGGACTTACACCGTGGTTTGTGTTTTCTTCCCTTTTGGGAGACTTTCCAAGTTGACTATCGAAGAGACTCTTGGTCCGAGCCTAGCAGGGGGCTCTACTTGAACCAATTTCATACATGAGTCGTAGCCCCCCATGGGTCTTCTTTTAAGCCCTTTTCAGACCCTCTAAACATGAAAATATTGTTGAGTGATCTTGTTGACCTTCACACTCGTTAAAATAAAATTTGAAGGCACGTCTGTTCGGTGGTAGTTTACCCATTTTTCCATCAAGATGGTCAAATGTACGAACAAAGGCATACTCTAGAGGCCTCGGTTCTCTAGAAGAGTATTCTCAGATATAATTTTAACCCTTTTTCGGGTCTGAGAGACTAAATTTATGAAAAAGGTACCCCCATGGAGTCCATAGTTAAGCTCTTTTCCGACTCCCTAAAATTGAAAAGATTGTTGATTGACCTTATTCTTTCACACTCGTTAAAATGGTCCAGAAGAACATTATTGATGGAGTCCATAGTTAAGCTTTTTTCAGACTCCTTAAAAATGAAAAAATGGTCGAGTGATCTTGTATTTATCACACTCATTAAAATGGTTTTGAATATACATCTTGTCGGTGCTAGTTTACCCCTTTTTTGAATCGACTAGACTACTGTCGAAAAAGGTACCCCATTAGAGTCTCCTTTTACACCTTTTTTCAGATTCTCTAAATATGAAAAACCGTCGAGCTTACCTTCTCTCGGCTCGTTAAAACTTACATCAAAGGACGTTACCATTGTGTGTCTTATTAATCACAGTTGCATACCCACATCTTTGGCCTAATTCCAAGTCCATGTTTCTCTCAACCGAACCATCTGAAACATGCCTTATACGCAAGCCTTGTAGCACTTTGCCTTTGCGTCTTGACACCTTTGGCCCCAGGAGGGATTTTTTTCAAGTGTCCTTGCTTTGAACATCAGTCTTGTCCTTGCACCTCAAACTCGTATGTTTTCAACACTCATTCCTCCTTTGTAATATAGCATTCTTTTATTCTTTTTCCAAAATTATTGAAAAAGAGAAAAAAAATGAAATATACCCCAAAAAGAGGAAGGGAAAAGTGTTTTCTTTGTATTGGCAGCACAATGAGTCACCCTTTGATAAAGCACATCCTTACGTTTGTCTGTCAAGCCCTGGGATTTCATATGAACTTAGGAAGTTGTTCCCGCTACATTGAGTTGTGTCCTCCTCTGTTTGGTTATCCTTCCAAACATATGGAGAGTTTGCGTTGCCCCCTGCCTCATGAACTTATGTTAATTCCATGCTGCATGAGTCTCATCATTTGTCATGCTATTGTCCAAGGGAATTTTTTACCAAGCTTGAGTTGGCCCCTCTACAATTTTTCTCTTGCCCTCATGCCCGACCATCCCGAAAGTCCAGTCAAGTCTTTGTTCGAAATCAATGAAGCCTTCAGTTTGATCATCAAAGATTCTCTAGTCCATGATCGATGAGTCGTCGAAAACCTCTGGGTAGTGAAGTTGTACACTCATATTACACTCCTACCCGAGTTTGGAAGATTTTGAAGTGATTGCTCGAGCTTTGAAGACCTCATCTCCAACCATCAGGCCTTATCAGCTTCTAGAAGATGGATACTATACATGTATATCTTTTTTATTTTGAGATGTAGATATGCTATGTATTGCTCGTGACTGCACTTTATATAGTTATATGACATGGATATACAATGTATTTTATTGGTAGCCATGATTTTATTTCATCTCGAGCATGGGTATGCCCGCCTCAGAGAGACAATTTTTATTTTGTAGATGGCACCTCCCGAATTCTGGTCCTTGGGCTCACCGTTTTGGTACATTGATAAAGATTGATAATGTATTTCAGCCATCAGATGCTCTTTTGACCTCACACATTAGGGGGAATTTGTTATAACCCTAATTTGCACCAGACATACTTACCTGGAAACATGCCATATCAGTTTCTTTCTTTTCCAAAACACTACTGAACAACTCTTCTTAAAAACCCCTTTATAAAGGCCCACATGCCCTGCTCCATTACTACACACATGTACATGCTAGCTGCCTCAATACAACCCGCGTGTACCTACAAAATCATGGAAAAATGAAAGTTTCTGATGGAACACACAACTTTGGGCAAGTTAACTAAACTTTTTGGCCATGCATGGCTGGTCTTTCGACCAAATACCTGGCTCCTTCTAACCTATAAAATAAGGGGTAAGGGTCCCATTTGAAAGGAGGAAAATCATAGTAAAGAGACTATACCCAATTGAGAATTCCCCTTGTGCCAACCTTTATCCATCCTTGTGAAAAAAGAAGTATAGAGAAAAGAAGTTGGAGGACAGTTGAAGAGGAGCACAAGACCAGTTTCGAGGAGCAGTGGCGACCACATATTGTAAGTTTACTCTTGTGAAGATTAATACAAAAAGAAATACTTTTCCCATCCTGTCATATCATGTGTTCGAGTTGAATGTTTATCTTATGATATTGTAACAACTAACCCAACAATTAGTATATGAAATGCATGTTTGCATCTTTTTTTTTGTTCATGTGTGAATGCAGGTGAGCTTTGGGAGGAGGCTTGCAATCAAAGAGCGAGTGAAAGCAAAGGGATTGACATCAAACGAAGGACTTAAGGTAGAGTTACCGAATCTCATTTACACCTTTTTATTGCATGAATGTGGGTTTTGGTGTTGGGAGAATAGGAAATAGTAGAGGCCTTTGAAATGGTCATTTTCTGCATGCATGATTAGAGCCCTTAAATTCTAAGTCCGTAGGAGGGATTCCCACCCACAACACAATTTCTCATGCACTATTTTTGATAATGGAGTCATACTCCTCCACCATTGCATAAAACCAAGTGGGATCCTGCACTGTTTCCTGAAAGGAAGATGGTTTAGTCAAAATACATTTTCTCATGAGAGCCATGTATCCAGTAAATCGATCAGGATTCTGTCTCTGTCTGCACTGTGAAGTAGGGGCTCCTACATTTTGTGTAGCACCTAGTCTCAATCTATCAGCTTCCGTGGTGCACTTTCTACCATTTCTGATGGATAAGTCTGCATGAGTGGCTTCCTCCACTCCATGAACCTCTTCATGTGGCTGATCCACATCTTGAGACTCATATTTTGGAACCAACAGTTCCTCCTCTGCATGCAAGTCTATCTCCCTCTCAAGCGACAACCACATGGCTTTCCCCTCATTGAATTTTATATCACGTCACATAACAATCATCTTACTGTTAGGAAAATACACATGATAATTATGGGGTGTTTCTGTGTACCCCACAAATATCCCAACTTCAATAGTCGACTCCAGCTTCTTCTTGGCGTTCTTGGTCACATGCACATAAATAGATGAGACAAAAATATTAAAATAAGAAACATCAGGTTTCATACGAGTGAAATCTTCTTCAGGTGTACTCATGCCAAATACTCTATGAGGACAATGATTTTTCACATAAACCGCAATATTTCATTCTTCCTCCCACAAATTCATTGGTATGCCCTGATCATGCAACATCGCTCATGCTGCACCCACGATTGTTCTGTTCTTCCTCTCCATGACCCCATTTTGTTGTGGGTTATGAGGCACTATGAGTTCTCTTTGAATTCCTTCTTTGCTATAGAATTATTTGAATTCGTTAGAGATGTATTCTCCACCATTATCACTCCTCAGAGCCTTCACTTGCTTCCCCAACTCTTTCTCCACCAATGCTTTAAACTCATAGAACTTTGAGAATGTTTGATCCTTCTTTTGCATGAAGAAAATCCAACATTTACAAGAAATTTCATCAACAAAAATTACATAATATTTATGTTTTGTTGTTGAAGCAACCAAGAATGGTCCACACATGTATGTGTGAAATCTCTCTAGGATCACTGAAGCATGGTTCTCCTTTTCATGAAAGGTGGAATTTACATACTTCCCCATGGTGAAACCCTTGCACTGATCTAACTGAGCAAGTGTTCCCATTGGAAGTCCAGTAGATATTTGCTGCATGATTTTCAAGGCTCCATGATGAACATGGCCCAATAACCTATGCCATAATTTGCCCTCATCCCAACTCACCACTTTTTCTGCCTTTCCCATCATGGTAGTGCATCCATCTACCTCCAACTTGTAGATATTCTTAACTTGAATCCCTATATTCTTGACTTGAATCATTTTTTTATGTCACATGAAATCTTTTCCATCGCTGAAAACAACGTCATAGCCTCTGTCCTCCAACATTGCGACTGAGACCAAGTTTTTATTTAGACCTGGAACATGCATAACATCTTTCAGTTGAAATGGTTTACCTGACTCCCTATAAAAGGTAATGGTACCAATGCCATTCGCACTGTATTGTCCATCATTGCCCATCTCTATATGCATTTTGAGATCTTTCTCCTCCAAGTCACTGAAAAGGTCCTTATCTCCCGTCACGTGGAAGGAAGCGCCACTATCCAAATACCACACCGCTCCCAATGCACTTGATGCCATGCATGCGATCAAGGAGAGTTCAAATTCAAATTGCGAAACAAGGGCCTCACCAGCTACATCTCCAACAACCTTCTTTTTCTTCTTCTTCTGCAGACAGTTAGTAGTGAGATACCCATGTTCGTGACAGTGAAAACACTTCACTTTGGACAAATATAGCTTCTTGACTTTAGACTCATATTTTGAATGGAATTTCTTCCCCTTCCCTTTCCTTTCCTTTGCATCCAAAGAATAATCCTCTTCATCATCATGCTTTGATGAAGATCCATATCTGGTGTTCTACTTGAACTCCTCCTGCACCAAATCCGACCATAGTCATTCCCAATCTGGCAATTTTTCCCTTCCATTGATAGAGTATTGATAACTATGCCAATTCTTGGGAAGTCTTAGGAGAGTCAAGATCACCAAATCATCATTAGAGACTGTTATTCCCACACTCCCCATCTCATCTCAACATTGGACAAACTTCATGAGATATTTTGGAATGGAGTCACCCTTCTCCATCTTGATCTTCCTGAGTTTATCTTTGAGTGCCAATTTCCTATGGTCATTGCTGTTTTGGAATAGATCCATCAAATTCTTCCACATTGCATATGGTGTGACTTTCCCATGGAGGCTTGAGACAATGTGGTCTCGTACTCGCTCCAACAGGATCCTCCTCGCCTTTGCCACTTTCTTTTTCCATGCATCAATATTTGCAACCTCTGGAACATCTGGCTTAGGAACATCTTTGTCAATGAATTCCTTCAAGCCATTGTCTTCGAGTACTTCCTCCATCCCGTTCTTCCAAGAAATGTAGTTCAAGCTTCCCTCGAATGCATACTCTAACCTCAAGCCATTGAAATCCATTTCAATCTTGAATCAGCTGTAGCACCAAGAAAGTCTTTCTGCAAATTCAAATTCTATCCAATCACAAACTTAGCTTCTCTAATCTTCTGCGCTTTGATACCATGTAGAAATTTTAATACAAATTATGTATTCCCTGGATTTTCCTGATCTAACAATTATATGCCACTTTTAAATACATAATCACTTCTACTAAAATTCTTACGGAATTTAAAACACGATCGCCAATTGCAATATTAAGAAGAAAGATCAATCACACATAACACAAATGTTTTACTAGGAAAACATAAATCTAAAAACCCCACTATCATATATTATGTATATATCATTTATCATGAAACAATATCATACAAAAATCTAATCCAAGAGATCTAAGTACAATATACAATTGTCTCACACTGTCATACAAAAATTGGCATATGCATGTGCCAATTTATTGCCTTCAGACAACCTGCCTCCTCTGCGCAAATCCCTGCTGATGGAAATCCATGCAATTAATGAATCCCTCTATCCTATTCTGCACATTCCTCATGGGCACATCCACTGTGTGTGTGGTTGCATGAGTGAACTCACTAATGTCACAACCGATAGTCAAAATGTCCCTTTCAACTGTTATCTCAACTGGGTCTCCACTGGATCTGACATGCATGTAGTTAACATTGGTAAATCTTCAGTTGCATGTGAGATCACTTATTGTGAATTAATTAATAATTATTTCACTGATCTCTCACTAGTGTAAGTTCAGTTACAACTAGTACAACTGAGCTTAACTCACTTAAATGAGTTAAACTACTTCACAACTCACATAAATACACATATAACTATGTTACAATTTCGAATCACTCAGTTACAACTAATTCAACTTGCATATCCCACTAGTCAACCTTTGAACTCAAATTTCCTATAGCTAACTAATTTTCCACTTCAGTTAACTATTTCCAAGTGCTGATTGAGAATAGACTAATATTTATTGTCCAACTATTATTAAGGGATAATAATAGTCGACATACATCTATAAATATAATTCACTCACCATCTATAAATAGAATTTGCTCATCATCTAAAAATAGACTTCCACCTAAAAATATCTCGAGGCTCCATCCTAGTGTAGGTGCATAACTTTCACTAGGATCTTCTTGTTGAATCTCAACAATTCTCCTTGTCATCTATAGAGGCATAATATTGTGGAGTTTTTCAATTCATCACTGAGGTGGTCTAGATTCACCAACTCTTGGGATAACTTGGCCTTCTCGTTCATAACTCGACTGTGATCTATTGTGATAATCAAAGTGCCATTGAGGTTGTTGACAATCATGTTTCTCACAGTAAGATGAAGCATGTTGAGCTCCATGCTCACTACTTAAGGCAGTGATTTCATGAACATGTTGTTTCTCTTGAATATCATCGCACTAGAGATCAAGTTGTTGATATATTCACCAAACCTTTAGTGTAACATCCCCGACCTCCCAGGCTAGGACATGCTACTCTAGAAAATGCTCCGATACCATTTTGTAATGTCCCCAGCCACTAACAGGCCAGGCGTCATCATTGAGTAAACATATTTTTTCTCTGATACCAATTTGTAACGTCCCCAACCACCAACAGGTCGGCACACTACCTCACACATAGCTCTTTTGTGGAAAAATTCACATATAAACTTAAGAGGAAATGAATAGAGATAACATGAAAACATACATGTAGAAAACACATGATATTATTACAATAATCACAGACATGCACTTAAATACATCATTTAACCATTAAGCATATAAATGATACTTATCTCTTAATTGGAGTACACCAACTACGTGCAGACCTTCCACGAACCTCCCAGCTGTAGACCACACTACTCCTCACTCTAAGCAAGGTCACCCTCGAGCTGGGACTAAAATCCACCGGACGAGGGATTCCTAGGCTAGGTAGGGACAACATGAAGTTTCACAGTACAACATGAAGGATTTCCTCCAAGGATCCACTTACGCCCACAACTCACAAACTCTCATTCCCCACATGCATGTCCCACCCCAGGAGTGTACACCTTCATTATCACACAGTCCATCAACTGCTACACCTCCCTTTTTGGGGTTTCAATAACAGGTCAGATCAGGAATTCTCATAGCTCTGTAGATGCTACCGGACTCCCTCTAGGAGAAATCACTTCCTTAACACACTCTCTCACCCGGAGAGAGTTTCTCATAGGCATGACAACCTACTCCTTAAATCCATGGGCTTGACAACCCGCTTCTTCACTCCCACTCCTCAACACATGGGAATGGTGATGACAACAACAAAAACTGAACGTGGGGAATGGTATTGACAGGACAATATGCAAGCAACCCCCACGGTACAGGTGCAACTAGGGTATCAATTCTGCTTTTTATAGAGGTTCGGGGTGTTTCAGAAATTCCACAATGGCGTTCTAGGGTTACTGTGTGCTTGATGGGGGAGCTGGTCAATAGAGGTAACAGATAGCTAGCCTGGTTAGAATGGTCATAGAAAATGGTGAGACTCGTCAAAAAGGTGAAAATGGTGAGAACACCCCCCCATAAATATGCATGCGTTTTGGATGACACTTGGATCTCCAGGAGCACGTTCCCCCCACTTGGAACTCATTCCTCTCCCTAAAGGAAATTAGGATAAATTAATATCCTCTTTACATCTTTTAGAATAATAATATATTATTCTATTAGGCTCTTAAGATTAGCCCTTTTTCCTCAATATCTTAGCCTCCTCCCTTTCCCAACCTAGTGGAGCTTAGTCCCCCATAACTCTTTCTTTGTGGTCGGTCGACACACAACGATGTTGTTATATTAATAATATGAATATTTACATGTATAGAACATGCTCCTAGCCTTTAACATCTAGGGTCTCCAGCCTAATAAACACACAATCCTACCATCTTATAAATACTTGGCTCACCAACCTACAAAACATGTTACATTCATAATTACAAATGGGGCTCGGCCTTGGGATATTACAATCCCCTCCCCTAATTTTTGCACTATCCTCAGTGCAACTCATTTACACAACATCAACAAGATTTTCAAAATCTTCAAAAAGATGTGGGTATTCTACCCGCATAGCATCTTCGTGCTCCGATGTTGTGTCCTCAGGACCGTACTAGGTCCACTAGACCTTTAGAATCCTTATGGCTCAATTCCAGAGCTACTTGCTTTTCTAGTCCAGTATGCACACCAAATGCAATTGTAAAGAACCTTCTTGTTCCACCTGAATCACATTCCAATCAATCACATGATTAGCATCAAGTATATATTTCTTGAGCAATGAGACACAAAATACATTATGAATAGTTATGCATGTAGGAAATGCAAACATATAAGCTATTGGTCCAATCCTTTCTAGAATTTCAAATGGTCCACAATATCTAGCTACCAACTTGGAACAATTTCTGAGCTTCAAGGAACTTATGTTGGCTTTCACCTTCAAGAAAGCATGATCACCCACTATAAAATCCATGTGGGTTCTTCCTTTGTTAGAATATATTTTATGCTTGTCTTGGGAAGCCTTCAAATTAAGATTAATCTTTAACAATTTATCTTCCATTTCCCTGAGCAACTCTAGCCCAATTATTTCTCTATCAATTGGGTTGTCCTAGCTTATTGGTGTGTTGCACTTTCTGCCATAAAGTTCCTCAAACAGGCTCATCTTCAATGATGCTTGGTATCCATTGTTGTAAGAAAACTCTACCAAGTGTAGGTAGTCTTCCCATCTAGATGGTTTTTCCATCACATACATTCTTAACATATCTTCTATCACTTGATTTACTCTTTCTACTTTTCCATCAGATTCAGGATGATAAGTTGTGTTGAAGTTCAGGTTCATTCTGAACCCCCTGAATAATCCTCTCCAAAACTTTGAGGTAAATTTTGGGTCTCTGTCAAACACAATTGTCTTGGGAATACCATGCAATCATGCTATTTCCCTCATATAAATATCATCAACATTAGATGTTGTGTGATTAGTCTTCAATGGAATAAAATGGGAAGCCTTCGTAAGCTTATCCACCACCACCATGATGGAATCATGTTTCCTTTTTGTTCTATGCAATCCTATGACGAAATCCATTGTCAGCACTTCCCACTTCCACTCAGGAATGGGTAATGGTTGTAGCAACCCAGATGGGTGTCTATGCTCATATTTGACCCTTTGACACTCAATAAATCTAGCGATGTATTCTGCAATTTATTTCTTCATGCCTGGCCAATAATAATGGTTCTTGACTGCTGCCACTATTTTTTGATACCCAAGGTGCCCAACATAAGGCACATTATGCATCTCTTTCAAGATCATACTCCTCAATTCGTAAGAACTGGGTACATTAATTTTGTTCTTGTACATGAGTATTCCATCAAATTGCAATATATAATCTTCTATTTTTTCTAGCATCTTACCTTGTTGTAACTTTGTTACCATTTCCATGTACTGCGTATCTGCTTTTGTGTTATCCACATTTTTGGTTATCGAGATGATGATAGAAGATCAAACTCTTCATTAAGAACATTTTCCAGAAGAAAGCTACATTTGTCATTTTCTCAAAATCCTATTTTGAAAATAGTACGCAGGCTGCATTATACTCTCCTGCGGAAATCATTAATTTCTGCATGCTGCATTGATCTTGACTGCGGACTATCCGCACTGTGTTAATGGCTAGGGTGCGGACATGTTTCTAAAGGAGAAAATGAATAAGTTCTTGATCCTTCTAGAAGGAATCTTCTAGAAGGATGAGTTGGAGTTCGAATGGTTGGCAAAATACTGACTTTCCAGATATCTTGGGATCATTCCCTATCCAAGTAACTAATCAATCTTCTCCTATATATTGAGAAGATTACTTATGGAAAAGGTTAAGCAAACATAAAGAAGCAAGAAACAAGCTAGCTAGAGATTGATGGGAGAACTGGTGCAAGACTGTATGGAGGATTGAAGCTACAGCAGCAAGAGACTACAAGTAATCATATGTGGTTGAACTTCTTCATGCATGAGCAAGTGTGTGTGTCAGAGCTAGGAGCCATCGAAAGGAGGTCTACGACATCAAGGCTCAGGTTGTATATTTCTCTTTCAGTTAATGCAATATATGAATATGTCACTTTCCCATAATGATGATGTCATCTTATTACATGATTCCTTGATCACATGTATAGACTAGATATTGAATATATTAATGCCTTTTTTGTGATTGGTTTGTGTTGTTGTGATTGAACGACACAAGAGCATCGGAGCAGAGCAAGGAACAACATAGATTAAAGGAGAGCGTTCATAAGGTATGTCCACTATCCATTTCTCTTAGTTCATTCAATATCAAGATATAGGGAAAGAGTAGTATTCTGTTACGGTTTGTTCCAGATCCAGGTGGATCTTGGGAAGATTGGTCTGTGTCCGCACTCACGAATTTATCCATAAACAAAATTGGTGACTCCACTGGGGAGAAACACCTTTGTCTTTTTGGTTTCTTGAACTTTCTGTGGCCATTTGCTCTTGTTGCCTTTTTCTCTTGATTTGTAAACTTCTGAGTCCTCAGGATACCCTGAGACACCTTCTGGGTTACAAAACCAAGTTGAATTTTACTTGAAATTGAAAATTTTTCTTTACTTTTAGAGATTTCCGCACTGTGCTTATTGACAGCCTGCGGGTATCCTGAGTGTCCGCACTTTTCATATATAATCCAGTGCGGAAAGTCCGCATCTTTTCTTTAACTGGACTGCGGAAATTGGAGTTTCCCGCACTGTGTCCAAAGCTTGCCTGCGGGTAGATTTTGAAAATTTTTTGGATTCAAATTTTGACTTTTCCAATAGCTCAGACAGGTTGATTCAAGTCTTTTTGACACTTCATATCATTGGTTTACATATCTGTTTCTTCTTTTGCTTGCCGGATCTGATCTAGGGTTTTTAAGCTTGTTCTTGCTTTGATCACTTAACTTTCATTCTTTAGCCTTTATTGACGTTTCTCTTCTCTTTGATTACTGGAATTGGATGTGTTGTATTGGTTAAAGATCAATGATTGATTGAAAGTTAAGAGTTTGGTGTTTCTTAGTTGATTATTGTTTCGAAAGGGCAATTTTCATTTGCATTGAGAAACTCCTTGGTTTGCTTTGTGTTCTTACTATCATTGAAAGTTTTGGTTGGGTTGTCATTTGATTGTTTGGTATTGACGATTTGTTCTTTCTCTATCTTTAGAGTTCTTCTTGGAAAGTGAACCCTTTGTTTTCTTTCAAGTATTGTTTTTGCTTTCGTTGCAAACATTGAAAATCAAACTTGTTAAGTTTTAGAGCATTGAGGTTTTGAAGAAGACAGTTGGAAAT
>ML778558.1:357420-369877 GCA_009831015.1 Picea engelmannii | reverse complement strand
ATAATGATGATGTCATCTTATTACATGATTCCTTGATCACATGTATAGACTAGATATTGAATATATTAATGCCTTTGTTGTGATTGGTTTGTGTTGTTGTGATTGAACGACACAAGAGCATCAGAGCAGAGCAAGGAACAACAAAGATTAAAGGAGAGAGTTCATAAGGTATGTCCACTATCCATTTCTCTTAGTTCATTCAATATCAAGATCTAGGGAAAGAGTAGTATTCTATTACGGTTTCTTCCAGATCCAGGTGGATCTTGGGGAGATTGGTCTGTGTCCGCACTCATGAATTTATCCATAAACATTTTGCAACCTCCAAAAATATTTCTTTAAGATTAGTTTGATACATGCTGATGGATGTAGCATGTAGTTCATGCACTCTCCTACTGAGTGCATCGACCACTTTGTTCTCCTTTCCTTTGATGTGCTTGAAATCAAATTCATATTCACAGAGGAATTCTAACCATCTACTCTACCTCAAATTTAGTAGGTTGATCAAACAAATATTTCAAACCATTATGGTCTGTCCTTAGCTCAAACCTCTTTCCCATGAGGTAGTGTCTCCATTTCTTTAAAGTGTGAACTATGGATGCCAAATCCAAATTGTGAGTGGTGTAGATCCTTTCATGCTCTTTCAATTTCCTGCATTCAAAACATATCACAAATCTATTTTGGATGACTCCACCCAATCCTTCTTTGCATGCGTCTGTGCAAACCACAAATTCTTCATTCGGATATGCAATCTTCAGAATTGGAGCACTGGTTAACAACTGCTTCAATAATTGGAATCTCTTTTCACATTCTTCTATCCATTGAAATTTTACCCCTTTTCTTTGTAAGGAAGTGATTGGGTGAGAAATCCTCAAAAATCCTGCAATGAATCTTCTGTAGTAGCTAGCTATACCCATGAATGATCTGACTTATACCACATTATTAGGTGGGTCCCACCCTTTAACTGATTCAATCTTTTCAGGGTCTATTGTTATTCCCTCTTTGGATATTATATGTCCCAAATTGTGGATTCGATTTTGGAAAAATGAGCACTTGCTCAACTTAGCAAATAGTTGGTTCTCTCTTAGCACCCATAACACCATCCTTAAGTATTGCTCGTGCTCTTCCCCTATCTTGGAATATACAAGGATGTAATCCAAAAATACAATGACAAACTTGTCTAAATATTCTTGGAAAACACCATTCATTATGAACACGAAAATAGTTGGTGCATTTGATAACCCAAATGGCACCACTGTGAACTCATAATGACCATACCTTGTCTTGAAGTTGTTCTTGCTGATGTCTTCATATTTAATCCTTACCTAATGGTATCCCGACCTAATATCTATCTTTGAAAATATCCTTGCATCCTTCAACTGATTGAAGAGATCATCGATCCTTGGTAGAGGATACTTGTTCTTTATCGTTACTTCATTTAACTGCCTGATGTCAATGCACAATCTCAGGGTCCCATCTTTCTTCTTCACAAATAAAACTAGGGCACCCCAAGGTGACACACTTGGGCATATCTACCCATTCTTTAAAAGTTCTTCAAGCTTCATTTGCAGTTCTTTCAGTTCTGGTGTGCTCATCCGGTAGGGAGTCTTTGAGACTAGAGCTTCCGTAGGCATCATAATTATAGAGAAATCAATATATCCCTTTGGAGGCGGCCCTGGTAACTCCTTGAACACATCTTCAAAATATTTCAGGACTGCATGATCCTCCACTTTTGGCACCTTATCCTTAGGTGCTTCTTCCATATGGGCTACAAATATTTGGTATCCCTTCCTATAACAGTTCTTTAGTTGCATTGCTAATATTTCCCGGACAATAATTTCTCTGGGAATTCCTTGGACTTCTCTCCAATTTACTTCCTCATCTAGGCAAGTGAATTCCTTGTTATGACAGTCTAATATGGCATGGTGTTGGTCCAACCAGTCCATACCAATTAGGAAATCATATGATCCCAAAGGTAAGATGTTCAAATCTACCTTGGTACTCAGTACATTCATGCCCACTGTACATCATTTAACCAACCAAACAACCTTTCTCTTGGCTCCTGTAGCCAACTACACCAACCAAGATTTCCTATGCTTGCTTCTTGGTAATTGAAATATTTCCACTACCTTAGGATCTATATAGCTATGAATAGCTCCCGAATCAATTAAAATAGTAAAGGCATGGTTATTGATCATACCTTCGACTTCAATCACATGTGATTGAAACTCAACTTGCTTATTGTCCAAGGCTACATAGATCCTTGGTACTCTTCTTCCCATGTCCTCCACTATTTCTTCTTGTTGAACATTGTCAACAACTCTCACCTTGTCCTTTATATGAGGGAAATATCTATACTTATGATCTCCATTACAACCCCAACATTGCATAGGTGTATGCCTTGGCCTTCGCCCACCTACTTTCGTCATCCTAGGCTCCCTCAAAACTGGTTTTTCTTGAGGACTATTTCTGAAAAATGGTGGCTTGCTCCCCTTCTGCCTCTAATCCTTCTTAAAATTCCTCTTGTCTCCCCAAGCTCTTTGGAAAGTAGGATTTCCCCTATGATGATCATATAAACATTTTTCCTTCCTTATGGTTTCTTCCATAGTTTTAGGATCATTATACTAGATTTTGTCACTGATAAAAGGTGGCAGCCCAATTGGATATCTCTGGATCTTTACTGTCTCGTCCTTAATGAAAGGGACATACTTCAACAACTCTAGAAATATCCTTTCATATTTGTCTATAGTCATGCTTCCCAATTTAAGTTCAAAGAACTCTTTCATCTTTTTGTCATAGTATCTCTTGGTTAAGTACTTCTTTTCAAAATGTTTCTTGAATTCCTTCCATGTGACACCCTTCTCTCTGATGTGACACACTTGCACAAGATGATCCCACCACATGGATGCCTTTCCTTTTATCTGATAGACTATGATTCTTCCTTCTGCATGAGAGGAATACTTATGCAATTGAAATATTTCCTCATACCAAGTAACCATGTCTCAGCCTCTTCATCTTTATTGTTCTCTCCATCAAAAGTAGGAGGTCTTATCTTATTCATTTAACCCTTCAGCTCATCCACTTTAGATCTCCTATGCTGGTGACGTCTGTTACCACTTCTTTCTCTCCTTTCCACATTAGGGGACCTGTGGCTCCCTGATTTGTTGGATCCACTTTCATTATCCAACTTGTTTCCAATTATTTCCAGGCTCTGCATTAACTTCATATTGAAGTTTTCCTGTTTCTCCTTGGCTCTCTTAAGCCTTTCGTTATCTTCCTAGTGAATTTGGACATCTTTTTGAAATTTTTTAATGATTTTCATCATGTCCATGTCTTTATCTATTTCTTCTCCATGCCCATTGGAGTTTGTTCCTTCAACTCCCAAATGGAGATCCATTCCTTTAACTTCATCCTCTAGACTATAAGTTTCCTGTGCCTCCTCCATTTCTCTGCACTATGTAGCAATTTGGTCCAGTTTTGACAATTGCTACCTCTGCAAAATGTGTAGTTAACCAAATTTTGTCAGGCTATTAGACTTAATAATTTTCTAGAATAACTTGAACAATCTGATTCAACAAAAGAATACCAGACTCCATTTTCTGTGGGTCTTTGGTCGATCAAGAATCCCCACGGCTCTATCTATGATCCCTTCTCTATTCTACAATTCACTTCCAGGCATTGGCCCCTTTTCCTTCAACCCTTAATTCATATGTGACCACGACTATGACCAAGTGCTAATAGTTGGGCGCTTATCCAGAGCCTTGAAACATCAGGGCTTTGAAGATTCAGAGGTTTCCCTTTTCACACATCGAAAACATCAAAAAACATTGAACTGGTGAACTCACACAGAATAGTGGATCAACAATCCTCGACTTCCCAAGATCCAACGGATTATATTTACTATGGAACTTCAGGCTTCAGGAGTTCCAGATTGTCCATACTCTCAATCCTTTTGGAGTGCCAAGTTTCCAGATTGTTGTAGTTGTTTCCAAGTACAAGGTCCCATGACACTTGGCATGCCTAGGGGAGATCCACATATTCTAGGTGACATCATCATTCCACGTCACATCTGCTTCTTCGGGACTTCCTAGCTCCGGGACTTCCGAGATTCATTAATTTCTTCCTCCCACTCAATCATGAACCATTTCTTTCGGAGTGCCAAGTCTCTAGACCTTGGAATCTGATTCCACATGTCCCCTGTGACCAAGGATGGAGATTAACTCCGGCCTTCGGGAGTTCTCTACTTAATGCTAACTATAACACCTTTCCTCCAGAGTAACAAGTCTCCGAACTTCACAAACTGGCACCACATGTCTACTGAGGTCAAGTTATCATGGACCTAGACTAGTTAAATTATTTGCCAAGGTTTTAACTACTTTATGTATTCATCAGGGGCCCCTCTACCCATGCTTGAGAGGAGTGCCACGTGGAGAAATACTAGAAGCGAACCCATGGCCCTATATGACAGGTGACATGTGTCACGTTCTAACTGACATTTCTATCTTCCAAAGGTTCTTAACTCACTGACACGTGGCACACATCCCATGTGTCCAGGTCATCCCTGGTGACATCAGCAGGACACATCACTTCGGGACTTCGGGGTTCAAAATATTTTACACTTGCAGACTACAATTCTCCTGAACAAGTTGATCTTCTAACACGCGTCTCCTTTTATGAACGGTCTGGATGAACTTCGAACTTCGAGACTCCAAGATTTTTCACTCTATCACACCTTGTTTCTCCTGAATGTTGAATTCCCGAAAAAGCCAATCTGTCGACATGTGTTTCTTTTGACGAATGGTCCAGATTAACTCCAGAGTTCAGGACTTCGAGAGTTTTCTCCTTAGCACACTTTGTTTCTCCTGAATTCTGAATTCCCAAACAAGCTAATCTTTCAACACATGTTTCTTTTGACGAATTGTCTAGATTAACTTCGGACTTCGGGACTTCGAGAGTTTTCTCCTTAGCACACTTTTTTTATCCTGTATGTTGAATTCCCAAACAAGCCAATATCTCGACATGTGTCCCTTTTGATGAACGTTCTGTATTAACTCCAGACTTCGAGACTTCAAGAGTTTTCACTCTATCACATATTATTACTCCCAAATGTCAAATTTCCGTACTGTTATGAGATCTACGTCTCCCAATCATTCACGCATAGATCTGTCATCTCATATATGTTTTTCACCACTGCTCTTTACCTTTTGCTTTTGGCTTGATCTAACGGTTATGATCTGTCTTCGGCCAAAACCAACGATCAAGAACTTCTCCTCAGATCTATGGTGTAGATCCACTCTAAGACTTCAAAACTTTGGGCTTCGACCCCTTTTTCTCTATAACACATAGACTTCACTGAAGTCATGAAGTCCGAAGGACTTGGAGGTTAAATCTCATGCACCTTTTTCCATATCTGATGACTGGAAAAAGTTGTCCTTTCCCCTGTGCATATCTTACGCCCTAAATTCAAACCTTGCGGCCCAACACAACGATTGTTGTGGCTTCTTTCTCTGTTTCCACTCCATAAACCATTATACCAATTGAGCTTCAGAACATGGCCATGGTATTCTCTTGGCACCCAGGGACACTCTTAACTCATATTTTGTCTGTTTAGACAATAATTTATTTCCAAAAATTTTTCTTCAACTTCCACTAACATGGCCCATCTAGGCTCAGTGTTGAAACTATGGCTTTGATACCAATTTGTAACATCCCTTGCCTCCCAGGCTGGTCCATGCTACTCCAGAAAACACTCTGATACCATTTTTTAATGTCCCCAACCACCAACAGGCCAGGCGTCGTCACTGAGTAAAAATCTTTTTTCTATGATACCAATTTGTAACGTCCCCAGCCAACAACAAGTTGGCACGCTACCTTAGACATAACTCTTTTGCAGAAAAATTCAGATATAAAGTTAACAGAAAATGAATAGAGATAACATGAAACCATACATGCAACAAACACATGATATTATTACAAGAATCACAAACATGCACTAAAATACATCATTTAACCATTAAGCACATAAATGATACTTATGTCTTAATTGGAGTACACCAATTGTGTGCAGACCTTCCACGAACCTCCCAGTCGTAGACCACATTGCTCCTCACTCTAAGTAGGGTCACCCCCGAGATGAGACTAAACTCCATCGGACAAGAGATTCCTAGGCTAGGCAGGGACAACAGGAAGTTGCACAGTACAACACAAAGGATTTCCTCCAAGGAGTCACTTACACCCACATCTCACTGAATCTCATTCCCCACATTCTTGTTCGACCCCAGGAGTGTACACCTTCACTGTCACACAATCCATCAACTACTACACCTCTCTTTCTGGGGGTTCAACAATAGGTTGAATCAGAAATTTGTAGAGCTCTGTAGTTGCTACTGGACTCTCTCCAGGAGAAATCACTTCCTCATCACACTCTCTCACCTGGAGAGAGTTGCTCACAGGCCTGACAACCTACTTCTTCTATCCACAGGCTTGAGAACATGCTTCTTCACTCCTGGTCCTCAACACACGGGCATGGTGATGGAAGCAACATAAACTAGACGTGGGGAATGGTACTGACATGACAATACGCAGGCAACCCCAAGGTATAGGTGTAGTGAGGGTATCAATTCATCTTGTTGCAGAGGGTCGGGATGTTTTAGGATTTCCACAATGTCATTCTAGGTTTATTGTGTTCTTACTGGGTATGCTGTTCAATCGAGGTAACGGATGGCCAACCTAGTTAGAATGGTCAGAGAAAATGGTGAGACTCGTCAGAATGGTGAGAATGGTGAGAACACCCCCTCATAAATCTACATGCGTTTTGGATGACACTTGGCTCTCCAGGAGCACGTTCCCCCCACTTGGAAATCGTTCCTCTCCCTAAAGGAACTTAGGATAAATTAATATCCTCTTTACAAATTTTAGAATAATAATATATTGTCCTATTAGGCTCTTAATCTTAGCCCTTTTTTCTCAATCTATTAGACTCCTCCCTTGCCCAACCTAGTGGACCTTAGTCCCCCATAACTATTTCTTCGTGGCCAGTCTACACGCAACGATGTTGTTATATTAATTATATGAATATTTACATGTACAAAACAGGCTACTAACCTTTAACATCTAGGCTCTCTGGCCTAATAAACACATAATACTACCAACTTATAAATACTTTGTTCACCAGCCTACAAAACATGTTACATTCATAATTACAACCGGGGCTCGGCCTTGGGATATTACAATTATCTGAAGCTAGATTTATCAAGATCCACACTTTTCTTGGGATTCAGGAAGCTGCAATTATGCAGGGGTTGTCCAATGATATAATTTCACCTCTTGAAACTCCAGAGTTTTGTTTTAAGGGGGGTTATTGGGGAATTAAGCATTGATGCCTCATCACACATATCCTGGGTTAATTTGGTCGATATCTCGACCTTCATATGGATATAGTCGGTCAATCGATCGACCAACACACCATACTAGTTGGTCGGGTAGTCGACGTGCCTGTTGGTCGAAAAGTCGACCAACAGTTAAAGATAGTTGGCCAATAGTCAAAGTTATTTGACCAACAGTCGACCAGTAATCGAACAAAAATTGACTACGATTTGGACATCTATTCGGTCGAGTTTGGTCATGTCGAGCCGACTTGACAGAGCGAATTTTATGGAGTCAACTCTAACCGTCAACGATCATATGTGGAAACAATATTTCAGATTCTATGAGAGTTGATTAGATATTGAGACTATAAAAGAGGACCCTTTGGGTCATTATCAACATGATGAATGTGAACTTAGATTTCATAATAGATCTTGTAGATCAAGATGTGCAATATGCATTGTGATGTTTTGATCACAATACATTGTGCTCAAGTGTTGTAACGGTGTCTTTAGATGCCACCTATGTTCTTAAAAAATTTCCCTTCTTCAATTATCTGCAATACTGTGTTTTTTGTTTCATTTCTTGTTCCACCTTATTCCCCAATAGGATGAACATAGAGATGTCTTAAAAATCATAGAAGACAGTAAGATAGAGAGAAAATATCAAATATATTTATGAAAAAAAAAATGTTGTATTACATGTTTTGACAGATACAATAGATTTAAAGGTTTTTGTTGATAAAACTTATGCTAGGCTTAATCTCTTGGATAAAATATTTTTGAAAATTCATGATATCCATAAATTTATTAAAAATCCAAGCAAGAAAATATTTCAGTCTCGGAAAATTTTTCGAAGTAGGAATTTTTGAAGTTCCTCAAAAGAGCTAGGGAGATAAAAGGAATAAGTCCCTAGATATGTTGGATGCTAATAATCTCAGGGTAGTATAGGATTTTGGAGAATACCAAGATGAAACCCAAAATATGTTAGATTATCTCCAATCACAGGTTTCAATGATGAAACCATGACCAAAGTCCCTAAAGGCACCAAATAAAGAAGCATATCTTCAAGTTATGTCTATAAACATGAGCATGATCCTGATAGTGAAATTTCCAAGACCAGGGATGATTTTAGGGGATAAATTTCGCTCATGGGCTAATTTTCCATGGTTTTCCCCAAATTCTATAGGATAAAATTAGTTTACCTTAAAAATCGCCAAAATTTTATAAAAAATATATAAATCCTTAGAAATTTGAATATTTTTACAAAAATATCGCCAATAATTTATAGTTGGCATATGAAGGATTAGTAAAATTCGCCAAGATTTCTACATTTTAAAATAAATTTCCATCCTTAAAATCATCCCTGCCCATGACTCAATATAATATGTCATTTATCTCTCCATCCGAAGAAAGAGGTGCTAGTGTTTCAACCATTGGAATCAATGGAATCAACAAGGTAGCGAGTTCTAAGCCAAACCATCCCGTAATAAATATAAGATGCCACTCACCAAATGAGTTGAAAGATACTTTCTAATTACTTGGAAATTGGGTTACTACATAAAGATCCTAATATAACACAATGACTACTAAATATGTGGACACCCTCACCACTTCTATTTTTACATGTCTTGCATGGGATTAGTGGAAATGGTTTCCATCATAACTAATGAAAGAAATTTTAAATTCTCCTATTGTTGATTCTAACCTCATAGAAGCTTTGAGAAGTCAGTTCTCTAGGTCTAAAGCTGGAGTTGACTATGAACATTTGACTTCCCTATTTATGAGTCAAAGATTGGGGAATTTAACATACCATAGACAATATTATTATTATATGGTAAAATTATTAATCTAATCGGGCCAAATGAATAATCCAGCATACGTCAAATATTATGTCCGCGTTTTTCCAAGAGATCCGTCAAATATTATGTCCGCGTTTTTCCAAGAGATCTGCCAAATGAAGTAGAGTAGTATTTCAAAGATAAAAATATTGATACATTGGGCATGTCTTTAGCAATGTAAGATAGGGATATCAAAATTGTGATTCAGGAACATTGTCTTGAAATGTCTGAATGGTTATATGGGGCATTTAATAAGGCACACCAAAATACCAAGTCATCCAAATTCTATTACAGGAAAAAAGGGAAGTATTACACTTTCAAGTCCA
Organism: Picea engelmannii; assembly: GCA_009831015.1. Taxonomy (NCBI): domain Eukaryota; kingdom Viridiplantae; phylum Streptophyta; class Pinopsida; order Pinales; family Pinaceae; genus Picea; species Picea engelmannii. The sequence goes on along the minus strand of ML778558.1, from coordinate 360,349 downwards.
TATGGATACATGAAAAAAAAAGAAACATTCTAAGATCTATCAACCCAAGCATCATCATAAGGTCCCTTATTTGGAAAAATGAAGAAATCCTTCAAGAAAGTTATTCTACTACAATTTTCAAAAGCCAAGACACCGGGAAAATGAATGTCCTCAGAAAAAGAAAAAGCTTAGACTGTCAACATTATTTATAGAAAATATCGAACTGAAATGGTGGGATTTATGTTTCTATTCTCCTTCTGACTGTACCAAACGAGAAGTCTGTTATCTCGACCCTTCTGAATTTTCTGGTGATGACTCCAATTCTGATATCGATTCATAGTTTAGTGACTCAGGCTAAAATAATCCACCCGACCCACTAAATTGGGGGGTAGATAACATACATCAATTTGATTTTTGTATGATGTCCACTCGAAATCCAGAATCAAGGCTTGCATAAATTGAAAAGGCATTAGAAGAAACACATGTCTAGAAATATATGGTCAGATAAGAGCTTATAAAAGAGAGATGTTTTACTTAGAAGACTAGCTAGATTTCTAGTAATTAAAGAGAAAAATAAGTTGTCAAATCATTCTTACAAGTCTAGTTCTGATTATTACTCTCGTATTGAGCTCTATACACAACATCCCGATAGCCATAAGAGTTGGAATAATAATGTCAAAATGCTAAAATTAGAATTCTGTTAGATTAGTAGGATACATGTAACTAGAGATCCGTTTTGATCCTATTTCTAAGGAGTTAGTTAACAGCTCTCAAAGCTTATAAATGTAATATTTTTTATTAATGAACGTGTTGATTTGAATTGTGAGTTTTATCTCACTATTTTGGTATCAGAGCTATGGAAGGAGATTATCCGCTGCGTGATAGAGCTGTTTGGCGCATAGAGCAGTGAAGACAATCGTTTGGCAAATAGAGGAGGATCCACCATGTGGAAACCCACTGCTGAAGAGCTGCCTGTGTTAATCAAAGCTCAAGAGAGTGTGAGATCTGTCAGCGGTAAAGGAACAACGATTTTCTGTTGGAAAAAATGCCTAGATCTAGTTTCATCCATTATTGAAGTTGTTGCCTGTAGAGTTTGGCAGAGAAAGGAAGAACACTGGTAGTGAAGAGAGCTCGAGGAGAAGAGCGTGAGTGGCTGTTGGATCAGATCATTGTCTGGCGTGATCGGAGTCTACTACGTATTGTGTGTTGCTGTGATTGCACTCATTAGAGTGTTGCGGTGGTTGATTGCCTGCGTGGAGTGTTCGTTGTTGCTGGGTTCCTGAGTGCTTATCGGATCTCTCTTTTCCATCGCTAGAGATCACTGTTTGGTGGGCGCTTGAGGCGCATATTGTTGCTGCTGTGTGGGAGGAACCGCTGTGTGAAGACGTGAGTCGTTTCAATTGTTACTGACGTGAGAGCAATTCCGATTGCCAGATTGCTGCACAAGGAGTAATTGCAGAGCTGTGTTGCCTGTGTGAAGACACCATAGTGTCTGTGTGAAGGGATTTTTTTTTTTGAGTTGGTTAAGGACTTTTTGATTGCTGAAATGTCAACTTCATTTCCAGAAAATTATCTGAATGAAGCACCCAAGCTGGATGGCGATAATTACATTGATTGGAAATTTAATATATTGACTATTTTTGAAGCATGGAATGTGTGGGCTATTGTAAAAGGAGATGAAGCCAAGCCCATAGGTGCTATTGGAACAGACTAGAACAGACTAGGAGAAACCGGAAACGAAGGCTAAAGTGTCGTTGCGGATGTTTGTCAAGGACAGCATAATTCCACACATTAGAGACTGTAAAACGTCCAAGGAGACTTAGGAAATATTGAAAGGTTTGTATGAAACTACAAACTCAAATAGAATTTTATTTTTGAAGACTAAGTTACTGTCCATAAAAATGGAAGCAAATGAAAGTATTACCACCTATGTTTCCAGAATTAAAGATTTATGTGACCAGTTAAATGCAATTGGTGACAAAGTTTCAAATTGTGACATGGTAACTATTACACTAAAAGGGTTAATTAGAGATTATCGTGTCTTTATTTCAAGTCTAGGAGGTAGAGTACAACCACCTACCTTTTCTAAATTGACAGGGATTCTTCTACAAGAAGAAGAAAGAATGAAGGTGTTTGAGATGGACTCTCATACTTCATAATTGACATTAGTAGCAAAAGGGAAACAACCATACAGGGGCAAGCCATGGGAATCTCATACTTCAGAATTGGCATTAGTAGCAAAAGGGAAACAACCATACAGGGGCAAGCCATGGGACAGAAATAGAACAGGCAAGTTTCAACCAAGGAATAGAAGTAGGACTCAATCAAAATTTGATGCACATAATAAGAAAAATGATGATTGTTTTTATTGTGGGAAACCTGGTCATCATGCTAAAGATTGTTATGAAAGGAAAACTAATGAATCCAAACAGAAGTTCAGAAGACATAATGGAAATTATGTGAACAGTGACACCTCTATCAATGATGGTTTTAGGAATCTAAAGTTGTTTATTTCCAAAGATGCATTATCTGCAGAATTTGATTATGAAAGTGCATGGTTCATAGATTCAGGGGCCTCAGCTCATATGTCTTGTAACAAAGAATGGTTTGATGAATATCATGAGAGCACAAATGATACACACATATATTTAGGAGATGACAGATCTCATAAGATTCAGGGATATGGAGTAATATGTGTGAATTTACCTAATGGGCAAATGAAACAAATCCACAACGTGTTGTATGTTCCAAGCATCAAAAAGAACTTGATATCTGTTTCCACAATAGCTGATAAAATTTGAATGTCAAATTTATGCAGTCTAAATGTTTTGTGAAGGATATTCAGAATCATTATAAAGTCATAGCCACAGGAACAAGAATTGGAGGTTTGTATAAGCTTGATGTAACAAGGGGCACTCATCAAGCATTAACATCTACAACAATGTCAACA
>ML778558.1:307942-340855 GCA_009831015.1 Picea engelmannii | reverse complement strand
CGTAACTTTTGCATACGATCTCCGTTTTAGGCGTGTGATAGCTCGTTGGAAAGGTATCGTCGAGGAGATTCATTTTGGGGCCTCAATCATGCCTTCGGATATCATTGAGAACCTCGATCTCGAAAAACCTTCATTTAGGCCCTTAAAATGGCCCCAGAAGTTAAAACCTGCTAAAAATAGTAAATTGCCAAAATGGCCAGAAAACTGTTTTGAGCCATTTGGAAAAGATGGGTGGCCCCTGATATCCACCTGGATCAATCATGCCACCTAGAGTTTTAATGAACCAAAAACTTTGTGGAATACAAATCCTTAGTTCAATGCCTAAAAAGGGCCATCAATCTCAACGTGAAATATCTTAAATTGTTTGGTGAATCTGAAATAAAGGTTCGATAAGTAAGAAACACCATTCATTGCCTATCTCTGCATTTAAAGGCATATCAACAAAAGGTATGGGATTTTCTTTACTCTTTTGAAACATTTAATATTACTTCTATACCTCATGATCAATATATAGATGCATATATATTGGCTAATTCTGCATCTAGGTTCATGCCCCTTGATGATGGTTTTTCAGGTGAAATGATTTTCAGTCCCTCCATACTAGACAACATCACAAATTGGAGAGTATTCAATAGTGACATTCATATTATCAATTTTTTCACTAGCTCAGACACTTTCCAAGATGCAGTGATCGATGATGAAACACATGAGCAAGAGTTACAAACCTATCAGGAAAAAACAAACAAGGAAAGACTAATTATGTCCCGAAGAATGTTTGAACCCTTCAAAAATTGTTCGATTTATAATCCAAGTTTAGGAGGTCGGCCAATCCAAAGACCAAGAATTCACCTATGATGCATTTATTGGTCAATATTGGAACATCTAAACAACCTAAATATGTAAATTTGGGGACCTATTGTTCAGACACAGAAAAACACACATTCACATAATTGTTTAAGAAGTATCGAGATGTTTTTGGTTGGAATTATGATGATCTGAAAACATATGATACCCGAATAATACAACACATGATCTTGATTAAATAAGGTATCAATCCATTCTATTAGAATCTCAGAAAGATACATCCAATTCTTGAGCCTCTTATACAAAAAGAATTAAATAAATTATTGGATGCCCGAATCATTTTCAAGGTTCAACATTCGACTTGGGTTTCTAACATGGTTCCCATAAGAAATAAGTCGGGATAAATTATAATTTGCATATATTTATGTAATTTAAACTGTGTTTATGACAAATACAACTATTGCATTCCCCCAATGGAAAATATCCTACAACTTGTCTCTGGATCTAATTTTTTTTTCTCTATGAGATGGGTTTTCAAGATACAATCAGATTCTCATTGCAGAACCCAACCGATTAAATACCACATTCCAAACCAAGTGGGGAACATATGCTTACAAAATAATGCCCTTCGGTTTGATGAATGCATGAGCTACTTTTCAAAGGGAAATGGTTATTTCTTTTAAAAGATTGATTGATCAGAGTGTGGTAGTCACCTTGATGACATTATTGTTTATTTGAAGAAGAGGGAAGACCATCCAAAACACTTGAAACAAATATTTGAGAGATGTAGAAAATATGGGATTTCTTTGAATCCCAAGAAAAATGTGTTTTCTTTTTCAGAAGGAATTTTACCAAGACATGTGATATCCAAAGATGGAATTTCGGTGGACCCGAAAAGGATAAAATCCATTCTACAATTTCCTCCACCTCACAACAAGAAATCAATGCAGTCATTCTTTGGCAGAATTAATTTTGTGAGAAGATTCATTCTAGATTTTGTTGATATTGTGAAGCCACTTCAAAGAATGATAAAGAAAGATATATAGTTTAAATGTAAACCATTAGATAAATAAGAATTCGAGAATATCAAATCTTTCATAGCCACTGCCCCATCTCTATGAAGTCCATATTTTACCAATAATGTTTTTCTATATACGTTTGTGTCTTATCACTCCCTAGAAGCAGTGCTCACACAGAAACATGAGCAAGGAAATAAATATCGTGTTGCATTCATGAGCACTAGATTACAAGGTGTTGCACTAAACTACCCCCCAGTGGATAAGCAAGCTTTTGTTGTCCATAAATATATTAAACAATTCATAACTTATATTCTAAAAATCATATGAAAGTCATCGTCCCTCACCCAGAGGTTAGGTCTCTTTTTTTTCAAAGAGAAGTGTGAGAGAGACAAGGAAATTGGATGACAAAATTACAAGAATATGAGCTTGAGTTCAAACCAGCCAATATTGTGAAATATCAAGGCCTATGAAAACTAGTGACACAAGACGAAAGTGATGAAGATCGGGAAGAAGATGGGTGACAAGATGAACCAACAATGTATACGCAACAAGTTCCATACATCCCAGCCATTGAAGGATCATATTATAATAATATCAAATATTACCTGCAACATGGCACATCCCTAGGTCACCTTAATGGTAAGAAGAAGAGGGCACTTTGATTGAAATCCTTACAATATCATCTTCTACACAACATCTTGTTTAGAAAAAATTGTGATGGAGTTTTACTTCGGTGCCTCGAAAGGAAAGATGTTGATAAGGTTCTGAAGGATATGCACGATGGACCAGCTGGTGGCCATTTTTCAAGATACATGACCATTCACAAAGTGTTGAGAGATCGATACTATTGGTCTATACTTTTTAAGGATTCCCATGCATACTCAAGAAGTTGTGAGGTATGCCAGAAATCTACAGGAACAGAATGCAAAGATTATATTCCACTCCAACCTGTTGCTATTGAAAACCCTTTGAACAATGGGGTATGGACATCATTGGTGAGATTAAACCCCATTCCTCCAAACAACACATGTACATTCTAACTGCTACTGATTATTTTACATGTTGGATTGAAGTAGTACCACTAGTCAAAGTAAATGAAGAGGTAGTGATTAATTTTCTTGAAAAAAACATCATCACAAGGTTCGAAGTTCCTAACTCTCTAGTGTTTGATAATGAAACTTATTTTTCATATTTAAAATTATATGAGTTTTCATTAGAGAAAGGGATTATTTTGAATTAGTCTTCCAATTATTATTTTCAAGGTAATGGCTTGGTAGAATCTGCAAACAAAAATATAATTTGCATCCTCAAATGAACTGTGGTTGATCACTACAGAAATTTGCACAATGTTTTATCGAATTCCCTCTGGGATGATCACATCACTCCTAAGTCTTCCATAGGGAATTCTGCATATTTCCTTATGTATGGGAAATAATTCGTCTTACCCTCGAATATCTACCTTCCTTCCCTACAACTCACTCAATAGTCCAGAGGAAGAGAGTGCCCCATCATTTAATGACACATAAATACCTTACTAATTTTAGAAGAGAGTCTTGATAAATCCAAAACCAAGTTTGAAACTCACTAATAGACAATAAAGTGTTGGTTTGATAAGAAATCTGCTGGTGAAAAAGAACTCCAAGTTGGGGATTTAGTCTTCAAATGAGACAAGCCACACGAAGATAAATGGAAACACTGAAAGTTCCAACAACTTTGGCTTGGTCCTTATGTTATCAAAAAAAATATTGGCCAAGGTATCTTTTGGCTACAAAACCTTCAAGGAGAAGCTGACCCTCTCCCTGTAAATGGTCAAATTCTCAAGCAATACATCAACTAGCCTTCGAAGGTGATGTTCCCTTGTACATAAATAAACTTTTGACTTATACATTTTTCCCCTTTATTTTTTTCTTGTTTTCTATTTGTTTCCCAATATATATTTTTGTTTAGATTTTCAGATCCTTCTTAAAAACTGCTACCCTAATTTTGAGTTTCCAATACCTTAGTCCTGGTTGTATATTTAAGTCTTAGCAAATCTAGTGTTAATGGCCTGACAACTCTGTGAAATGGTGTTTAATCCACATATCACCCCAACCGTGTAAACCTTTTTGTGCATCTCCTCAAGTCATATTTAGTGGAGGAACATAGCTTATCAATACAGGAGAACAGTGCAACAAAACAGAGAACCAAGGACCTCTACTTAAGAACATATTGTCGCATTGGGTGAACTGAAATAAAATGGTTTGGAAAAGGTGTCCGTAGTATTATGAAAATCCTAACTCAGGAATTTTTCTCATCTATAATCAAGTTACAAATCTCACTATCACAAGTGCCATCCCTAGTGCCTTTAAAGGATAACTGGAACCCCCCCATCCACCTCTCTCTAAACAAAAGAGAATCATTTTTTATAAAAGGTAAAGGTCTGGGGAAAGATTTCCAGATCACATGGGACATTTAAGTATCTCCATCAGGGCTATAGATGCTCACTGGTAGAGGAGAAAGGCTTGTGACATCGGGGTGACTCTGTTGGGGCTATGAACGCTCACTAACAGTGGAGCAACACTAAAGAAATGAAATATAACTTGTGCTGTCATCATTCCTGATGTGTTATTTCTGTCATACTCAATACACCTTCTCCTTTAGTCATTTATCATATGAATAAGAAATAATTTGAAGGAAATATGGTCAAAGGAAAGGTATCACCCCTCTTTGTATCATCTAAGTTCTCTCAGAATCCAATTTATGGGACCTATTAATTCTCTCTTGAGACTGTATGTGATGAGTGCACCCCTCCCCAAAATATGTGGAAATATCATCTTGCATAGATTAAGGGTTTTTCCAAGTGTGTCACCATTTGTTGTGCCGGGAAATACAACACAAAGGCCCCCGATGAATATTAGAGGAATTCCCACTAAGTCTTTCAATATGCATCGAAGGACTTAGAACCAAGTCCTTCGATCATGAATATTGCACCAAGTACCTCATTAAATGTCAAGTCACCGATTTATTTATATTTACCTAGTATCCCTAACTTCCCATTATTTTTCTAAGGTGTATAGGGGGAGAAATATTGCTCCATATTTAGAATTCACTGAGCCCTTCACGTTCGCACTCACAACCTATCTAGGTCATCCACTAGCAATAAAGTTTTCCGGGAATGTCTCAATATTTTTTCCTCCCTTTCTAGGTTTATGATTCTTCTTTGTTTTTTATTTGTTTCCTTTGACGAACCTCGTTTCATCTCTCCTTCCCTATCCCCTACCCCTCTGCAACCAATTCCATTAATCTTTTTTTTACTTCCAATGTTATGGTTTTTGCATCCCTTCTAACCTAGACAACACCTAGAGCTCTCGGGAAAAGAAATCAACCCTAATAAATGGTTTCATTCCCATGGGGAAATGTTGAATATGACACTAGCAACACTTAACTCAAACTTTCATCCGGAAAACGAAACTTGGGACTAGATTTTTCTTATCTGTCTAACTTCGGGAACCAAAATCAGGGCCCTCTTTTTCTCCATTAGACTATTTCCTGGTATCTCCTTCGATCATATCGAAGGATTTCTTGTCAACTCCTCTGATATGATGGGAATATTTCTAAACAAAATCTTTGACCATTCACTTCTTAATCGTTCCACTTAATAGTAACTCTTTTGATCATATCAGAAGAGTTCTTTTTAACTCCCCCAATATGAACAAGGGAGTTCTAAGTAACTTCACTGATTGACTACTTTTTCAGAAGATCGAGGCTCAACTCCTCCGATGCATTATCAGAGAAATTAGAGTTAAATCATCTGATTCACATCGAAGGATTTTCCCTCAACTACGTCGATCGAAGCCAAATCAATCAATTTTTAACCTTGCTCGGAATATTTATCATGAACTTCCTTGAAACAAAATCAAATACTTTGACACTAACTCATCTGATAACCATTGGAAAACTTGTTATCAACTCCTTCGATTTTCATCGGAGGAGTTAATCTTTATACCTCCATTTTTTCCTTATAAGCAGATTTTTCATCCATTCTTCCTCAAATTTTCACCAAGTTACTCAAGCATGCCTGCCATCACTTTATCATTCTCATGTGATGACTCTTTATCCAATGATAGCCCAAATAAACTTTCTAGTAGTTCAAATTATTAATTCAATTTCGTATTTTGTGTAAATTTAATTTCTGCACTGAGCTCATTTTTCTTGCAGGTTCAAGTTTTTCGCCTTGAAAGAAGACAACAAGCAAGGTACTTGGGACAGAGGCCTCTGGTAGTGGCCAACAAGTGAAAGGTGAATTGGAAATAATCAAAGCTACACATGAAGATACATCATGACTCTTGGAGAAAGATGGAGAAATGTTGAAGTGAGGAGAAGTATACCACATGTTTGAAAATTCTAACTTCTCCTCCAAGGCTAAAGAACCAGATGAACTCCAAATGTTAAAAAATATTAGGAAGTCAGGAATTTTTAGTGTAGTAGAACTCCCGATGGTTTTCCCATGTGAAGATTCCATAACATGGATTTTGAATAATATCGATGTAAATGACAGATACATCTGCAATGTTAGGAAGGACCCCATAGATTAATTTCGACCTGAATATTTGGTCAAGTTTTATCACGTCAAAAAGGGAAGAAATAAGTTGGATAACAAGATCCTCAATGAGTTTGAGTACATGCCAAAGGATTTTTTTCCCAATTGGCATAGGGCCAACAAACAATTCAATTAGTGGCCCAAAAGTGGATATCCCACGAGTGCCTTCAGAATACCCTATCAGTACTTCATATCCATGTTGTGTAGATTATATGGGGAACCTGAAGCATCACAATTATCCTTATCGTATATGCCCCTGATATACTACTGTGTGGATGAAGGAGTGTCATTCAATTGGGATGACATCCTATTTGAAAATATCATGGTGGTTATCTATGTGGTAAAAGGATCCCACCCCGGAACGTTTCCAAGATTCCACATGTCTTCATACCTCTTGGACAACATGGGCACACGCCATAAATAACTAAGGAGGGTGTGGCATTCACATCCATCTGACCCAACTTTTCATGTGTACTGTAAAGTTCTTTGGGAGCACAAGTAGCACACAAAATTCCATAGGATATGCGAGCACTTTCTAGCCCCATTGTATGAATTCATATTTTGCACCACTCCTCCTTGCATGACTGATAAATACATATCAGTCATAAGGATAATTGGGGATTGGTACCTCATGGAGAACAACAAGTATATCAGGGCATATGGCGCAATGAAACCACCTCATTTTATTTCCTGATTCGTGCATGATAATCTTGTACTTAAGGATATCTCATACCAGACCATCATACATAGGGTTGGGGGAATGTTATATCGACTAAAAATTGAAATATGGTCATTTCTACCATTGTATGTTGGTAATTAATTCTTCGAGAACACCAAGAAAGATCAAGCATAAGTAAATACCTTTATATATTATCACCTCAGAGAAGAGTAGTATAAAAGACATCACCCCAAGAATATTGTGAGAGACCACTTCAATAATATTGGTTTTCCTTGGGAATATACCACAAACATATGGAAGGAGGAAGAAGTGCACCAGAATGCCTGGAATTATGATGAATTCATGTTCAACAGGTGTGGCTAGCGAAGAGGGAGGATCAAAGAAGAAGAAAAGGATAGAGAAGAAGCCAAGAATAAGGAAGAGGAAGAGGAAGTTGAGAAATCACCCCTCACTTCCACTTTGATGCACTCAAGGTCAGCCGAAGAGGTAGAGGAAGTATCGGTTGATAAGAAGAGGAGGGATAAGGAGAAACTCCTAAAAAATAAGAATGACACAGGAAAAAAGAAGTAGAATATCGATGCAAACAAGGAAAAATACAAAGTTGAAGAAGAGGAAAAAGTTGTAGCAGAACAAGAGATCAAACAAAAGGAGCAAGCAACAACAAAAAAAACAGAAAAGGCAGCTGAAAAAGAAACTGAAACAAAAGACATAAGAGGGGAAACCTACCTAATTGAAACATACATCCCAAAGACATAAGATGCAGGTGGGGAGATAGATATAACATGTAATGGTTTAGGAATGGGACTCTGGACACCATTCAAACAGAGTAAAGTGATCGACTTAAGAAGCCTCACCTATAGCGATAAAACTGGTAGGATCGTCCAGGAATAGGTGAAGAAAGTTCCAACAACAGAAGGGATGCCTATATCGGTTGTTACACATGTCCCTGTGACATGATATGTGAGGGAAAACCCCATAGAAATGGCTACATGTGTCTCTACATTCATGAATTCTAGCGTGGATAACATTCAATGAATCTACTAAAAGAATGCCGAGAAAGAGGTAAGAATCAAAGAATTGGAGGAGAGACTCCAACAAGTCAGAATTGATGAACGCGACCTTCAAAGTTCTAGAGTTAGTGTTGAGAAGGTCATGAGAGAACTAGAAGAATCCATCATAGACATGTATTCTCACCTACATCTCTTTTAAGAAGCAACCACTATCGTCTCCACAGACCTCATAGATCAACATTTGATGCAACTGGTAAAAATCCATACCATGATACAATATTTCATGACAACACTAGCAAAATACATGAACACTCTTGAGGAAAACATGGCCATGAATAACACAACTCTAGAATAGATAAATTACAGAAGGTTCAGATCCCTATACGATCAACTAGAAATATGGATAGCATACATCAGGGATAAAAATCCTTGAATGAAGACAAAATAGAGGCCAGAAGATGCCAACACCTATTTCCAATTTTGTCTTTTTCCCAACCAATCTCAATTTTTCCCTTATTGTACACTTGTCATTAGGAAGTAGGAAGTTGAATAAATTTTGTAACTGCCTCTTCAAGAGAGAGGAAAAGAGTCATCCGACGGTTACTAAGAATTGTATAAGAAAGAGAAGAGGCTCATTTTGGAGGGGATTTTTTCTCTTCAAACATTATCTATTTTTGAACTATTTTGGGAATACAGTGTCAAATAAAATTGGAGAGTCTTTCTTATAATTTTTATGCACTATTGTTGAACTACTAATATTGAGAAGCCCTCGGGGCCAGTTTTCTAAAGAATGGATAGTTGTGTGTGGATACATATGTGATGTGAATTATTTCAAGTAAAGATGAATGTTATTCACATGGACTATAAGAATTCTTTATTTCTTATAGATTAACTCTTATGCACTCTATGTTATTATGAGGTTTTAAGTGTTTCTTAGAATGTCTTTAAGTCTTGATATTTTTGAGTTGTTAATGAAGGTATTCATATAATTTAGAATATTTTGGTTATACGTGTTTGGATGCACTTGTTTCTGGTTCTTCTCTTCTAATTCAACTATCTGTGTGGGCGTTTGCCTAGAATTTTGTTTCATTTATAGCGTGTCGGTTACTTTAGTGTGCTCATAGCTAGGATAGATTAGAATAGAATAGAATAGAAATAGGTTTGTTTGTTTTCAATACATACTCTTCATATACATATTTTCATTGCATGTTCACTCATCATCCATCCTCATCGGTAAAACAGACCGTAGCCAAACACAAAAAACCAAAAAACAATATCAATGGTAGCCGGGCCAAATTTCAGATGGCACTCCTAATTCAAATGATGCGTAGTATAGTTGGGACCATGTACCAAGGAGTAACCCTTCTTGTTGTCGAGTGAATTTAGACCCACCAAAATACCCATAAAGTATTCTCTGTCATTTGTCTGCCATAATATACAAGTCTCATATTTGATTTAGTAGATTTTACCCTACAACATTAGGTTATGAGCTATTGGGTAATTGGTTCCCAATCTATATAATGAAAGATTGAGGTCTCATTTGATTATGTGTTTGTGAATTCTCGAGAGATAGAGTATGCCCTCCTTCCATACTCTTACGCAATATGAGGTGATAAAAAATTGATCTCATTCTGTAAAGAAGTCTAAGAGAGTCTAGGAAGTGTGTATTCTCTCCCTTTGCACCTCAAGGTGATCTTAGGTTAACAAAAGCATTCCTGTGATTGCGATTCAATAAGTCGTGTTGTGTTATATTTCTAAAGTTGGAATCAATTTGGAGTCTTTCATTTTGTACAAAGAAGGTTGTGATATTCAAGCTACTTTGGTATTTTATTTGTACAGTTGGACTTATGTTCTCAACCATATTTTATTTCTACCTCATGGGAAACGATATGATCCACTATGTAAGATTGGGCATATTTTTTTTTGTAGGTTCTAATATAGTCATTTGTTAGTCTGATTTGGGTCCCCATATGTCCTATGGACTAATAAAGGGACGAGATAACATGCATTGTTCCACATGCCATGAATCTTGTCTATATCTTTATAATATTTTCTATTGTTTGTCTACCATAATATCCGAAAGAAGTTGGATCTCGATCATGAATTTTGGCTTGCATAGGTACAATATTTCCATTAACATTTTGGGTGTTATCCATGAATAAGTTGAACATAATTTGAATATTAGATCCATGTTTGAAATCACTTTCTACAACAAAGGAGGGAATCCAAATATAAAAGGATCCAATGTTTTTAAGTTCTTTGACAACTACCTATTCCTATTACCATATTTTATTGAAGACTCTTAGGATTCATATGATAATGATATCTATTGGACTAAGGAATAAATCCACAATTTGGAAAATTTCATAGAAGGATAATACCCAGTACGAAAGCATCATTGTCCAACCCATAGTTGGAAAATCTATTGTAAATATTTTTTTTAGATTAGATATGGTTTTATTTGTACTCTTGGACTTATATTGCTTGCCATATTTTATTTGTTCCTTATGGGCAGTGATATGATCGACTGTGTAAGATTGGGTCTATATTTTTCATATATTATGATCTAGTCAGTCGTTAGTTTTATTTATGTCCCCATATGTCCTCTAGACCAATAAATAGGCAATATAACTCGCATTGTCACACATGCCCCAAATAGTGCTAGTACCCTTAAAATATTGTCTTTAATTTGTATACCATAATATCCAAGTCTCAGATTTGAGTTAGTGTGTTTTTCCCCACAACATTAGGTTATGAATTACTAGGTTACTGGTTTGTGATCCATATAATGAAGGCTTGAGGTATCATTTTCTCATCTGGTTGTGAAGTCTCGAGAGATAGAGTATGCTCTCCCTCTGAGATCTTATGTGATATAAGTTGATGAGAAATTGATCTCATTCTATAAAGAATTCTAATAGAGTCCAACACGTGTATATTCTCTCCCTTCGCACCTCAGGGTGATCTTAGGTGAACAAAATCATTCCTGTGATTGTGAGTCTGTAAGTTGTGTTGTGTTATATTTCTAAAATTGGAATCAATTTGGAGTCTTGTATTCTATATAAAGAAGGTTGTGATATTCGGGCTACTTTGTTATTTGGTTTGTACTACTTGACTTATATTTTAATCCATTTTTATCTACTTCTTGGGAAGTGATATGCTCCACTATGTAATATTGGGCTTATCATTTCTGTAGGTTCTGATCTAGTGAGTTGTTAGTCTAATTTGGGTCCCCATATTTTTTGTAGACCAATAAAGGGACACAATAACATGTGTTTTCTTGCATGCCATGAATCTTTTCAATACCCTTAAAGTATTTTATATCATTTGTATTCCATAATATCCAGAAAAATATGGATCTCCATTAGGACTTATGGCATGCATAGGTACAAGATTTTTCATTAAAGTTTTGGGTGTTATCCATGAAGAAGTTGAGTGTAATTTGAATATTAGATCCATTTTTTAAAGTTCTTTTTACAAGAAAGGAGGGCATTCAGATATGAAAGGATACAATGTTGATAGGTGCTTTGACAACTACCTATTCCCATTACTGGATTTTATTGAAGACTTTCAGGATTTGTATGTGTTGTGAGTGGGAAATCCCCCTACGAACTATCACTTAGGGTTTTATTATGCATTCAGAAAAGACCTAAGGATTCCTACTTTCTATCGTCGTCCCAAACCTAATCCCCATTATTCTTAAGTAAATACGTAGTTAAGAAGATCAAGTGAGCATACCATATTTCAGGCATTTGATATCGATCCTTCTTCACGCTTGATCATTGTTTGACTGCAGCTCTCATCCCAAGGTTGACCTGCATTCACACAAGACAAACAAAGAACTCCACATGCATTTGATATATAGTTTAATGGGTTAGAGATTCAATAAACATGTATGCAATAAACCATGAAAACCTCATATGGTGGGATGGGAAAAGTACTTCTTTATTATTAACTTCAACAAATCAACCTACAATGATGAAGTCTGCCACTGCTCCACGAAATTAGTCCTGGGATCCTCTTCAACTTTCCTCCAACTTCTTTGCTCTATCTTTCTCTTTGCACAAGGATGGCTAAAGGATTGGGACAAAGGGAATGCACAATCGGGTATAGTTTCTTTACTATGATTCTCCTCTTCCAAATGGGACCCCTAACCCTTCTTTTATAGGCTAGAAGAAGCCAGGTATTTGGTCGAACCCTCAGCCATGCATGGCCGAAAGGTTTAGTTAACTCACCCAAAGTTGTGTGTTCCGTCAACAACTTTCCTTTTTTCTTGCTTTTGTAGGTACACACGGGCTATTTTGGGTCAGCTAGCGTGTACACGCATGTAGTAATGGAGCAGGTCACATGGGTCTTTATAAAAGAGGTTTTTAAGAAGAGTTGTTCAACAGTGCTTTGGCAAAGAAGGGATCTGAGATGGCCTAATTCTAGGTAAGCATGTCTTGTGCAAATTAGGGTTATAACAGATGCCCCCTAATGTGTGAGGTCAGAAGAGCATCTGATGGCTGAAATACATTAACAATATTCACCAATGTGTCGAACAAGTGAGTCCAGGGACTAGAAATCAGGAGGTGTCATCTACAAAAATAACAATTGTCTCACCGAGGCGGACATACCGATGCTCGGGATAAAATAAAATCATGGCTACCAATCAAATACACTGTAGATCCATGTTATATAACTATATAAAGTGTAGCCGCGAGCAATACACAATGGAGCTACATCTCAAAATAAAAAAGATATACATGTAGAGTATCCATCTTCGTAGAAGCTGATAAGTCCTGATGGCTGGAGATGAGGTCTTCAGAGCTCGAGCAACAACTTCAAAATATTCAAAACTTGGGTAGGAGTGTAATATGAGTGTACGACTTCACTACCCAGAGGTCTTCGATGGCTCGTCAGTCATGGACTAGAGAATCTTGATGATCAAATTGAAAGCTTCATTGATTTTGAACAAAGACTTGAATGGACGTTCAGGATGTCCAGGTATGAGGGCAAGAGACAAACTATAGAGGGTCTGACTTAGGCTTGGTAAAACTTCCCTTGGACAACAACATGACAAATGATGAGACTCAGGTAGCGTGGCATTAACATAAGTTTACGAGGCAGGAGGCAACACAAAATCTCCATATGTTTGGAAGAATAACCAAATAGAGTAGGACATAGCTCTATGTAGCGAGAACAACTTCCTAAGGTCATATTAAATCCTAGAGTTTGAAAAAAAAAAAGACAGATGTGCTTTATCCAAGTGCGACTCATTATGCTACCAATAAAGAAAATAATTTTCCCTTCCTCTTTTTGGGGTATATTTGATTTTTTTTGTCTTTTTCAATAATTTTGAAAAAAGAATAAAAGAATGTTACGTTACAAAGGAGGAATGAGTGTTGCAAACATACAGGTTCAAGGCATAGGGACAAGACTGATATTTAGAGTAAGGACACTCGGGAAAAATCCTCCAGGGGCCAAAGGTGTCAAGACGCAGAGGCAAAGTGATACAGGGCTTGTGTATAAGGCATTATTTAGATGGTTCAGTTGAGAGAAACATGGAGCTGGAACTAGGGCAAAGACGCAGGTATGCAAGTGCGATTAATAAAACACACAATGGTAATGTCCTTCAATGTAAGTTTAACAAGCCCAAAGAAGGTAAGCTCAATGGTTTTTCATATTTAGAGAGTCTGAAAAAACATAAAAGGAGACTCCACTGGGGTACCTTTTTCGAAGGTAGTCTAGTCGGTTCAAAAAAGGGGTAATCTAGCACTGACAATACATCTATTCAAAACCATTTTAAGGAGTGTGATAAAGACAAGATCACTCGGCCATTTTTTCATTTTTAAGGAGTCTGAAAAAAACTTAACTATGGACTCCATCAGGAATGTTCTTCTGGACCATTTTAACGAGTGTGAAAGAATAAGGTCACTCGACAATATTTTCAATTTTAGGGAGTCTGAAAAGAGCTTAACTATGGACTCCGTGGGGGTTCCTTTTTTGTAAATTTAGTCCCGCGGGCCCGAGAAAGGGGTAAAATGATACCTGAGAGTAATCTTCTAGAGAACTGAAGTTCCTTAGAGTATACCTTTGTTTGTACAATTGACCGTCCAGATCAAAAAAGGGGTAAACTACCGTTGGACAGACGTGACTTCCAATTTTAGTTTAACGAGCGTGAAAGGCCACAAGGTCACTCGACAATATTTTCATGTTTAGAGGGTCTGAAAAGGGATTAAAAGAAGACTTGCTATGTCTTTTGGGAGTCCCGAGGGTGAGGTCAAAAGTGAAAAGGAATCTTGCAAATGAGGCTCAAAATTGTAATCAATAAAAACAACAAGGACACCTGAGCCTACAGTGATTAGAGACATCATGGACACCATAATGCAACCAGGATCTACCTAGGGAATCCATGTTCCGATAATCTCTACCACCAACTCACGACACTTCTAAAGCAACAATGATGGTTCTATGTTGCAACCTAATGGGATCGATTCTATGGAAAAGTGATAAAGACAATGAGATACAAAAGTCAAGGTAGAAACCTAACCTACATGCTCAAGTTGATCATCTAAGATTTTTCCACGGACCATCAAACGTTACCCAAAACTCCAAAAAAAATGTCCTGATACCCGATCATACCCTTCCAATGCAACTCTTGAATCACTCTAAATGGTTTTTGGTTTAAATAAAATGATAAGGGGGGCCAAAAAAGTGAAAAAAAGAGGCCAAAAAGTCTATAAATAGAAGCTGGCAGCTCATTATCACCATTGTTGATTTGGAAATTGACTCTGGAGCCAAAAAAACCCTTTGATAAAAGCGGTGATTCCGGGAGCTACAGTGGATGAAATGACCATCTGTCTGGACCAAGTAAGTATAAAATCTCTCATTTTTCCATTTAAATATTTATTTATGCTTTGGGTTTCAAGTTTTGGGGGGGCATCGACCTTCAAAAGGTCGGACCTAGGTCCACGTGGGATGTCTTATGATAGGCTGCATGTACATTCAGGTAGAGTAAAAACTCTAAACGTGTACACACGACTGTCAGCATTACAACCCACGTGGACACCCTTATTGAATGAAAAAAAATTTAAAAAACAAGGGTTAGCCCTCCTGAACTTGGTGTTTTGCAGGATGTATGTTCACTCGAGGGAAAGAGAGAATGAGGAGGTTAGTGAGTTGGTTGGGGAAGACCCTAATGTTGTGGCCACCTTAATGCAATGTGGGCTACTCAAGTTCTTCTTATGTCTATTTATGTGGGCACAACCTAGGCTACTGAATGCCTTGGTTGATTATTAGCATCATGATGCAGATGCCTTTATGTTAGAGGGGAAATCACTAGTGCCCACGACAGAGAACATATATTTTTTGACTGGCCTCTCTAGGAGAGGGGAACCAATAAAATTCTGGACATTTCCTTCGGGGATGCATAACATAGCGGAATTGATAGGACTTTACTGTGAGGCTGGTACAGACCGTTTGAACTCACAGGTGCCCATAAGAAAGATTACTGACTTATCACTGTAGGATATTATGTTTCTTATTGGGCATATGAATAGTTCTGTGGCTCTACATCAGGTGTCCTATGTACATATGAATTGTGTAGTCTAGTGCTTAAATGCACAAATATTTGACTAGAGTACTACATTGCTAGATTGTATGAAGAGGCAATTGACAGATTGTCGGTCGTGGATGCAGAGGAACTTTGGGTTCGGGACCATTCTATGCTCTTTCTTCTTTGAAAGAGTTCTGAGCTTCAGTCCTCGAGTAGTGGTACGAGGACATCAGGCCTCTCTTCCTGCAGTTTGTATATGTGCAGTGTTACTGCCATGACAAGGTGGTGGAAGGACCAATGAGTCCTTTGACGATGATTTCTTCGCTTGGTTGTCGTGACAGATCCCAGTCATAGAGAATTAACCTTATGATGGGATTGATTTCTTGAGAGATCCTGAGATACCAGTACCTCCTAGTGAGGAGCGAGGAGAGATGGGTAAGTTTACATCATTGTTTTGTTGTTTTTGTTTTTGTGAAACATATGTAATTTTTATGTTATTTTCCTTATATATCATTTTTTTTTACACCAGAGTTTTTTGATGGATATGTGTCTATTGTGTGTAGATGTAGGACCAGTGCGATCTATGGACTATGTGAGGAACATGCATCGTCCTCGACCAGGGGCCGCACGTGCTGCCGCAAGGGGATCACTAGCAACAAGAGAGCTTCTAGTTGGGGAGGATGAGAGGGTGTTGAGACGAGTCGAGTGAAACTTTACTTCGCTGACCCGCATGGTCCCTATGGCAGAGATTGAGGATCTGCCACCATCTATGCAGCCTCATGTAGTGGGGGCACCACGGACGTGGGTCCTATTGTTTCAGTGTCTGGAAAACATTGTTGATCAGTACAACAGGGCCCATGGCCCTTAACCTTAGTTAGACTTTTCATGTGATGAGAGCACTACTTATATATAGTTTTTGAGGGCATAAGCCCCATGACTCATTATTGGTCATACTTTTGAGGCGCTTGCGTCCATCTATGTACTCCAGTGACTATGATATTATATATGGATTTTTATGTCTTTTTGTGTCTTATGGATCATATTCACCTTTAAAAATGTATTTACATGTTTATGTGTATGTCCTTTCATATGTGTGCGAGATGCCAATCTAAAATTTGATTAGCTAGAGTATTTGTAATTTGGTTTAATCTCCTAGGAACATGAAAATAAGTAATATAATCAAAGCTTTGTTCTAAGAGATGTACCCTAAGGAATCGTCAGTGTAAAGTCAGATCATGATCATGATAGACTCTATTTAACTGAGACACAACCAGGTGAGTGTCGAAATAGACCTAGAGATGAGAGATACCAAATGATAGGGCATCACCAAGAAACTCAATAAATGCACTATACTTGGCGACATTGTTTGTGGTGTCACATAAACATATACCTCCGAAAGAGAATAACTAGCCTCGAGGTGTAAAAATTACCCAAGATGTGGAGGCAAGCCTCCGAGTGTGTTGGCTAGCATCGTCTACATACCCAATGAACACCTTAGATTCACTTGACATCTTCCACAGTGATGAAATATAACATAAAAAACGACACGTCCATAATACTAAAAGAAACTAGAAAGTAATAGTACAAAGACTAAACATGTTACAAAAGTTACCCATGGTGACCTTCCTATGAGTAATACCTCTTGAGGTAGAGCCCATTTCTAGGCTCTGCCAAAGCATTCCCTTAAAAGTCAACTAGACGATAAGCGCCATTTTTTGGAACCTCTTTTATGATGAAAGGTCTGAACCACATGGGTTTGAATTTTCCTACCCCTAGGGGGTCCTTATCTTGGTCATAGACTGGGACAAGGTCACCTTCAGAGAAAACCTGAGGACGAACAAACCTATCATACTGACACTTGAATTTATTTCTATGAGCCTCGTTGGCTAGGGCTGCATCACAACACTGCTCATTGAGCCGCTCAAGGTATAATAACCATTCTTCAAGTGGAGAAGTACAGGACTTGTACCTAAAGTCTCTGAATTGGAGGAGGAAAGTACAGGACTTGTACCTGAGCTAGGCATCCCGTATGAGAACGGAGGGCCTGTCGCACTTGGTGTGAAAGGGTTTGTGGCCACCACCATAGATAGGATCGAACCACTGTGCGAGGTAGAGGTGGTCGAGACCATGGTGGCTCAGGCCGATGATGGTGGGTTAGGAGGTGGAAACTCTCCTGTGGTGACAAACGGAGTGGGAATTGAAGAATTCCTAGAAGAAGTGACATGATTTGTTTCCATTTCTACGGGCGACACTGTCTGGCACTCATTATGGTGAATCAGTACGATGACGGGTGCCGAAATATCAATGGTTGGAGGTTCAGGTGGACCAAGAGCTTTTGCTCCAAAGTCTAAAATGATTGTTTCCTCCATATGTTGGTCGGGCACAATTTCTTGTGACACGGTCACTTCAAAAGACCCTTGTTGGTATAACTTTCGCCTTAGTGGTGGCGGGGGTGGCTCCAGTGTAACCGGTGACAGGCCCAGAAGCCTTCGAGACTAGTGGAGCTCATGATCCTCCACTGTGTGAGAAGATAAAAGACACTCTAGGGCTTTCTATTCATTCAAAAACAACACACACTAAAAAAGACCCTATAAGATAAAATAAGCAAACATTAAACTAATTGGAAGAACAGTTACAACAACCAACACTAGAGCAACTTACCGGTGCAAGTACAAATCAAACACGGAAGCACCCTTCGGGTATACTCTGCAAAGAATGGCTCGATGTATGTCCTAGGTACCATGGTATACCCCCGCAATCACCTGCGTATGTCTCTAAAAAGATAGGCAACTAGGTTTCCAGCACGCGAACAATCACCAAGCAAGTACAGTCGAAAGTCGGGTAGAACACAATGAGAAGGGTATCGAACCAGAAACCTATCAAGGGTATCAAAATCAAGTGGTCTGGAAGACAACTGAGGACCTCGAATGGATTCGAGACCCACAAAGCTCCGTGGCAAATGCAATCGACGGAATCCCAAGACAAACCCTCTATATGTGTTCTCCACTACAATTGGTCCAGCTTTGGAGGGGTTATCTCTGCTACCTTTCCGCACATGACCTCATGTTTATCCTCTGTGTTAGAGGGGGGTCCCAGATAACTTTCACTATACTGGACTTTGACACTCCCTAACTCAGACTCCGATGTTTCATTTTAATGGCCTTGAAGAGTTTCCACTCCAACCTAATTCAAGACCCTAACCCTAAACTAGTTGGTTGACCCTACAAACATAAAAAGTCTAATGAATTTTAGATTTAGCGTTAATTTTTATGGCTTGTCTTAAGCCAAAGGTTATGAAATTGAAACTAGTGATGTTTGAAAGATGAAAGAAAAATAAACAAAAAGCTGGAAACAAAAAACTTTACTTAACTCAACTCTTAAACAACTTTTCAAACTTAAAAATTTTTCTAAGATCTTTTGAACAACAAACTCAAAGCAGGATTTCACTCAACTACAAGCTACTTATGATCTAAGTAAACCATCAAGAACTTATGAAAGGAAATACTTTTCCCTGGTTACTAATGCAAAACAACACTTTTTAACCAAATAAAGAAATAAAAGTTTTTTTTTTTTATTTGAATGCTCACAAAGAAAAAAGGAAAAATATCAACAAGTCAAAACCAAGAAAATCTCTGGCCTAAGCTCAGATCGCAAAGAGTCACTTTAAAAATCAAACACAAGCAAATTAAAATTGGACTCTCACACTTGTCTAAAAACCCTATCAAATAAAATTTTGAGGAAAACTTCTAAATGAAAAAAGAAAGTTATTGTTGTGATCAAACCTAAGTTACTGGCCACTATGACAAAGACCCAAAAAACTGAGAGGTATAACTCTTGTCAAAGGAAAGGATGATTGCCTCACCTTCAACAAAAAATCTCTCCACAAGCACACTGCTGACAGTTCAACAGCAAGCGTGTGCACGTAAGCTGTGTAAATTCTGAGCACGTGTACACACGTGCTGGCCTTATACAGGCCATGTGTATATCTGAAACTCTGATAAAAATGAAAAGCCAATCAAGCCAGCCCAGGCAGAGTCTACTGGAACTACGAACCAGAATCTCTTGAAGACTCAGACACTTACTTTAACAGAAAAAAGAAAAATTTTTAAGGAAAACTTCATAGAACAAACCAATCCAAGGTGAAACCTAAGCTATAGACTGCAAACAACAAAGACTAGAAAGAGTTCCATAAAACCCCTGAGAAGGACTAATTTTGATAGGGAAGAGGATGAATGCCTCTCTAAAATAAATTTTCTGGAATCATATAGGCGACTGACACTTCCTCAGCCAGCGTGTACACACGAGCTGTGAGAATGTAGGGCATGGGTACACGCGTGTAGACCTTACATAGACCGCGTGTACCTCTGTGGGTCTCGGAAAAAAAATATAGTCAAGTAAAGAAACAAAGATAAATAGTATGGAAGACCAGAATCTCTGTTAGCTCAGACTTTTGTAGAAACTTTAAAAACAGGAAATGAAAACAATTCTTTAAAATACCCAAAAAATATTCCCAGAAACCCTAGAGATTTCCTCAGTATGGTTTCCAATTCTATTGTGAGTGGGAAATCCCCCTACGGACTAGCACTTAGGGTTTTATTATGCATGCAGAAAAGACCTAAATATTCCTACTTTTTACCGTCATCACGGGCCTAATCCCCATTATTCTTAAGCAAATACGTAGTTAAGAAGATCAAGTGAGCATACCTTATTTTGGGCGTTTGATATCGATCCTTCTTCACACTTGATCGCTCTTTGACTGCAACTCTCCTCCCAAGGCTAACTTGCATTCACACAAGACAAACAAAGAACTCCACATGCATTTGATATATAGTTTAATGGGTTAGAGATTCAATAAACATGTATGCAATAAACCATGAAAACCTCATATGGTGGGACGAGAAAAGTACTTCTTTATTATTAACTTAAACAAATCAACTTACAATGATGAAGCCAACCATTGCTCCATGGACCTAGTTCTGGCCTCCTCTTCAACTGTCCTCCGACTTCTTTTCTCTATCTTTCTCTTTGCACAAGGATGGCTAAAGGGTTGGGACAAAGGGAATGCGTAATCGGGTATAGTTTCTTTACTATGATTCTCCTCTTTCAAATGGGACCCCTAACATTTCTTTAATAGGCTAGAAGAAGCTAGGTATTTGTTCAAACCCTCATCCATGCATGGCTGAAAGGTTTAGTTAACTCACCCAAAGCTGTGTGTTCCATCAACAACTTTCCTTTTTTCGTGCTTTTGTAGGTACACGCGGGTTGTTTTGGGTTAGCTAGCGTGTACACGCGTGCAGTAATGGAGCAGGGCATGTGGGACTTTATAAAAGGGGTTTTTAAGAAGAGTTGTTCAACAGTGCTTTGGAAAAGAAGGGATCTAAGATGGCATGATTCCAGGTAAGCATGCCTGGTGCAAATTAGGGTTATAACAGTATGATAGTGATATCTCTTGGACCAAGGAAGAACTCCACAAATTGGAAAATCACATGGATGGATGATCCGGATTTAGGAGCATAATGAACTGATTAACAAACTAAATACAATAGCCATAGAGATATGGAGAAAAACACACATATCCAATGAACAATATATTTTATTGAATAAATGAAATAGGATGAAACTGTAAAAGTGCAGAACTGAAACAACTTGCTCGAATTGTGGTAGCTATCTCTGAGAAGAGATGTGGCTGCTACGCACATCTGTTTGAGAAGAATTATTACAATGAGGCTCCAGAGGCCTTTCTAATATTACTCATGAATTCCAAAACCCTATACATCCAAAAACCTAACACTAGGAGGTGAAACACGAAAAGTCACGTGGGCCCCGATGGGTAAGTTTGTGCCTCAACTTCCTGGGGTTGTAACTTTTGCATACAAACTCCATTTTAGGCGCGTGATATCCTGTTGGAAAGGTATTTTCGAGAACTACACATTACACCATCAAAATGTGACTCTATCTACAGTTTGAATGTGGAAATCCAAAAAATAATTGTTTAGGGCCTCAAAATGTCCCCGGAAATACAGAAAATGGCCCTAGAAGTACAAAAAGATGTGATGACATGAAAAAATCTAAAATAAACTAGTTGGATTAGGTGTGAGGCCACCATGTGTGTCCTATAATATGTGTAGGGATTCACAATCTTAGAAGTGTAGAACCCACAATTACAAAGAAGTACAAAAGAACGTGTTGAACTAAAAACTATCAAGAGGAGCTAGTTGGAAGAGGTGGGCGACAACCAATATCCACCTGGATTAGTCGTCCCCCCTTAGGAAGCAATTATATTGTGTTGAGTTCACCCATCAGGTGAGGAAAATTATACTAAATTTGGCCATGGGTGAGGCACTTACCTTGGTGTAGGAGCTTCCCTTCCTTGACAACCTGATAAAGATGGATCCTCTGCTAGCGAGTGACTTGACCTGTGTGTCCACTATCTGATCAGTGGATGCATTTTTCATGTAGTCAGGATTGAACTCTATTGGTGTCATGTTTTCTGCTATCTTTGAGGTGTCCAATAATGGTGGAAAATATGGCCGAAGGAGGTCCACATTGAACACTAGGTGCAATCCAAGGAAGGGTGGAGTGTTGAGCTTAAAAGAATTGCTACCCACAACCTTGGTGATAGTGTAAGGTCCATAGAGAAATGGGTGGAGCCTTTGATGGGCCACTGTAAGATTCTCTTTCTACAAATGTAACCAGACGTTGTCTCCCACCTGAAATTGGTGTGGTACCTTATGTTGATCATGGCATTGTTTGTACTTAACATTGGATTTATGCAATATGTCATGGACCTGTTGGAGGATTTGTTGAATCCTCTCAATGAATCTGGTGGCTTTGTCGGTCTCAGAATGAACATGGGAAGAGTCTATCTTCATGGTTTCAAGAGGTAGTGCAAAATCAATGGGACATAAGGGTTGGAATCCCAACCCCACCTGAAATGGGCTATGGTCGGTGGAGCTATGGAGAGCCCTATTGTAACTGTGTTGAACATAGGGGAGACTATCATCCCATGTATTCATATTCTTAGAGTTGTAAATGCACAGGATGTGCACAATCATCTGATTGATGACCTCTGTTTGGTCATCATTTTGGGGGTGGAAAGCAGTGGATTTAGTGAGATTAGTGTCCAATTGTGACCGGAGACTCAACCAAAATTTGCTAAGGAACCTGTTTTCCAGGTCGGAGATGATGATATGTGGTATCCCAAAATGGACCCACACTTGTTCAAAGAAGAGCTTGGCAATATCTGTCGCTGTGATGTTCTTCTTATAGAATATGAGGATGGCCATCTTCGAAAACCAATCAACTACCACAAATACACAATCATTTCCTTTATTGGTGGATATAAGGCTAGACATGTAATCCATCAAGATGGATTCCCAAGGATTTTCAGGAGTAGGAAGAGGGGTGTATAAGCCTTGCTTCTTGATGGTTGTCTTAGAAATGACATAGGTAGTGAAATATCTGATATACTTTCTGATGTCTTGTCGACATTTTGGCCAATAAAATGTTTCTATAGAACGAACACATTTTTCTCCACGCCAACATGTCTTGCCATCCGATTGTAGTGGGATTCCAAAATTATCTTTGAATTCTTGCTTGCAGGAACACATAGATGGCCCAGATGGCATGATAGTCCATTGTGAATGTGAAAATTAGTGAAATTCACACCTATACCCAACATATGATAGATGGTGATGAAGTCTAGATCTTGCTGATATAGTTGGGGCCACTCAGATGCCTCATGTCCACAATAATGGAGCACAGTGGTGAGTGCAGCCATGGGAGGTCAACTGAGGTAGTCAACGACATGATTTGTGATCCATGTCTTATACTTGATGTTGATATGGAACTTTTCCAAGTAGGTGGACCACTTCTAATGGCAATCGTTCTACAACATCCCTTGTGTCTATATGAACTGTAGAGGCTTGTGATTAGTGTGGATGATCATCTCCTTTCCCAGTATGTAATGTTTCCATTGACGACAGGCTTGTACAATGTAATACATTTCCTTGTCATAGGTGGGGTATTTTCGAACAATATTTGAGAGTGTCTCACTATGGTAAGCCACCAGATGACCGTGTTGAGTGAGAACTGTGCCTACAACATATTCATATGCATCAGTCTCAATATCGAATGGTTGTTGTAGATCGAGAAAGGAGACTACTGGAGTTGAGTACAAGAGATGCTTCAGATCGTCAAATGCTCATTATTTTTCCTTCCCCCATGTGAAATTTTCCCTGCCACTACCCTTGGTCACTTGGCTGAGGGCCCATGCAATATGGGAGAATCCCAAAATGAACCATTGGTAGAAGTTGGAAAGTCCCAAGAAGCTCTGAAGCTCAGTTAGTGTGGTCAGGGCTGGCCAATCACACATGACTTGGATCTTACCTGGATCAACATGTACCCGATGCTTATCAACAATGTAGCCCAAGTATTGGACCCTGTTCATGCCAAATGATCATTTTCCCAAGTTGGCATATAGCTTGTGCTACCATAGAGTGCTCAAAACCTGATGAATATGCCGCATATGATCCTCCTAATTTCTATTTTAGATGAGGATTTCATCCAAATATACCACCACAAAAGAGTTGGTGAAGGGTCTGAATACATCATCCATCAACCTCATAAAAGTGGCTGGTGCATTTTTTAAGCCAAAGGGCATAACCATCCATTCAAAAAGACCTTCTTTATATTTGAAATATTTCTTCCATACATCAATTGGTTTGATGGGAACCTGGTGGTAGCCAGACTTTAGGTCAATCTTGCTAAATAAATTTTCCTCGTTGAGTTAGTCATGAAGATCATCAATTCTGGGAATTGGGTATCGGTTCTTGACTGTGATTTTGTTTAATTCTCTGTAATCAATGCAGAGTCACCATGTCCTGTCCTTCTTCTACACCAGTACAATCAGGCTTCTGCAATGGTAGGAGATGGCTCTGATGTGCCTATTGGTCCTCAACCAAGTTTTGAGGAAACCTTGGTCAGAGTTGACCCAATTTTGGAATTTGACACGATGGTCGAAGATGGAGTGCCTACGCGGAGCTAGGATCGTGGATCTCACTGATTTTCAGGCTATGTAGACCTAGTAAGGGGTCCTCTAGGGTTTTTTTAATGGGATTATGGGATGTCGGCCCATGGGGTTTGCCCATGATTAGGCCTTATTGTAAGGAATTGTAAAAGTATAAATAAGTATGAATGTATTGTATAAGAGTAGTGGGAAGTGTCTAAGAGCAAGTAGTTTGATTCGCTTTGTGCAAGGGAATGTCTATATGTAAGGATTTGTGCTTGATGGAAAGTTGGTTGTGTTCATTGACCCATTTTGGAAGGAGGATCTAGTGCTCAGTGCACAGATCTCCTATCTGGTACAAAGCTTGACTCTATGGATTAGTGCACAAGAGTAACTGAATATAAGATGTTGACAAATAATAAACAAGGCGAAGCGGTTGGTGGACGTAGCCCCACATTGGGGTGAACCATGTATATCTTGTGTCTTTGGTGTGCTTTGTGATGTGTTATTTATGTTATTTATTTTCTTAGTTACTTGATTATCATGTATAATAGATAGATCTGTTGTTGCTTAGTTCTTTAATTGTGTTAAGGATGAATGGATGTGTAGGTAAATTCAATTACTTGAATTTCTTTCATTTAATTATCAACCAGGGATGCTCGTAAGCTTGTGATGATGCCAGGAAAATATATGCAGGAGTAGGCGTCTAACTCTAATCTAAGAAAATTCAATCAAATCCTAACTCTTTCATTCCACTAAATAATACTTAGTTGTTGTAGGCAAGAAAACACTAGCTCCTTTATAGGAGGTCCACTCGTGATGTTTCACAAAACCTATCAACAATCAAGATCATCAAGTAAACACTCATGCATTGAAAATAAATACACTTAAAAAGGCTTAGTTGTTTTAGGCATGAAAACAATAGCTCCTTTATAGGATTTCTTCTCGTAATGTTTCAAATACCCTATCAACAATCAAGATCATCAAATAATTCTAATAAAAACAATAAAGCATATAAGCCTATTCAAAGCATTAGAACAAGAAGAAAATGATACTATGATCTATTTGGAGTGAGCTCAATTCTCCGAAGAACAAAGTAACACATAAATTAAATCATTATAAATCTAAACTAGAGAATGGAAACTAATGTGAAAAGAAATATTGATTCTTATTCCATCATAAGTTGGATAGAATGTCGTAGGAGTCCTCCCTTTGAAATGGAGGAGGCACTCCTATTTATACAAAAAAAAAAGATAAATTAGATCCACAAATCTCTCCTATATCCACAAATGTATCATTTGGTTACAACCATGTTCTCACACCTATCAAGTGATATCTCTACAAATCCTCTCACAAATATCTCTTTCATGATTAATCTCCATCCAAGATACTTGAGTAAATCTCCAAATCTTCATCAAATCTTCAAGGGGTTGAAGAGGAAATTCGAATTTGAGGCTTGATGGTCAAATTTGACTTGTTTGGAGTCTTCAAATACACCTATAAACATCATGAAACTCATCCCACTTTCATATATAAGTGTAAACATGCCATTTTTCCAAAATTTAATCATAAATTCACTCAAAAACACTAAAATAGATGCATTGGAAAATAATATGTCTAAAACCCATATAATCATGAAAATGGTTTAATGAAAGGGTATGGGAAAGAAGAATATGGTTAAAAGTGAAGTGAAAGTGAAGTGAAAGGTTGGTAAAAATATGGTACTTTGGTGACCCAACAGGATGCTAGATCTAACTTATAATGCTAAGTGCTAAGTGATCCAGTTATATGATCATTTACTGTTACTGCACTGATGTATCTTTGGGTACCTTCTCTGATGTCAATAAAGATAAGAAACTAATGTATTTCATCCTCTAAGTGTTAATAGAGTACTCTACGAAGTCTCGATATCACATATCTGTGTCCCAGCTTGGTTATAGACACCTGCGTCCTGTAACCCCCCCTGTTCCTACCTCGGGTGAGACCTCGCCTACTTCGCAGGTGTTGCCTAAAGGGATGGTATTCAGGGTTTTGTTGGTGCACTGTGAAGCATTGAACCCTGGGTCTTCCCCCATGCCAACAAATGGTTCCGTTGTCGGGACCTGAAACTATGATTGCTGGGAACTGAAGTAAAGAAAAGAG
This sequence comes from Picea engelmannii, assembly GCA_009831015.1. Taxonomy (NCBI): domain Eukaryota; kingdom Viridiplantae; phylum Streptophyta; class Pinopsida; order Pinales; family Pinaceae; genus Picea; species Picea engelmannii. The sequence goes on along the minus strand of ML778558.1, from coordinate 314,081 downwards.
AAACCTCTGTGCATAGATTTTTTGCTGAAGTGTGAAGTACTCTACTTGACTTTCGAATCTTTCTGCTAAGCAAAGAAATCCGATCTGAAGAAAAGAGGTAATATCCGAAAAGAGGTAAATCTTTATGCTTTGACAAGAGAAAGATAAGTGAGTTTTTTTTTTAAAGCATGGATTTAAGTATGTTTAATAGATTATGTTCTAGTCTGAAGGCTAGGGTGCAGTTGAAAGAAAGAGATGATTTTAATGAAAAAGAAGAAATATATGTTATTTCTATGCATATAAAGAGTTTTTGGACTACTAAGTGGATGTAGGAACCTAGAATTTGTTTTTGCAGATTGTAGATCCAACACTGTGATCCTAGTGCCCAATAAGGAAGAGGTTGGGGAACGTTTAAAAGAAAAAGAGGATTAACTTTGCGTTATAATTGCAGAAGACCGGGACAGATTGCTAAGGAATTCGGTGGCGTAGGTCCTATTTGTCTCTATTGTAAGATTGTTGGTCATGAGGTTGAGGATTGTCCAAGGATGATTGCTAAATTCGAAAGGATGAATGCAAGACAAGAAAAATATGAATAAAATCAAATACTAAGGGCATGTTAAGAATTCATAAAGAGAAGGAATCAGAGGAAGTTCAAACTACATTAGTACAGTTGAAATAAATGATGAATGTTCATAAAGATGTGATTTTACTAGAAATCCTGAAAGTAAAATAGTGCATAAGTGAAAGAATAGAAGACTTCGACATAGACTGTGTCTTGGATGAGGAAACACAAGTGAATATTATGACAAAAGACACTTGGGAAATTTTGGGAAAGCCTACTATGGTACCTTCATTGGGAAGGATAGGCTTGTTTAAAGGAAAGATGATAACTTTATGTGGAAGAGTTACTAATGTACCTATTATTGTTCATGGAACATCGACTGAAGAGGAATTTGAAGTCATTAAGTTTGTTGGGGACAACGCTCCTTTCCCACTTTTGTTCGGTAAGACTTGGATTGAGAAGGATCAGATCAGAAGGAAAGAAGAGGAAGAAGCTACATAAAATAAAAAGAAATAACTAAGGGATTTCATAGCTATAAAAATATATAGACTAATAGAAGAATGAGAGGATAAGTCGAAGCAACAGAACAAATTAACAATGCAGGAGGAACATAAAGAAAGATAATTAGCTGTCAAGGTTGAAAGAATGAAAGAAGGCTTGAAGAACCTATCTATGCAAGAAATATGTATATCCACATAGGAAGCATTAAGAGAAGGGATATTAACTTCAGACCCTTTGAGCGCACCTCAACAATGTTGTCACACACCCACTATGGAAGCTAAGATTTTCTTTTTCTTTTTGTCTTTTCTTCGAGGGAAAGAATCCCCAAATTTCTATGGAGCCTAGAGAATAACATCCCTTCCCTTATCCTCCTCCATGTAATCATTGGCTATGACCACAGGCCTTACCAAAAATGTGCTTCTGACTTTCGCGATTTGGGGAATGGCGATGCAAGCATTTCCCTATTCTCTGTCTTTCAAAATGCTGAAACCTGAAAGGGTCTAACAGATCCTTAGCTCCTCCCTTGGGTCACTTTTCATATGACCAGTCCTATGACCTGGTGCTATTCCTCTAAATTATTTCGGGGTTTCACGATTTGGGGAATCGTGATGCAAGTGTTCCTCCTTTCCCTTTCAAATCCATGGAACTCGAAAGCCCGGTATGATCCAGATCTACAGTCCAAATCATTGACTTGATCAATGGCCCGAATTAAATCTCAACATTCTACCTTTTGGGATTTCGGGTAGGATCTTCACTCCTATTCCTCCGATGTCCAGAACCCTGGTGGCTTTAGATCTTTTCCACGCGTCCCCTACAAATGGATGGTCCATATTCTTTCGAGACTCCTCCTTCCTACCACAAGACCATGTCCAGTGACCTAGGGCTCATCCACAGAGCGTGTCGGGGTTTCGGGTACCGGGATTGCACGACTTGCGAAAACGAGGGGTCTTGCCCTTTGGTTTCCTGAGTGTCGAAATGCTAAAACCTATTCACGCTAAACCGATTCGGGGTTTCATATACCAGGATTTCGCAACTTGCGGAAATCCATAGCAAAGAGTTTCCTTACCTTTCAAAACTCCGATCCCCGAATTCCCGATAAGGAAATTTATGTATGAGATTATTGGATGTGAGCCTCCCCTGATCCAATGGTCCATAGAGCTCCGACAGATCCTTGGATCTACGGTCCTAGATACCATCGCTACTTGTGAAGGCTGAAGGGGTTGAGGTATTAATGCCTGTGCTCCTCCTCTAGAGCCATCGGTCTTGACAAATCTGGGGTATTTCTGAAAGGATTCCGACAATTCGTCTACCAAACGATGGGGTATTCTTTTTTGATAAATGGGACTTTCTTTCCTTTCTAAGTTTGATTCACGAGATTCAACCTCTCGAGGCTTCAAACTCCCATGACTTCGAAACCTGAGAGAACTACTCTTTCTTGTACAAGGTTTCCAAACCCAGGTCATCTGGACCTTAAGAGGGTTCTTGGGTAATTATCCCTAGGCTTGGTGACCTGACTGAAAAGCCTTCCTAATTCATCGAGCTATGACTCTGCGATAGGGGTAAAGTAAAATTGTGGGTTTACTATAACGGTAGTCTTTTCAAGGAACTCACTCCGGCTCTGGAATGCGAGGAAACTTCCTGGGAGGAGGTTCCTTTAGGAAATCAAACCAGGGCATAGTGTGAGTCAAGTAGATGGGACGAATCTCAAGGGAACAGACTTGTATTCTGAACTTATTCATTCTATACATAAACCGATTATGGTCATATAAGTATAAGCATGCATCCATTATTTCCAATCAAAACACAAGGAAAACTCTTCTATACAAAAACCATTTATGAGCGTATAAGCATGAGCATGCATTCATGATATTCAATTCAAAATACAGGACATAACACTTATCAGAAACACCAGGCGTGATGCAACTACTGAGAGGGGTGCTTGTTTCCACCCAACCATAGGCTCAGTGACTCCAAATAGATTTACCACTAGCTTCCCCCGAGCTAGACCACGATGCTTTGAGATTTAGTCTCTTACTTCCAGCTCCACAGAAGTCAAGGATGAAGGTTACTCTCCTTCTCTTATGTTCAAAACTCTCTATGTTTCCAGAGTTTTCTCTAGTTCTCTTCTGCGATCCCTGTCCCACACACTCTCTCTCTCTTTCCACACTTCCTCTCTTTCCTTTTTCTCTGCAAGATTGCATGTGGTGTGAATTTCCTCGTCCATGTTCAGGTCTAGGAGCTTTTACTGATGGGCAGTTCACCCCCATCCCCTCATTAACTCTTGATGAGCCTCCCCACCTACTAATATGATAGGAAATCCATTCCAGGGTCAGAGAGTTGCTTTGGTCTTTGAGCAAGTAAAAACCAGTACGGTACTGGCTCGGTGGAATTTAATGCAACCATTCCAGGTCCCTTCCACCACCTCTCATTAGCCATCATGGTCTATTTTAGCACATCCCCCTCCCAACAGTCATGCAACACATATTCATAACATAATTTACATTCATCGACCTTTTATACAAAGGTCCATCAAATCAAACTTTCACCTCTTTGAGTTTGCCATAGTTCTTGGCCAATATAGTTATTTTTATAGACTGGGGGAAACAGGGTGTTACAATTTCCTCCCCCTTAAAGGAACATCGTCCACAATGTTCTATCTATCAATATGACGTATATGTACAGCAGTAAACAAAATCGATTATGCTTGTTTCATGGCATCTTCCATTTCCCACGTAGCTTCATCTGGGCCAAAATGTTTCCACTACACCTTGACCTATGTAATGGTTCAGTTTATGAGTGGGGTTTCCTTTCTGTCCAGTATGCATTGAGGTTTTGGCAGGAATTATCCCTCTAGTTCCACATGGATCACAAACAAGTCAATTATATGATTAGAATCGTGTACATATTCCTTCAATAATGAAACATGGAAAACATTATGTGCTTTTACTGTGGGAGGAAGTGCTAGCCTATAGGCTACAGGTCCCACTCTATCTAAAAATTCAAAGGGTATGCAATACCGAGGTGCCAATTTTTCACAAGCTCCCATCCTCAGGGAACTCTTCCTGGGCCTAACTCTGAGATATACGTGGTTTCCCATCTTGAATTCTCTTGGAGTTCTCTTTTGGTCGGGGTAACTTTTCTGTCTATTTTGAGCGACCTTTAGATTTTGTTTTATCTGAATCACTAGTTCCATTTCTTTCAATATGTCGGGTCCAATAGTAATTCTATTTACTGGGTTACTCCAACTGACTGGAGTGTTGCACGGTCTACCATAGAGGACTTCGAAAGGACTCATCTTTAGGGATTCTTGGTAGCTGTTATTGTAGGAAAATTCCATCAGTGGTAGGTAATATTCCCACTTTTTAGGTTGGTGCATTACATGCATTCTTAGCATGTATTCTAATATTTGGTTCACTCTTTCCATCTATCCATTGGTTTGAGGATGATAGGTTGTGCTAAACAATAATTTGGTCTCTAGACCAACCATCAAGGATTTCCAAAAGTTGGAAGTAAATTTCGTGTCTCTGTCAGACATGATCTTTTTAGGCATACCATGTAGTCTGAATATCTCCTTCATGAATATACTGGCAATATCTATTTCCTTGCAAGTCGATTTGACAGGGATAAAATGGGCGAACTTTCTCAATTTATCCACCACTACCATGATGGAATCATTTTGTTTGGTTGATGTTGGTAATCTGGTGATGAAGTCCATGGAAATGGTTTCCCATTTCCATTCCGGGATAGGTAGAGTTTGTAATAATCCTGCTAGGTGTCGGTGTTCTGCTTTAACCTGTTGGCATTCTAGGCACGTAGCTAAATAGTTATCTATGTATTTCTTTAACCCAGGCCAATAGAATTGTTTCCTAGTGGTTGTGATCATCTTTTGATATCCCGGGTGACTGGTATATGGTCTTTTAAGTAGTTCATCCATTATGAACCTCTTCAAGTCGTCCCAATCTGAAACATACAATCTATTTTTGTAGGTTAGTAGACCTCCATCTATCATATGGTATCCTTCATACTTTATCCCTATGGGTTATTTCTCCAGGTATGATGTCATGGTCTGGAAGAATGTGTTTGTTTCTTGTGCATTCTTGACTCTTTCTTTGACATTCGTTTCGCAGGTGCTCACTGTTGCTAGGTGAATTGTTTTCATACTTTTGATAAGGGCATCGACCACCTTATTTTCCTTTCCTTTAACATGTTTTATTTCAAAATCAAACTCACTAAGGAGGGCCATCCACCTAGATTGTCTAGCATTGAGCCTTGGTTGGTCAAACAGATATCGCAATCCACAGTGGTTTGTCATAAGTACAAATTTCCTTCCTAGGAGGTAATGCCTCCACATTTTTAAGGCGTGCACTATGGTGGCCAACTCTAGAACATGGGTCACATAGTTGACTTCATGCTCATTCAATTTATGGGATTCATAGTAGACTACACTTCCTCCTTTCATAAGGACTCCTCCGAGCCCTTCCTTGTAGGCATCTGTGCACACTAGGAAGTCAGCTTCAGGATTGACGATCTTCAACACGGGTGCATGGGTCAATAGATGTTTTAGGGATTGAAATCTTTCTTCACATTTTGGGGTCCAAAGGAATTTGACTCCCTTCTTCTGGAGGGCAATGATTCGACAACCAATCTTGGAGAATCCTTTTATAAATCTCCTATAGTATCCTGCTAAGCCCATAAAAGATTTGATATTCGAAACTTTCTTTGGGGTAGGCCACTCCATGATAGACCTGATCTTGTCAAGGTCTACTGCTACTCCCTCTTTAGATATGACATGGCCCAAGTAATGTATTTTCTTCTGGAAAAAGTCACACTTTCTAAATTTGGCATAGAGCTGATGTTTTGTTAGCACTTGAAGCACAATTCTAAGATGTTCCTCATGTTCCTCTTTATTCTTGGAGTAAATTAATATATCATCAATAAAAACCAATACAAATTTGTCTAGGATTTTTCTGAGCACATTGTTCATCAAGCACATAAAAGTGGCAGGGGCATTGGTCAATCCAAATGGTACTACCACAAACTCATAGTGACCATATCTCGTCCTGAAGGCAGTTTTGTGGATGTCTTCACCCTTGATTC
>ML778558.1:266846-307892 GCA_009831015.1 Picea engelmannii | reverse complement strand
CAGGGGCATTGGTCAATCCAAATGGTACTACCACAAACTCATAGTGACCATATCTCGTCCTGAAGGCAGTTTTGTGGATGTCTTCACCCTTGATTCAGACTTGATGGTATCCAGATCTCAAGTCAATCTTTGAGAAGATGGAATCACCTCCCAATTGATCAAACAAGTCATTAATCTGGGGTAAGGGGTACTTGTTCTTTATGGTTACCTTATTGAGCTGTCTATAATCTATGCATAGTCGGAGGGTACCATATTTGTTCTTCACAAATAGAATTGGTGCTCCCCATGGGGACACACTGGGTCGGATATAGCCTTTGTCCATCATTTCTTTTAGTTGTAGCTTAAGCTCAACTAGCTCAGGTGTGCTCATTCCATAGGGTGTCCTAGACACTGGCACTTCTCCTGGTGCAAGTTCTATCGAGAAGTCAATGTCCCTTCTCGGAGGTAGAATCGGTACCTCTTCCGGAAACACATCCCTATATTCTCTTAGTGTGGGGTGGTCTTCGAGGCTTGGTTTGTCATCTTCAACTAATTCCAACACCTATATCGCATATAGTGGACATCCCTTTTTGCAATACTTTCTCATTTGAAGGGATGATATTCGTCTCACCGATACAAGTTTTTGGATCCCTTAAATGGTTATCCTTCTTCCTTCTTCACTTACACATTCTAAGGTTTTATGGTAACAGTCCAGTCTAGCTTTATATGTGGCTAGCCAGTCCATACCAATCAACAGGTCATACAATCCTGGGGGTAATATGTTAAGGGTTGCTTGGGTGGGGAATTCACCCATAGTGAATTGGCAAGATGGTATGACCTCCATTACCTTTCTTTTGGTGTCGGTGGCTAACAGCACCAACCATGGCTTGACGTGTTTATGTGGCTATAATTTACACTTATCAATAGCCTTAGGGGCTATATAACTCAAATTTGAACCAGGGTCAATTAGAATAGACACTAGATGGTTGGTGATCATACCTTCCATCTCCACCACTGAAGCTTGGTGGTCAACTTGTTTATTATCCACGACTGCATAAATTTGTGGCACGCTCCTGGCCATGTCATTGACGGTGGTAGATTCTTGAACGTTGTAAATTCTCCAACTATTATATTGTCGGTGTGGGCAGTCCCTCAGTAGATGTTCTTCTCCACAACCCCAACATTTCAAGGGTTCTTTCTTCAGGTTATCAATCTTTCCTGGGGTGGATCCAAAAGGTTTATTTCCACTCTGGGAGGGGAAATTCTGTTGGTGTACACTTCGGGTTGGAAAGCTCATCATTGAGTCCTTTTTATAGTTTTTAAGTCTTGGGGATTTAAACCCCTTTTTCTAGAATCCCAAACTATTCTTCTGCTTCCATCCTTCATGAGGCTTTGTCCGATGCCCAAGCTGTTCATAATAATATCTTGCCTTTTGGAGAGTGTCTTCTAGGGTCTTTGGCTTGTCAAAATCAATCTTGTTTTGATAGTCCTTAGGTAGTCCACTGATGAATTGTTTCACCTTTTACTTTTCTTCTTTTATATAGGGTACATACCTCAGCAACTCGAGGAATCGGTTGAGATAATCCTCTATGGTGCATTGCCCCAGCTTGAGTTCATAGAATTCGTTAGTCTTTTTGTTGAAATACTTTTCCGACAGATACTTCTTCCCGAAGTATTTCTCAGACGGTTCCCAAGATAGGTCTTCTTCCTGAATCCCCTTTACGTGATTAAGGTCTTCCCACCAAATGGAAGCCTTCCCATTCCTTTTGAAAGTGGCTACTCGGGCCTTCAAGTTTTTCGAGAAGTCATGGACTCTGAAATACTTCTTTAGTCCAAGCAGCCAGGCCTCCGCTTCCTCTCCCTTATTTATTTCATCATCGAAAGAGGGTGGTTTGGCCTTGAATTCTTCGAGATTATGATTTTTGGAATGATTTCTCTTCTTCCATTTTCTTCGGGAATAAGAACTAGTTCTGCGACTAGAAGATCCCTCCGAGTCACCAGTTTCCTTTCCAGAGGAATCGTCCGATGCTTGTCCCTTATCTCTGGGGTGGACCTTTATCGAGGTACTCTTCCCAGTGTGGCCACTTAAAAGACCACGTTTTCGTATCTTAGGTGGACTTTGACTTTTCTTTGTCTGTCATTGGTCCACGTGACTGGTGTCAAGTCCATGTTGCAATTGTCTTTGTATGTCAGATAAGATCTGCAACAAGACTGCATTAATCTCCATTTTCTTTTCTTTCTCTTTGATCAACCGCTCATTGTCGGCCTTGCAGCTTTGTAGTTCGACCATGAGGCTCCTCACAGTCTCAGCTAGATCTGGAGGGTTCTCCACCACTCTCCTTTCGTAAGACTCTTCGTCTCTATTGTGGGAGCCATCCCCCACTTCATGGTGCATCACCATTATATTCGTCTACAATTTCCCGCGGTTGATCATCCGCTTGTTGTGCAAGAAAAACACTTGTTGTTAGTCAACATTATATTCATTCACAATCAACACATCATTCATATTTTTCAAATGCATACACACAATAGGAATTTTCATTCTTACTTTCAACTTTTGATAAAGGGGGTTAGGATAGAGAGTTACTCCTTTTAGTATTACTTCAAATGGAGTTTCTGCACAACTCATCCATGAGCCCAAGTAGGTCAAGTGTTGTAACCATGCTCTGATACCAATTTGTCACACACCCACTACGACAGCGAAGTTTTTTTTTTTTTTTTTTTTGTCTTTTCTTTGAGGGACAAATTCCATGAAATTCTATGGAGTCTAACGCAGACCATCCCTTCCTTTATCCTCCTCCATGTAATCATTGGCTATGACCACAGGCCTTACCAAAAAGGTGCTTCCAGCTTTCACGATTCAGGGAATCACGATGCAAGCGTTCCCCTGTTCTCTATCTTTTGAAATGATGAAACCCAAAAGGGTCAAAAATATCCTTAGCTCCTCCCTTGGGTCACTTTTCATATGATCGGTCCTAGACCTGGTGCTATTCCTCTAAATGATTTTGGGGTTTTGCGATTCAGGGTATTGTGATGCAAGCATTCCTCCTTTTCCTTTCGAATCCTCGGAACTGGAAAGCCCGGTATCATTCGGATCTACAATCCATATCATCGACTTGATCAATGGCCCAGATTAAATCTTGACGTTCTACCTTTCAGGATTTCGGGTGGGGTCTTCACTCCTATTCCTCCAATGTTTAGAACCTCGGTGGCTTTAGATATTTGCCACGTGTCCCCTACAAATGGACGGTCCATATTCTTTTGGGATTCCTCCTTCCTACCACAAGACCTTGTCCAGTGACCTAGGACTCATCCATAGAGCGTGTCGGGGTTTCGGGTACCGGGATTTCGTGACTTGCGAAAACGAGGGGTCTTTCCCTTTGGTTTCTCGGGTGCCAAAACACCGAAACCTATTCACTCTAAATCGATTTGGGGTTTTGTATATTGGGATTTTGTGACTCATGGAAATCCAGAGCAGCGAGTTTCCTTACCTTTCGAAACTCCGATCCACGAATTCCCAATAAGGAAATTTATGTATGTGATTATCAGTTGTGAGCCTCCCCTAATCTGACGGTCCATAGAGCTCCAAAAAATCCTTGGATCTACAGTCCTGGATCCCATCGCTACTTGCGAAGGCTGAAGGGGTTGAGGTATTAACTCCTGCACTCCTCCTCTAGATCCATCAGTCTTGAAAAATATGGGGTATTTCCGAAAGGATTCTGACCATTCGTCTACCAAACGATGGGGTATTCTCTTTCAATAAATGGGACTCGCTATCCTTTTTGAGCTTGATTCATGAGATTCAACCTCTCGAGGCTTTGAACTCCCATGACTTTGAAACCTGAAAGAACTACTCTTTCTTGTACAAGGTTTCCAGACCCAGGTCATCTGGACCTTCAAAGGGTTCTTGGGTAATTATCCCTAGGCTTGGTGACCTGACTGAAAAACATTCCTAATTCACCGAGCTATGACTCTGGGATAGGGGTAAAGTAAATTGGTGGGTTTACTATAACGACAGTCTTTTCAGGGAACTCACTCCAGCTCTGGAATGCGAGGAAACTTCCCGGGAGGAGGTGCCTTCGAGAAATCAGACCAGGGCATAGCGTGAGTCAAGTAGATGGGACAAATCTCAAGGGAACAGAATCATATTATAAACTTATTCATTCTATACATAAACTGATTATGGTCATATAAGTATAAGAATGCATCCATTATTTCCAATCAAAACACAAGGCAAACTCTTCTATACAGAAACCACTTATGAGCGTATAAGCATGAGCATGAGTTCCTGATATTCAATTCAAAATATAGGACATAACACTTATTAGAAACAACAGGCATGATGCAACTGCTGAGAGGGGTGTTTGTTTCCACCCAACCGTAGGCTCAGTGACTCTAAACGGATTTACCACTAGCCACCCCCGAGCTAGACCACGATGCTTTGAGATTCAGTCTCTTACTTCCATCTCCACAGAAGTCAATGACGAAGGCTACTCTCCTTATCCTATGTTCAAAACTCTCTTTGTTTCCATAGTTTTCTCCAGTTCTCTTCCTCAATCCCTGTCACGCGTTCTCTCTCTCTCTTACCACACTTCCTCACCTTTTTCTCTACAAGATTGTGTGTGGCATGAATTTCCCCATCCGTGGTTAGGTCTGGGAACTTTTATAGATGGGTGGTTCACCCCCATCCCCTCATTAACTCTTGAGGAGCCTCCCCACCTACCAATCTAACAGGAAATCCATTCCAAGGTCAGAGAGTTGCTTTGGTCTTTGAGCAAGTAAAAACTAGTATGGTATTGGCTTGGTGGAAGTTAACGCAACCATTCCAGGTCCCTTCCACCACCTCTCATTAGCCATCGTTGTCTATTTTAGCAAATCCCCCTCCCAGCAGTCATGTAACACATATTCATAACATAATTTACATTCATCGACCTTTTATACAAAGGTCCATCAAATCAAACATTCACCTCTTTGAGTTTGCCATAGTTCTTGGCTAATATAGTTATTTTTATAGACTGGGGGAAACAGGGTGTTACAAATGAGAAGCCACTGCGCTAAAGGAAGATAAGAATAAGAATGGAAAGAGGATCCCGAAAACCAATAGAGAGACCCAGATCAAAGGGAAGAAGGAAAGGAAGCTCAATAAAAATAATTTAAGTTGGAAAAGCTACAATAAGCTATAGAGAATAGATGGAAGATTTCGTAGATTGGAACCTCACAAGAGGCAGGTTTGCAGGATTTGAACCTTGCTGGAACAACAGTGCAACATAGAATGGGACTTCTCCCTGGCGAAGTTATATGACCATTGGAGCCACCCCGACCGTTAGAATGATGCTCCAGAATGGCTAGAAAACACATTTATGGACTGATGGACCACTTTTTGGATGTTGAGACCGTGCCATAACAGAAAAGTTCACATTGATGGAAGCACTCCTGGCCATTGGAAGAATCTGTTACGGTGCCCCACTTATTTAACTCATCGGTCGCTGTGTCGAGACCAATCTTTTCTACTCGCGATTAATTGATCTAATAGAGGGTCTAAGTGTCGAGCTGTGTTATCTAAATCTAGACCTCATCGTTTGTTTGTCTACCTCATCTTGCAGCCATGGATTAAGGGATTGGCACAGTCCACCATGCTAAATGTAATGAAGATTGCCCATTTTGGTCGTCACCAGGAGGTTAACGCTTGCATTAAAATCCTCTTGTCGTTCTATCATGAAAGATACCTGTGGCTCGACTGGAGGATTACTGTGGATCCAATGATGATCCACTAGGTCACAGGATTAAGTATGAAGGGACCTGAACCTCAATAGTTTTATCCAGGGAAGGCCTCAAACAGTCCCTAACACAACACATCAAGGAATATTATGGAGAAGTCGAAAAAGGAAAGTGAGGTTACAAGGTAGCCTCTATACAGGATGGTGTAGTGCACCTCTCTTTCCAACTCATAGATGGAAATCTCATAAGAAAGAACCGCCCCACATAGGTCACTGGGTTTGTGGTGGACCTCACAAGAAAATTTGTGGAGGGCATGCAGATGAACTGGGTGAGCTACCTCGTCAATGAACTAGAGAATATTGTCGTGAATCCCAGGATTTGGGGATATGAATTCCACTACATCTAGCTAATCATTTTGATCGCATTTGTCACTTGGAAAATGCATGAAGGAGCCACCTTTGTAGAGATCAAATCCTCAGAATCGTTGGCTGCTAGGTTTTCAAACTTGTGGTACACAAACGACATGAAAAAGCAGTGGCAGTCCAATGGCGTGTTTCATGCATACTATCAATAATTGAAGGTTGTCATTGAATCCTTTCCATGCATGACACCTTACACCTTACACCCTTACTGAACAATAGAAAAGTTATGCACAGATCCACATTTGATCTACGTCATTGTGCGTAGAGATGAGAAAAAGGAAGAACTACAGTCATACTACAAGCTGATAGATAGATACATGGAGCAGATTATAAAGGAATGGATGGAGGAGTTCCTTGTACCTGTCCCTGATGAAAAACTTTCTGAAATTGGCACAATAGGAAGCCCCATGGTCACCCGAGTTGAGCATGTCAGACAGTCCAGTAGGAGGAAGAAGAAGAAAAAGAAAGAGAAAGTCCAGGATATAGAGAGCGATGAGGAGGACGATTCTTTTGAAGATAACGAGTCTGGATCACTCAGAGGAGGAGGAGAAGATAAATAAAATTGACAAGGAGGAGGGGATGAAGGAGAGGAACAAGGAGGAGGAGAAGCTACACCACCTAAAACCACCCTACTGAAACATTCAAATCACAAAAGAGGAAGGTTTCTCCAAAGAAACCTTTAGCAAGGAAGAATATTCACACTAATAAGCCCTAGTTGGAGGCCATGCGCATGGAGGATGATATCATTCTAGTCCGCAAAGATATGGAGGATAGTTATGAGGACATCTTGCAGAGATATGGAGAGAAGCAGGAAGAGCTATATGGAAAGGTCGAGAAGGAATTGGAGGAACTACAACAAGCTATTCATTTAATTCATGCAGTACCTATTGCACCTTCCTCATCACATATTACATAATTAGGGGATGAACTAGCCCAATTGAGAAGACTTGCAGATGCGATAGAAGCTCAATTTCAGAGAATCCATGAAGAAAAGGAGAAGGCTACAAAAGCCTTGAAAAAAGAGAAAGATGATTCCTTAGAACAATTACGAGTAGCATGGTACAACCTAACTACCTATGAAAGTGAGAGAGAAGAGTTTCAAGCAATGCTCCAGGAAGGAAAAGCCCAACTACAGAGAGAAAAGGAGAAGTTTCTCGTAGAATGGGCCACATTCAAAGAAGTAATGAGTAAAGCATGTCACTCCATGCCAGACTTGGCATAAGAGGAGAAAGTATGAGTCAAGGATCAGGTGGTGAAGCTGGTTGTGACCCTCCAGTAGTTTCAAGCGAGGATAACATAATTGGAAGCCTAAGCAGTACCAAGCACTCCGTAGGAGGTGTGTGACCAGAGGGAGGAGACTTCTAAGAACACAATTATAAGAATCAGAGCCCTTGCCTCAGAATGAAAAAAACTGAGTGATAGAAGCACACAGACATATGAATGCCTCCCAGAGGATCCTGAGCTAAGGAAGATGGAAGCATAGTTACAAGAGTTGCAACAACATGCATTGTTAGTAGAGGTGCATATGAAGCTACTCACTTTAGTTGAAAGAATGAAGAGATCCTAGGAGCAATGACCAGTGCAAAAACATATCACTGCCCTCTAGGGAAGGGTAATGGAAGTCACACAAAAGCTACAACCTATGTAGGAGGAAGCCTTCCAGATGTTCGAAGAGATTGATGGACAAGGATCACTATTGGAATAAGTGGTTGCATCAGTAGAAAAACACCTAGAAGGGCCTGTTACACAATAGATGATCCAAAATATCAATGACCAGGAGGTTCATGTGAAGTAGCAAGTCGAGTCAGCTTGAGTTAATCTCAAGGCCTTCAAAGCACCATTATCTAGACCTGAGTGACTCGAGATGAGTCACATGTGAGTGTTGGGGGCCTTTTGGCCCTCGATCAAGTTTTGAGGAAACCTTGGTTAGAGTTGACCCACTTTTGGACTTTGACATGATGATTGAATATGGAGCACCTAGGAGGAACTGAGATCATGGATCTCACCAATTTTACGGGCTATGTGGACCTAGTAAGGGGTCCTCTAGGGTTTTTGTAATAGGATTATGGGATGTTGGTCCATGGGGTTTACCCATGATTAGTCCTTATTGTAAGGGATTGTAAAAGTATAAATAAGTAAGAATTTATTGTAGAAGATCAGTGGGAAGTGGCTAAATGAAAGTAGTTCGATTGGATTTGTGCAAGGGAATGTCTATGTGTAAGGCTTTGTGCTTGATGGAAAGTTGGTTGTGTGCCTTGACCTTGTTTTGGAAGGAGGATCTCATGGTCAGTGCGTAGATCTCTTGTTTGGTGTGAAGTTTGACTCTGTGTCTTAGTGTACTTGAGTAATTGGATGTAAGAGATTGACGAATAATAAATAAGGCGAAGCGGTTAGTGGATGTAGCCCCACACTAGGGTGAACCACGTATATCTTATGTCTTTGGTGTACTTTTTGTTGTGTTATTTATGTTATTTATTTGCTTAGTGCCTTGATTATCATGTATGATAGATAGATATGTTGTTTCTTAGTGATTTATTTGTGTTAAGGATGAATGGATGCTAGATATAACTTATAATGCTAAGTGCTAAGTTCTTAGGTTATATGATCATTTATTGTTACTGTGTTGATATATATTTGGGTGCATTTTATGATGTTAATAAATCTAAGAAACTAATGCATGTCATCCTCTAAGTGTTAATAGAGTACTCTACGAAGTCTCAGTATCATAGATCTATGTCCCCAATCGGTTACAGACACTTGCTTCCTGTAACCCCCCCTATTCCTACCTTTGGTGAAACCTCGTCTGCTTCGCAGGTGTTGCCAAAAAGGACGGTAGTCAAGGTTTTGTTGGTGTGTTGTTAAGCCTTGAACCATGGGTTTTCCCTTGTGCCAAAAAATAGTTCTGTTGTTTGGACCTGAAACTGTGATTGCTTGGAACTGAAGTAAAGAAAAGAGAAAGCTATGTGCGTAGATATGTTGCTGAAGTTCGTAGTTCTCTACTTGACTTGTGAAGCTTTGTGCTAAGAAAAGAAATCCAATCTGAAGAAAAGAGGTAAAGCTTTGTGCTTTGACAAGAGAAAGATAAATGAAATTTGTTTCGAAATCATGAATTTAATTATGTTTAATAGATTATGTCCTAATCTGAAGGATACAGTGTAGTTGAAAGAAAGAGTTGATTTTAATGAAAATGAAGAGAGATATGTTATTCCTATGCATAGAAAGAGTTTTTTGACTAATAAGTGGATGTAGGAACCTAGATTTGTTTTTTTCATATTGCATATCCAACACTGTGATCCTAGTGTGCAGTACAAAAGAGGGTGGGGAATGTTTAAAAGAAAAAGAGGATTAACTTTGTGTTATAATTGCAGAAGTCCAGAACATCTTGCTTAGGAATTCCCTGGTGTAGTTCCTATTTGTCTCTGTTGTAATATTGTTGGTCATGAGGTTGAGGATTGTCCAAGGATGATTGATAAAGTCGAAAGGATGAACATACGACAAGAAAAATATGAATAAAATCAAAAGACAAAGGGCATGTTAGGAAGTCATAAAGAGAAGGGATCAGAGGAAGTTCAGACTACATTAGTACAATTGAAAGAAATGATGGATGCTCATAAAGATGTCTGTTTACCAGAAATCCTGAAAGTAAAACAATTCATAAGTGAAAGAATATAATACTTCGACATAGACTGTGTCTTGGATGAGGAAACACAAGTGAATATTATGACACAAGACACTTGGGAAATTTTGGGAAAGACTATTGTGGTACCTTAATTGGGAAGGATAGGTTTGTTTAAAGGAAAGATGATAAATTTATGTGGAAGAGTTACTAATGTACCTATTATTGTTCATGGAACATCAATTGAAGAGGAATTTGAAGTCATTAAGTTTTTTGTGGAAAACGCCCCTTTCCCACTTTTTCTAGGTAAGACTTGGATCGAGAAGGATCAGATTAGAAGGAAAGCAGAGGAAAAAGCTACAAAAAAGAAAAATCAAGAACTAAGGGATTTCAGAGATATAAAAATAGATTGACTAATAGAATAATGAGAGGATAAGTCTAAGCAACACAACAAAGTAACAACACATGAGGAACATAAAGAAAGAGAATTAGTTGTCAAGGTTGAAAGAATGCAAGAAGGCTTGAAGAACCTATCTATGAAAGAAAGAAGTATATCCACCCAGGAAGCATTAAGAGAAGGGATATTAACTTTAGACCCTTTGGGGGAACCTCAACAATGCGAAGCCACTGCGCTAAAGGAAGATAAGAATAAGAATGGAAAGAGGAACCCAGAAACCAATAGAGAGACCCAGATCACAGGGAAGAAGGCAAGGAAGCTCAATAAAAAGAAAGCTAAGTTGGAAAAGCTACAAGAATCTACAGAGAACATATGGAATATTTCATAGACTGAAACCTCGCAGGAGGCAGGTTTGCAAGATTTGAACATCATTGGAACAACAAGACCGCACTGAATGGGAATTCGCCCTGGCGAAGTTTTATGACCATTCGAGGAACCCCGACCATTAGAACGAATTTCCAAAACGGATAGAAAACACATTTATGGAATGATGGAATTCTTTTGGGACATTGAGACCATGCCATAACGGACAAATTCACATTGATGGAAGCACTCCTGGCCATTGGAAGAATCTGTTATGGTGCCCTGCTTATTTAACTCGTCGGTCGCTGCATCGGGACCACTTTTTTTTACCTGTGATTAAATGAGCTAATAGAGAATTGTCTAAGTGTAGAGTGGTGTTATATAAAGATATACCTCACCGTTCATTTGTCCACCCCACCTGTCCATTCATCTACCTCAATCTATCTGTTTAAAAGTGAGAAGATCGGGCAAACCTAGTGAATTAGAGAAGTCTGTCAAGGAGGTCCTCAAGAAGCTAGTGGCTGACATACCATTATCTGAAGGTGTCTAGGTGTTGTCAACTAGGGGACTGTAGGCTTCCCCTTCGAATAGACATTGTTCTGGCCGAGTTGACCCCGCGAATAAGTAGCAAATTTAGAAATGCGGCGATATCGCTAATGCGAAGAAGATACCGTCGATCCTACCTGAGTATATCCCACCTTTGGCTGGCACCGTTAACTGTGAAAACATCCCACGAGATTATGAGTACACCCTAATCACCATATACATTTCGAAAGGAATACACATAGTCGGAATCCAGTTAGGACAGATCCCGCTACTGAAGAACAATGATTTCAATCTAGGGACATGAAGAACCATGCTATTCTATCACCCCATTGTTACTTGATGAAGTCAATTGGGAAGAAGCCAAGCCTTGTCTCGTAGCCATGGATTAAGGGAATAGCGTAGTCCACTGTGATGAACGTAATGAATATTCCCCATTTTGGCTATCACCAGGAGGTTAACGCTTGTGTTAAAGTCCTCTTGTCATGCTATCACGGTGGATACTTGTGGCTCGACCAGAGGATTACTGTGGATTCGAAGTTGATCCACCAGATCACATGATTAAGTATGAAGGGACCCGACCCTCAATAGTTTTATCCAGGAAAGGCCTCAGACCATTCCTTGGCACAATGCATCAAGGAAGCTTATGGAGAAGTCAAAAAAGGAATGTGAGTTTACAAGGTAGCCTCTATATAGGATGGTTCAGTGTGCCTCACTTGCCAACTCATAGCTAGAAAGCTCGTAAGAAAGAACCTCCGCACATAGGTCACCAAGTTTGTGGTGGACCTCTTAGGAAAATGTGTGGAGGGAATGCAGATGAACTGTGTGAGCTACCTCGTCAATGAACTAGAGAAATATTGTCACGAAGCCCAGGATTTGGGATTCAAATTCCACTACATTTGGCTGATCATTTTGATCACATTTGTCGCTTGGAAAATGCTTGAAGGAGCCACCTTCCCAGAGATCAAACCCTCAGAGCTGTTAGCCTTTGGGTTTCAACCTTGTGGTACACCAACGACATGATGAAGCAGTGATAGTCCAATGTCATGTTTCATGCATACTATCAACAATTAAAGATTTCCATTGAATCCTTTCCACACATGACACTGCGCACCTTACACCAGTACTGACCAATAGAAAAGTTCCATGTAGATCTGCATTTCATCTACATCACTACGCGTAGAGATGAGAACAAGGAAGAACTATAGTCATACTACAAGCTAAAAGATGAAGACATGGAGAAAATTACAAAGGAATGGCCAGAGGAGTTCTTTGTACCTGTCGCTGATGCATAACTCTCTGACGCTGACACCATAGGAAGCCCCATGGTCACTCAAGTCGAGCATGTCAGACAGTCCAGTGGAACGACAAAGAAGAAAAATTAGGAGAAATTCCAGGATATAGAGAGTGATGAGGAGAATGATGCTTCTAAAGATAATGAATTTGGATCGCTCGGAGGAGGAGGAGAAGATGAAGAAGATGGACAAGGAGGAGGGGATAAAGGAGAAGAACAAGGAGGAGGCGAAGATACACTGCCTAAAGACCACCCTACTGGAACAATCACATCGCAAAAGAGGAAAGTTTCTCCAAATAAACCTTCATCAAGGAAGAAGACACTCGCTAATAAGCCCCAGTTGGAGGCCATGCTCACAGAGGACGATATCAGTCTAGTCCGCGGAGCTATGGAGGACACTTCTGAGAAAATATTGTAGAGATATAAGAGAAGCAGGAAGAGCTATATGGAAGGGTCGAGAAGGAATTTAAGGAAGTACATCAAGCTATTCATTTAATCTGCGTAGTACCTACTACAACTTCCTTATCACAGATTACAAAATTGGGGGATGAACCAACCCAATTGAGAAGACTTTCATATGTGATAGAAGCTCGACTTCAAAGAATCCAGGAAGAAAAGGAGAATGCTACAGAAGCCTTGAAACAAGAGAAATATGAAGCCTTAGAACAATGATGAGTAGTTTGGTACAACCTAACTTCTTATGAAAGTGAGAGAGAAGAGTTTCAAGCAGTGCTCCAAGAGGAAAAATCCCAACTATAGAGAGAAAAAGATAAATTTCTCACAGAACGAGCCATGGTTAAAGAAGTAGTGAGTAAATCATGTCACTCTATTCTAGGCTTGTCATAGGAGGAGAAAGTATCAGTTGAGGCTCAAGTGGTGAAGCTTGTTGAGACCCTCCAACAACTTCAAGCGAGGCTAATATAATTGGAAGCCCAAGTATTATCAAGCACTCTGTAGGAGGTGCGTGACTAGAGAGAGGAGACCGCTAAGAACACAATTATAAGAATCAGAACACTCGACTCATAATGTAAACAACTGAGTGATAGAATCACACATACATATGAATTCCTCGCAGAGGATATCAATATAAGGAAGATGGAAGTGGAGTTATAGGAGGAACAACAACAAGCATTTTCAGTACAGGCGCAGATGAAGCTACTCACCATAGTTGAAAGAATGAAGAGATCCCAAGATTAGTGCGCAGTGCAGTAGCAGATCACTTCCCTCCAGGGCAGGATAATGGAAGTCTCATAGAATA
The DNA here is from genome assembly GCA_009831015.1 of Picea engelmannii. Taxonomy (NCBI): domain Eukaryota; kingdom Viridiplantae; phylum Streptophyta; class Pinopsida; order Pinales; family Pinaceae; genus Picea; species Picea engelmannii. Next base: position 294,302 of record ML778558.1, on the reverse strand, counting down.
TACAACCTGTGTAGGAGGAAGCCTGCTAGATGTTTGAAGAGATTGATGGACAGGGCTGGCAATTGGACCAAGTGGTTGCATTAGTATAAAAGCATCTAGAAAGGACTGTTACAGAGCATAAGATCTAGGAGCTTAATGAGAAGGAGGCTTAGGTGAAGTAGCAAGTCAAGGCATCTCGAGTTAAGATCGAGGCCTTTGAATCAATGTTTTCTAGACTTAAGTGACTCAGGACGAGTCACAGGTGAGTGCTGGGGACCTGTTGGTTGTCAAACACGTTTTGAGGAAACCTTGTCAGAGTTGACCCACTTTTGGACTTCGACACGATGGTCGAAGATGGAGTGCCTAGGCGGAGTTGAGATTGCGGATATCACTGATTTTGTGAGATATGTGGACCCAATAAGGGGTCCTCTAGGGTTTTTGTAATGGGATTATGGGATGCCGACCCATGGGGTTTACCCATGATTAGGCCTTATTGTAAGGGATTGTAAAAGTATAAATAAGTAAGAATGTATTGTAGAAGATTAGTGGGAAGTGGCTAAGTGCAAGTAGTTTGATTGTATTTGTGCAAGGGAATGTCTATGTGTAAGGATTTCTTCTTGATGGAAGGTTGGTTGTGTGCCTTGACCAAGTTTTGGAAGGAGGATCTAGTGCTCATTGCATAGATCTCCTATCTGGTTTGAAGATTGACTCTGTGGCTTAGTGCACAAGAGTAAATGAATGTAAGATAGTGATGAATAATAAAGAAGGCAAAGCAGTTAATGGATGTAGCCCAACACTGTGGTGAACCACGTATATCTTGTGTCTTTGGTGTGCTTTGTGATGTGTTATTTATTTACTTAGTGCCTTGATTGTCATGTATGATAGATAGATATGTTGTTGCTTAGTGCTTTACCTATCTTAAGGATGAATGGATGCTAGATATAACTTATAATGTTAAGTGCTAAGTGCTCAGGTTATATGATCATTTACTGTTACCGTGATGATCTATCTTTGGGTGCATTATGCGATGTTAATAAAGCTAAGAAACTAATGCATTCCATCCTCTAAGTGTTAATAGAGTACTCTACGAAGTGTCGTTATCAAATATCTGTGTCCCAGCTCAGTTATAGACACATGCAACTTGTAACCCCCCCTGTTCCTACCTCTGGTGAGACCTCGCCCGCTTCACAGGTGTTGCCGAAAGGGCCGATAGTTAGTTTTTTTTTTGTGCGTTATTAAGCGTTGAGCCCTAGGTCTTCCCTTGTGAAACAAATTCCCCCTTTGAAGAAGCTCTTGGATCTGACACTTGATTTCATCATATTTCATCAGCGAATGAAAATAGACTGGTCCAATAGGTAGAGGTGCATTGTGGGTTAGATCAATTGGATGCTCGACTTGGAAGTGCGTCGGTACCTCGGTGGGTGAGGAGAAGATGTCTTTGTACTCTTCCATGATCTCATCCACTTACTTATGTTGCAAAGAGAGGCTCTCTGTAGAGGCCACATATGTGGCAGTGACCTTCTTCTTACTGTGAGCATGGATCACAAAGAAGACAAACTTTCCGGTCTGTGAAATGATCTTACTTCATTGCTTAACAAAGATTAAAGAAATAGCAGTAGACGACGCTACCTCTGGTATCCTCTACAATTGTCTACCCAAAGTAATAATAACACCATGGGGTCTAGACTCATACACAACATGACACTTACACAAACATGGTTGTCCTAAAAGAACATCACAAACCTCAATGGGAGAAATATCACACAATACCTCATCTTTGAAAGTCTTGATGTCATAGGGCAGATGACATTGTTGGCTTACATGAAGATCTCTTCCTTGGCAAAGCCAACCAATGGTGTAGGGTTGTGGGTGCGGTGTCTTTGGTAGGTCTAGCCATTTGATCACCTTTGCTAAGGTCAGGTTCTTCTGACTGCCACTATTAACAATGAAATGAAGCAGGGCCCCCTTCACCCACATCTATCAGTGAAAGAGGTGTTCCCCTTCCTGTGGTTCTTCTGGTTCGCTTGGATTGAATTTAGTGGTAACTACAATGGCACTAGGTTCAACATCGATAATCGACTTCCCTCCTTCTAGATTTGATTTGGAGTTAGAATCGGCCTCTGACTCAAAAGCCTTCATCTTGGCCACGAGTGACTACTTAGAGTGGCATTCTTTGGTGTTGTTCCAAGGGATTTTATGTTATTCACACCATTTTCCCGTTTCCTTCTTCATCTTCTCATTACCCTTCTTGTGTTATGAATTGGACTAGTTTTCTAAATAATGGAATATCAAAATTTACCTGTACCTAGAAGGGGTTTCATGGTCGCTTGACGAAGAAGCTTCTCCTATGGGAAGCCACCGAAGGATATGTGCAAATTTGTCCATCATTTCATTCCTTTGTTGTGCAAGGGATTCCTCAAGAAACATTTTAAAAGGATATCCTACTCCATCATATTTATTTTCATCCCCCATGGGTTGTTGTCAGGATCGGCACAGATGATCTTGCAAAGGATTGATTGGTTTGAGTCCCAACTTCTTGTACCCATATCTTGTCAAGGACATGCACGAAGAAAAATAAATGAAGAGTAGACCGCTATGATACCACTGATCTAGATTTAGGAGAGGAACAAATTGATTAACATAATGAATACAATAAACAAATAGATATGGAGAACAACACAGATACCCAGTGAACAATATCTTTTATTGAATAAATGAAATAGGCTGAAACTGTAAAAGTGCATAACAAAAATAACTTACTCAAATGGTGGTAGCTATCTCTGAGAAGAGATGTGGCTGCTACGTGCATCTGTCTGAGAAGAATGATTACAATGAGGCTCCAGAGGCCCTTTTAATAGTACTCATGAATCCCAAATCCCTAGACATCCAAAAGCCTAACCTTAGGAGGTGAAACACCAAAAGTCATGTGGGCCCCGATGGGTAATTTGGTACCTCAACTTTCCAGGGTCGTAACTTTTTCATATGACCTATGTTTTAGGTGTGTGATAGCTCGTTGCAAAGGTATTTTTGATAAATACACATTATTTCATCAAAATCTAACTCAATCTATAGTTTGACTGTGGCAAAACAAAAAAAAAGCTATTTAGGACCCCAAAATGGCCCTAGTAGTACATAAAGATGTGCTGACATGAAAACATTCAAAATAAGCTAGTTGTATTAGGTGGGAGACCAACAATATTCTCCTGGAAGATGTGTAGGGATTTAGACAGTCCCACAGGTGTAGAACCCACTATTACAAAGAAGTACATAATAACGTGTTGAACTAAAAACTGTTGAGAGGAGTCAGTTCCGACTCAGTTGGAAGAGGTGGGTGGCCACCAATATCCACCTGGATCAAATGATAATACCCACTACACAAGCATCATTGGCCAACCAATAGTTGGAAAATATATTGTAAATACTTTTTGTAGATTCTATATTATTTTCTTTTTACTCTTGGACTTATATTGTTCACTATATTTTATTTCCTCCTTGTGGGCAACGATATGCTCGACTATGTAAGATTGGGTCTATCTTTTCTGTAGATTCTAATATGGTAAATTGACAATTGGATTTGGATCCACATATATCCTTTGGACCAATAAAGGGATGATATAACATGCATTGCCCCACATGCTCTGAATCTTGTTATTACCCTTAAAGTATTGTCTGTCATTCATCTGTCATTTGTCTACCATAATATCTGAGTCTGATATTTGAGTTAGTAAATTTTTCCCTATAGAATTAGGTTATGAGTCACCGGGTAACTGGTTCCTGATATATATAATCAGTGCTTGAGGTCTCATTTGATCATCTGGTTGTGAAGTCTAGAGATATAGAGTATGCTCTATCTTAGTGTTATTATGTTATCTGAGGTGATCATAAATTGATCTCATTCTGCAAATAAGTCTAAGAGGGTCGAGGAAGTGTGTATTCTCTCCCTTCGCCTGTTATGGTGATCTTAAGTGAACAAAAGCATTCCTATGATTTTGAGTCTGTAATATCTATTGTGTTATATTTCTAAAGTTGGAATCAATTTGGATTCGTGGAGTCTATCTAAAGAAGGTTGTGATCTTCGAGCTACTTTGGTATTTTATTTGTACTCCTAAACTTATATTATTGGACATAATTTATTTATGCCTCGTGTGAAGCAATATTCTCTAGTGTGTAATATTAGGCCTATATTTTTTGTAGGTTCTAATCTAGTAAGTTGTTAGTATGATTTGGTTACCCATATGTCCTCTGGACTGATAAAGGGACGTGATAACATGCGTTGTACCACACGCCATGAATATTTTCAGTACCCTTAAAGTATTTTCGATCATTTGTCTTCCATAGTACCATGATATACATAATGAAGGATTGAGGTCTAATTTGATCATCAGGTTTTAAAGTCTCAAAAGATAGAGTATGCTCTCCCTTCACACTCTTATGCGATATGAGGTGATCATAAATTGATCTCATTCTGTAAAGAAGTCTGAGAGTTTCCAAGAAGTGTGTATGTTGTTTCTTCATTCCTTAAGGTGATATTAGATGAAAAAAATCATTCTTGTGATTGTGATTCTATAAGTTGTGATGTGTTATATTTCTAAAGTTGGAATCGTTTTAGAGTCTTAGAGTCTATACAAACAAGGTTGTGATATTTGGGCTACTAGGTATCAGATTTGCATATTCTTTGGCCACCTGTGTTTATTCAGAATCAAGTCTTATTTCTATCTCAAAACCTACTTCATTTGAACATTGAGAATTACCTCCGATTAAACCACAACAAGTTTAAAAAATCAAATGGTGGAATTATCATTCACATTCTTTTATCAAAGTTTATTATTTCAATACCCCTTTTACCTTTAATGAAGTCTTGATCCATATCAACCTACTAGATAAACAATTAGTTGAATGGGATAAGAAAGAAGTGTATCTATATGGACACTTTAGAGATATTAAGTTAGGTCTCAATCCCTTAGTTTGACCATATCTTCCATTGTCGTATCTTTGTTTCATTATAGACACTTGTCACAATAAATTTTGTGATGCTATCATTGGAGGATTCCAAGATCCTTTATCCGATGGACCTGCCTTTGCTACTATTTATCAAAAATATGCATTTTAATTAGATGATCCTTATATTTATGATGTCCTCAAATCCTATATCCTACCAACCATTTTTTATATTAATTCTCATTCCCATATAATCCAAATCAAATGCATGGTCATTGTAGGATTTAGTAATGATACCTTTCCCCCTCTGTAGAAAAACGTCCACCTCATGCTAGCACAACATCATGGAAAATGATACCTCAAAATTCCCAACCAATAACATTTGATTGGACGAGTATATCCTATCCTACTTCTTTGGAAAATAAATACGATGGTTAAAGAAAACATATGATAAGGAAAAACCCAATACAACAAAATATCAAGAAACCCATCCCTATTTAGATGTCTCAAATGTCTCTCTCATTTAGATCCCTTGAGCTATATCAATCCCACAAATAAATTTTGCACATATGCTCCCAATATTCTCATTCTAGGGAAAAAATGAAATGAAATAAGTAGGCCACTTTGGTGGCTACCTAGAATGCCCATCCTGTAAAGAGAAATTAGACAATCGTCATGGAAGAAGATCACCAAAGGCACCTAGTGCAAACTTAATGATGATTTATTTTCCTAGAAAAGGAAGTGAGAGTGCAAAGAAATGTCACATGGGAGAAGAATCATTCTTACCTGCAAGAAATATCCTAGTTATAGGTTTCAAAAAATATTCCGATAACTTAAGTACAAAGAGAGAATACATAGCTTAAAAGTATTCTACCCCAACCTATACAGTTAGTGATGAATGCAAATCAATGAATCAGGAAAATTTTGAAGCACAACTAACATGGATAAACATAGATGATCTCCATAGATATGTCTTAAAAATCATAGAGGACAATAAGACATAGAGAGAAGAGATCCAATATATTTCTTAAAATTTAGATGTTGTATCTCATGTTTTGATAGATACCACAACTTTAAATGTTGTTGCTAATAAAATTTATTCTAGGATACATCTCTTAGATAAAATATTTTTGAAGATTCACGATATCTAGAAATTTGTTAAAAAGACAAGCAAGAATATTGCAGTCTTAGAAAATTTTGAAAATGTAGGAATTTCTGAAGTTCCTCAAAACAACAAGGGACATAAAAGTAATAAGTCCCTAGATATGTTGGATGCTAATGATCCCAGACTAGTATGGGATTTTGGAGCATCCAAAGCTATAATGTCCATGATATGAACCCTTTGTAATTATACACATAGGATGGTGATTCGTTGGTACCAATTTTAAATGTAAATGTACATTTAGGATGGTTAGTCGTTGACACTAAGTTTTGATGTTGTTCACACCTGAGTAGTGTGCGGAGAATTGTTATCAAAGACAGGGTGCACACATTTCAGAGTGTTTTGCACACCTGGGTAAGTGCGCACATTTCACAGTGTTGTGCACACTTGGGTAAGTGCACGAGAATGACTTGGAAGTGCACACAGAGATGAGTTATATATATATATATATATATATATATATATATATATATATATAGTTGTATATGTATTGAGGTCGAAGAGCTTGTGTGATTATGAGGCTAGTGATTCAGATAAAAATAGGTTAGTGTTCCTATCCATGTAAGTGTAATCTCATTTATTAATATAATATTACATAGTTTCTCACATACAGACTCAGGAAAAAATAGATGGGGGTCTAACTTCACCGAAAAAAGGGAAAAGGGGGAGAGACTTAAGTCTTAGGAGAATATTTTATAATATTTACGGAAAGGTGTAAGTTTATGGATAATTATTTTATCCTAGGTTCCTGAGGGTAGGGAATGAGTCACCAAGTGGCTTAAGCTACTTTTGAAGGTGACAGATGTTGAGTTGAGGGCATGCACTATATATTTTTGGCCTCAATGTATTTTGGGATAATTATTTACTATTCACTCTCGTGTGCAGAAGGGGTCAGACCATCTGAGAGAGAAATATTATTACTTTGTATACACAAAGAATATTGTAAGGGGTTTCTATACTGTAATCATATTTTTATCATCAAACAAGTGGGATGTCAGGCCCATGATCAATCTCTTTGGGTGAGATATTCATTTTTGAAGAAGTAGGTTTTCAGGCCCATGAACATACTCTCTAGGTGAGAGTTTGTTGAGAATTGTTCCCTCGTGCATTGGTAGTTAGTCACAGGGTTCAGAGACTTCTTGTCTGGTCTATTGTTGGTAAACCTGGAAGGGAAGTGGGGTGGATGAGGGACTGTTGAGAAACTAAGGTTCAAACTTCCTTTGGTGTGACATGTGTGTGGGGAATGAGGGATTATAGGCTATTTGTAGAAATGGGAATCTTGGACTGAGAAATACTGTTGAGAATTAGATTGTAGCATGTCACTAGGAAACCTTTTTCTCTGGTGGAGTTAAGCCCCATATTGGGGGTGACCTGTTTCTGAAATATTATGAGAAAAAAAGTCTATGGATGGGAGGAACGTCTGAGTTCTACGCATAGTTGGTGACTTTCCTAAAAGATAAGTGTTATTTATGTGCTTGTCTCGTTGACTGTGTGTTCATTTATTCATGCTTGATATGGGTTAATTCTTGTATGTGGTCACATATAGGTGATTGTTGTTATTTTTTTAATGTTGCTTGCACATGTAAGTGGGGGGTTTAAATTTAGTGTCGTAGTCATGCCTAAGTATAACAATTGTTGTTAGTTTTCCTATTAAGTTATCCTTTGAAATTGGTCATGAGTCTTTGATGCAAATATTTAATGTCTGGGTGCATAGTAAAGTAGCATGTGTGCAGTGGAGTTTGGAACTCATGGGTGTGTTCAGTGAATCGTATCTTGTGCACAAAGAAATCATAATTGGCATGGGACGCCAGGGTGGTTGTGCACAAAATTGTGCTATGTGATTGGTATGATGGTGTGCACAATTTTTTTTTAGTTACTTCCACTACGTAAAGTTGTGTTAAAAAGGAGAGAGTTTGTGTGGCACAAGTAAGCTTGAGGTTGAGCACAGTACTTCAAGTGATAATGTGTAGACTAATGTTTAGTATAGAATTTGCGCAGTGAATATTCAAAGTAGTTTTGTTCAATAGTATGTTGGGTGATGTTACAGTTTGGTTGGTTCAAAGCTACATAAGTTGACATTGTGTGACGTGGCCCATCATGGGAGGTTGGGGAAATTACATTGTGGTATCAGAGCCATTGTTTCAGCACTGGACTTGTGTGGGATAGAGGTCACCAAGAAGCACCAGAGCTCCAATTTCAGCACTTAGCCTACATGAGCTGAGTTATAACTAAGGAAAAATTCAGACTAGTAAGTGGCTAAATTTGGAATTTCAGCATGGTCATGATGTGCATTAAGTAAGAACACGTAGATGTGCGTGCTAAATTCATGATATTGAGGAGTGCAACATTGGAACTTTGCAGTAAAAAATAGTGCATGGGTGTGTGCACTAAAGGTTTGGGGTTGTGCAGAACAAATTTGTGGTGCATGTGCATTACTGATACGTGGTGTACACGTTAAAAATTGAAATCACACATTGGTGTGTTTTGAATACCAGTGTGTGCATGAGCTTCAAAATAAAGGATTCTAACAAGATGGTGCAAATTTTTCATGAAGTTGTCTCATGAATTCATTTAACAAATCTTGTTTTCTACACATGTTGTAGAATTATCAATAGTTAGAGCAGGACAAAATTACTGCAGAAGGTCAAAATAATGTAAAACATGTATAGGACTTACAGTCTAGATGATGAATTCAAGTATTTGTATGTCAGGTTGGGTGTTGATGGTACAAAATCCAAGGAGGAGTGCATGAACATGGTAGAAACCATAAAGGGATTGAAAAAAGATGTCCAAACTTATAAAGTTGATAATGAAATGCTTATGAGAGCCAAGGAGTAGAAAGATGACTTCATTTTCAAATTGATTTAAATCCTAGACATAATATAAAATAAAATGGATAAGGATACAGAGTCGAGTATGCCAAGAAGACGCAGGTCTCATGATGAGAAAAGAATAGAATAAAGAAGTGTCGATAGGCATCATAACCACTCACTAAAGCATTATTTTAGGAAAGTGTGTATTATATCAAGTCCATATCCTGATAGAAAGCATAAGAGAAGGATTCAGGGGGACATGCTACCGGGAGAAAGGAATAATATGAATCCTCCTACCTTTGATGGCTAGCACAAAAAGGATGAAGATGAAGATACTTGGTTGTTGGGTACGTGGAATTACTTCCAGCTGCATAATTATTCTATACAAGTAGAAGGAAGGATTGTTATCTATCATATAAAAGGAAAGGCATCAATGTGGTGGGATCAGTTTGTGCAAGTGCAACACATTCATGAAAAGAAAGTTACTTGGAGGGAGTTCAAGTGGTATTTCCAAAATAAATAATTAACCAAGCAGTATTATGAAAAGAAAATGAAGGAGTTCTTTGAACTCAAGCTTGGGAGTATGGCGATATATGAGCATGAAAGGAGATTCTTAGATCTATTGAAATATCTCGCATTCATCAAGGATGAACAAGTTAAAATTTATAGGCACCTGAGTGGGTTTCCCTCATTTATCAGTGAAAAAATATAGTATGATGACCCTAATACATTGGAAGAAACCATAAGGTGCGCTAAATGTGTTTATGAGCAAAAAAAGGGGAAGATCGACTTTGAAAAAGGCTTGGGAAGACAAGATGAAAATTAAGAATACTAAGCCAACATTTTTTAGAAATATTTCGCAAGGAAATAAAACTCTCAAGGAGCCTAGAATGATAGAGACAGTGGGACAAAAGCCATGACAACAATATATTCAATGTTGGAATTGTGGCAGAGATCATATCTGAAAAGATTTCCCTCAAAGAGGTGATAAAGTGAGGATTGCACACAATGTACAACAAGTTGCGATAGTTGTCATGAATTCACCTAACAAATCTTGTTTTCTACACATTTTGTAGAATTATAAATAGTTAGAGAAGGATAAAATCAATGCATAAGGTCAAAATCATGGAAAATGTGTAGAGGAATTACAATATAGATGATGAATTTAGGTATTTGTATGTCAGGTTGGGTGTTGATGGTACAAAATCCAAGGAGGAGTGCATGAACTTGGTAGAAACCATAAATGGATTGAAAAAATACGTCCAAATTTATAAAGTTGATAATGAAATGCTTATTAGAGCCAAGGAGTAGAAATATGACTTCATTTTCAAATTGATGTAGATCTTGGACATAATAGAAAATAAAATGGATAAGGAGATAGAGTCGAGTATGTCAATAAGTTGCAGGTCTCATGATGAGAAAATAAGAGAAGCAAGAAGTGTTGATAGGCATCATCACCACTCACTAAAGCATTATTTTAGGAAAGTGTGTAGTAGATCAAGTCCATCTCCTGATAGAAAGCATAAGAGAAGGATTGGGGGGGACGTGCTATATGGATAAATGAATAATATCAAGCCTCCTACCTTTAACGGTTACCAAAAATAGGATGAAGATGCAAAGACCTAGTTGTTGGGTATGTGGAATTACTTCCAGCTGCATAACTATTTTGTACATGTAGAAGGGAGAATTGTTATCTATCAACTAAAAGGAAAGGCACCAATGTGGTGGGATCAATTTTTGCAAGTGCAACACATTCATGAAAAGAAAGTTACTTGGAGGGATTTCAAGAAGTATTGCCAAACGAAATAATTAACCAAGCGGTATTATGACAAGAAAATGAAAGAGTTCTTTGAACTCAAGCTTGGGAGTATGACGATAAATGATTATGAAAGGAGATTCTTAGAGTTGTTGAAATATGTCGCATTCATCAAGGATGAAAAAGTTAAAATTCATAGGTACCTGAGTGGGTTTCCTCATTTATCAGTGAAAAAATACAATATGATGACCCTAAGAGATTGGAAGAAACCATAAGGCGTGCTAAATTTGTTTATGAGTAGCAAAGGGGAAGACCGACTTTCCAAAAGGATTGGGAAGAAAAGATGAAAAGTAACATGGAACATAGGAAGAATGGGAATAAGCTAACATTTTTCATAAATACTGCGCAAGGAAAGAAAACTCTCAAGGAGCCTAGAATGTCGGAGACTATGGGCCAAAATCCATGACAACAATCTATTCAATGTTGGAATTGTAGCAGAGATCACATGTGCAAAGATTTACCTCAAAGAGGTGATAAAGTGAGGACTGTGCACAGTGTACAACAAGCAATGGCAATTGAGGACATGGGCATAAATGTGACAAGGATCTTTGGATAACAAGCAATATGAGTTTCAATCACACATGATTGAAGTGGAAGGTAAGATTAATGACAAACCCATTTTTATTTTAATTGATTCAAGAGCTATTCATAATTATCTAGATCCTAAGATGGTGGAAAGCTTCCAATTACCAATAAGAAATCTTGCAAAACCTTGGTTGGTGTAGTTAGCTACATGACCAAAAAGGAAAATAAATGAGATGGTTAAGGCATGTCTAATGGATATGAATGTACTGTGCACAAAAGTTTATTTGAATATCATACCTTTGGGTTTATATGATTACCTCATTGGTATGGATTGGTTGGACGAGCACCATGTTGTCCTAGACTATTACAATAAGGCATTTACTTGTTTAGATGAGGAAGGAAACTTAATAACAGTTCAGGGAATTCCAATATTTGTGACTATCAGATAATTTTCATCCTTGCAACTGGCGAAAATCTACAGGAAAGGATGTCAAGTATTTGCAGTGAAGATGGAAGAGGAATCTAAGGATAAAGTGCCAAGTATCAAAGATTGCGCAGTACTGAAAGAGTATGAGGATGTATTTATAGAGATATTGGGATTACCTCCAAAAAGAGATATTGATTTCTCTATAAATATTATGTTGGGAGAAACTCATTTATCCAAGACTCCTTATAGGATGAGTACACCAGAATTGAAGAAGTTGTAGATGCAACTTGAAGAGCTTTTGAAGAAGGGCTATACACCCAAGTGTGTCAACTTGGGGTGCCCCACTATTTTTCATGAAGAATAAGGATGGTACGCTGAGATTTTGTATCGATTTCAGGCAGTAGTACACGGTAACAGTAAAGAGCAAGTATCCTTTGGCAAGGATATATGACATCTTTGATCGACTACGAGGCACACAGATATTTTCAAAGATTGATCTTATATCTAGCTATCACAAAGTGAGAATAAAAGAGGAAGACATCAATAAGATTTCCTTCGAAACAAGGTATGGTTATTATGAATTTACAGTGGTGCCATTTGGATTATCAAATGCACCATTTTTTTTCATGTGTTGGATGAATGGATTTTTTAGAACTTACTTAGATACGTTTTTCATTGCATTTCTAGATGACATACTTATTTACTCAAAGTATGAAGAGGACCATGAGAAACACTTGAGGAAGGTGTTGTAGGTATTGAGGGAGCATCAACTTTATGCAAAGTTGAGCAAGTCTTAATTTTATCAACGAGATATTCATTTTAGATATCATTTTGGGGATTAACTGTGTAGTGTAAGTCATTAATATCATGGACATGGGTCATAGATTAATTAATTACACTACATAGTTAATCCCAAAAATGATATCTGACATATTCATTATTTGGGTCATATTATTTCTAAATAAGGAATAGTCATGAATCTGGAAAAGATAAAATTCATTGAGGAATCATCGACACCAAGAAATGTCACAAAGGTGAGATCATTTATGGGACTTCCTAGTTATCACATAAGGTTTATTGAAGCCTTATCACAAATTGTGTATCCAATTAAATATTTGCAAAATAAAGGTGTGCAATTTGAATGGAATTTGGTTTGTGCAAGGAGTTTTAAGCACTTGAAGAGTTTGTTTACAAGTGCTTCAATTTTGAGAATTGTTGATCCTGATGCAGACTTCATTGTGTGCAAGGATGAATGCAAGGAAGGGCTCGGTGGAGTCCTTAGTCAAAATGGGCATGTGGTATTCTACGAATCAATAAATTTTAAAGATCATGAAATGCTCTATGCCACTCATGATTTAGAATTGACATCCATAGTGCATGCCTTGAATATGTGGTGTGATTATCTCATGGGTAAAATATTTGAGCTAAGGACAGACCATAGTGTTCTAAAGTATCTGTTTAGACAATCAAGTTTAAATTCTAGATAAAGAAGGTAGTTAGAATTCCTCAGTGAGTATTACTTTAACATAAAGCATATCAGAGGAAAAGAGAACAAGGTGGTTGATGCACTCAACATGATGGTGCATGACATGCATGATAAAACAATTACAATGTATAAATATGATTCGTGCAATAGATTTTTTGAGGTTTCCAAGTTGGATCAACATTAAGTGGACATAAAGACAACTTTACAACAGGGTATGTCACAATAGAAATTTGAAGGTTTTGAGCTAAGAGAGGATGGGATCCTTATGTATAGACATAGGGTATATGTTCCAAATGATCAGGAGTTGAAGGGCCTCATATTTTCATAGATGCATAAGGTTCCTTATGTTGGAAATCGAGGTTACTAGAAGATAATTTCCACAAGAAATAACCAATACTATTGGCTAGGTATGAAAAAGGAAGTTGTTGATTTTATTGTTAGATGTCTTGAATGTCAGAAGGTCAAGGTTGAGCACAAACATCCAGTTGGTTCGCTACGTACTTTTCCCATTCTTGAGTGGAAGTGGAAAGTTGTAACCATGGACTTCATAACTAAGCTACCTAGGAATTATAAGAAACATGATTCTATTATGGTGGTGGTGGAAAAGATCACTAAATCTGCCCATTTTATTCCATTGAAGTCAGTGCACAAGGTACCTGACATTGATGAGATATACATGCGAGAAATTTCCAAGCTACATAGTGTACCTAATAAAATTGTGTTTGAGAGAGATTGCAAGTTCATCTTGAAATTTTGGAAAGGCCTATTCAAAGGATTTGGGGAAAATATGAACTTTAGCACAACATATCACCCTGAGTCAGATGGACAAACAGAGAGGGTAAATTGGGTCATTAAAGATATGCTCATAATGTATGCGATGTATAAGCCATCAAAATGGGAAGGCTACCTTCACTTGGTAGATTTTTCTTACAAAAATAGGTATCAAACATCTTTAAATATGAGCCCATTTGAATCACTTTATGGTAGAAAGTGAAACACACCAGTAAGTTGGGACAACTCAGTAGACCATGTAGTAGTTAGGCCAGATCTGCTCTGGGAAATGGAGGAGAAAATGGTAAAGATCAGGTAGAATTTAAAGGTTGCCTAGGACAAGGAGAAAATATGCGTAGATAAAGGCATAACCCACATATAATTTAAAGTCAATAATCATGTGTTTTTTAAAGTGGAAGCCATGCGTAGTTTCCTTAAGTTGGGAAAGTGTTCTAAGTTAGAAAAACACTACTATGGGCCATTTGAAATCCTAGAGAGGATTGGTCCTATCACATATATGATTGCATTTCCTGCATCCTTGTGTATTCATAATGGTGTCCATGTGTCATTGCTTAAAAACTAAGTACCTAATGCTAATCATATTATTGATTGGAATGTGATTCAGGTGGAGCCAAAAGGTGATTTTCAAGTGCGTTCGGATTGCATATTGGATCAAAAAATCAAATAGATTTGGATCAATCCATGGAGATAGTAAAGGTCCAATGGAATTGGTAGGGTCCTGAGGATGGAACTTGGGAGCGTGAGGATGTTATACGGGTAGAATATTCGCATATTTTTTATTATTTTTGAAATTTTATATGACATGTGTATATGATGCACTTAGGACAATGCATTAATTAGGGGGATGGGAATGTAATGCCCCTAATCCAAACCCTTTGTAATTGTACATATAAGATGGTGAGTCGTTGGTACCAATTGTAAATATAAATGTACATTTAGGCTGGTGATTCGTTGGCACTAAGTTTTGATGTTGCACACACCTAAGTAGTGCATGGAGAATTGTTATCAAAGAGAAGGTGCACACATTTCATAGTCTTGCGCACACCCGGGTAAGTGCACACAGAGATTATATATATATATGTATGTATGTATGTATGTATGTATGTATGTATGTATGTATGTATGTATGTATGTATGTATGTATATGTATGTATGTATGTATGTATGTATGTATGTATGTATGTATGTATATGTATTAAGGCCGAAGAGCCTGTGTGATTATGAGGCTGGTGACTCGGGATGTAAATAAGATAGTGTGCATATCTATGTAAATGTAATATTAGTTACTAATATAATATTACATCGCTATGCATAGACTGACTCAGACGAAAAGAGATAGGGGGATAAATCCACCGGAAAAAAGGAAAAGGGGGCATGACTTAAGTCTTAGGGAATGTTTTATATAATTTTCAAAAAGGTGTAAGCTTGAGGACAATTATTTTATCCTAGTTTCCCAAGGGTAGGGAACGTGTCACCAAGTGAATTAAGCTACTTCTAAAGGTGACATATGTTGAGTTGAAGTCATGCAATATATATTGTTGGCCTCAGTGTATTTTGGGAGAATTATTCATTATTCCCTCTCATGTGCAGAAGGGGTTGGACCATCTGAGAGAGGAAAGATATTACCTTATCTTCACAGAGAATCTTGTAAGGGGTTTTTGTACTATAATCAAAGTTTTATTGTCAAAGCGGTGGTTTTTTAGGCCCATGATTAGTCTCTCTAGGTGAGATTTTTGTTGTTGAAGAAGTGGGTTGTCAGGCCCATGAGCATACTCTCTAGGTGAGAGTTTGTTGATAATTGTTCCCTGATGCATTGGGCATTAGTCGCAGGGCTCATAGAATTCATGTCCTTCCTGTTGTTGGTAACCCTGGGAAGGGAAGAGGGGTAGCTAAGGGAATTTTAAGCAGATAAGGGGAACACTTCCTTGGGTGTGACAGATGCATGGGGAATGAGGGACTGTAGGCTAGTTTTAGCAACACACCTTGGACTAAGAAATTATGTTGAGAATCATACTATAGCCTGCCACTAGGAACCATTTTTCCCTTGTGAAGTCAAGCCCCTACTTGGGGGTGACCTGTTGCTGAAATATTATGAGGAATGGAGTATATGGATGGGAGGAACTTCTGAATTTTGCATGCAATTGGTGACTTTCATAAAAGATAAGTGTTCTTTATGTGCTTTTCTTGTTTATTGTGTGTTTATTTATCTATGATTCATATGGGTTTATTATTGTATGTTTTTTCATATAAGTAATTGATGTTATTATGTTAATGTTTCTTTCACATGTAAGTGGGGTGCTAACATTCAATATTCATAGTCGTGCATAAGTATGACAATTATTGTTAGTTTTCCTGTTAAGTTATCCTTTTAAATTGGTCATGAGTCTCTGAGGAAAATATTTAATGGTTGGGTGCATAGTAAAGTATCATGTGTACACAAGAGGATGGAACTCATGTGTGCATTCAGGAAATTAGATCCTATGCACAGGGAAATCAAAATTGGTGTGGGACGCTAGGGTGGTTGTGCACACGATTTTGTTGTGTGATCAATATGTTGGTGCACATAGTTTTGTTTAGTTACTTTTGTTGCCTAAAGTTGTGTTAAAAAGGAGAGAGTTAGTGTGGCGTGACTTAGCTTGAGGTTGAGCATGGTACTTCAAGTGATAATGCACATACTAGTGTTTAGTATAGAATCTGTGCAGTGAATTTTCAGAGTAGTTTTGTTTAGTATTATGTTGGGTGATGTTACAGGTTGGTTGGTTTATAGATACAGAAGTTGATATTGTGTGACATGGCCCAGCCCGGGATTTTGGGGATGTTACACAATCTAAAACCAAAAATATGTTAGAAAATCAAGAAGTGTTGGATATGAAGACAATCTAAGGTTTTAGTTATGAAACAATGGCCAAAGGCCCTAAAGGCACTAGATAAAGAACCATATATTCAAGTTATGTCTATAAAAAATGAACCTGATCCCGATGGTGACATTCCATGACTCAATATAATATGCCATTTGTATCTCCATCCCAAGAAATATTTGTTAATGTTTCAACCATTGGAATAAATGGACTCAACAAGGTAATGAGTTGTATGCTATACCATCTCATAATAAATATAGGATGTTAGTCACCATATGAGTTGAAAGATACTTTCCAATTGCTTGGAAATTGGGATACTAAAAAAAGAGCCTTAGATGACATGATGACTGCTAAATATGTAGCTACCCTCATTACTTCTAGTTTTATAGGCATTGCATGGGATTGGTGGAAATGGTTTCTGACAAAAACAAAGGAAGAAATTGTATATTCTCTTTTTGTTGATTATAACCTCATAGAAGCTTTGAGAAGTAATCTCTTTGGTTCTAAAGTTGGAGTTGAATCCGAACATTTGGATTCTCTATTTGATGTATTTGATCATTATATTATTTTTCATCTATCTAGATGCTTTATGGGTGAAAAAATTGGAGGAATCAACTTGTAGAACCATTTTAGCAGCTAGTCCAAATTTGGAAATTTAGTTCCAAAAAACAATATGAAATCTTTCAGAAATGTTTTGAGGCATTAAATGACACTTTTTTATGGTCCAAAACTTGCAATGGGGCCATCGTCTATATTCAAAACATTGATACCTTTCCAATGGTGCAAGAATCACCTCAATCAAAGTTCGTATGTGAAATTTATGCCACCCGCAAATTGACCTAGTGTATTGAACACCATGGTGCGAGTGGATTCCACGTATAACCCCATTATTTAAACATGTGGGGATAGCCACATAGTGGATTTTATATAAAATTATAGAAGTTCCAAACCCAATCACTAATGGAGGGTTGATGAATTAAATTCCCTAACTCTAGATGACTATCACACTATGTTAAATACCAAACTGCTAGGAGGAGAAGGGGTTCCATTATATGTTATTGTATTTTGTTCCATAAAGGAGAAGAACAAATGGGAGTGGGAAAATTAGAGAGAATAATAAAGGGGTTAATGTTTTGTAGCATCCTAATAGTTCTCAGGTGACTCCATATAGAGTGTCCTCTCCTTTGTACTTGCATTATTTCCATACCAGAGAAAAGAGAGAAAAGAAACCTCACCTTCTAGCTAGGTTTTTTCCTGTAATGGTTTCCCAGAGAAAAACTTTGTGTTATTTTATTGATGGTGTGTGATTTTATTTTTCTATTCTCTATTTTTCATATTTCAGATATTTCATGCATAAGAAGAAAATAGGTAACTAAAGATTTTGGAATCTAAAGGAATTTAACCTTCAAAGTGTGAATTTCAATTTTATTTATCAGATCTATTGTGACAAATTGTTCTAGTGGAATATCCACTACAATTTACATATCACATTGGTATCAAAACAATTTTTCTTAGGGTATTTGTGGAAAGTTTCAGGGATCCAAAAATATGTTTAAGAAGAAATTTGTAGAACCCTACGCATAGATGACAATTTTGTTCATAACAACCCTCGATATTCGATAGAGGAGAGATTTGCAAGGTTGGAAGAGAAATTTGTTGACATATCTTACAATATGTCCCTCCTCATGGTGGCTCTAGCAATTAATCTCAAACCATTCTAAGAAGTTGGAGGATCAAACTCAAAGATTGGATCAGATGGGAAATTGGGAAATAATGAAGACTCAAAAAAGGAGTCGCAAAAAGTTCCTAAGAAAGAGAAGTTTAGTTCTAGTTCCATAAACCCTTTGCAATCCCTATTCAATATGGAAGAAAAATTGGAGATAAATCCATACCAATCTGATATCAATGCATTAAAATTGAATCATTGGTTCAACAACTAGAATTTTATTTCAGCATTCACCATATAGATGAATAACAAAAGATGTCATCACCAAACTAAAATTAGAGGGCCATGATTTAACCTAGTGGGAAAGTCACACAGAGACACTTAGTTTGGAGGGTGATCCACCTGTAACTAAGTGGGAGGATTTCCAAACCCGCATTAAGTCCCATTTCTATCCTATTGGGTATGTATAGGGTGGTAGAGGACCAATGGATCCGGTGGAACTACTTCATGTAGAAGTAAGGGAAAAGTGTACAGGAGTACACCACCAAGTTCAGAAAAATGGTCATCATGTCAGGTATCTCTCCCAAGAACCTAGATGTACTCCTCAATTATATGGGGGGTCTTCATATCCACCTGCGAAATAAAGTGATTCTTTTCAAGACAAGGATATTGGATGAGGAAAGTATACATGCCCGGTATCTAGAAAACATAGGCCACGATAAAGGGAAACCAAGAGATTCCAAGTAGAAAGAGCACCAGAAATATTATGAGGGGAAGAAGAATTGGAAAGGGGGGAAGGAAAATAATATGATAGACACTACACATCAATGAAAGGATCCCAACAACCATTGCAATCATTGCAATATTGATTTCCATATTGATGAAAAGTGTTGGAAACTACACCAAGATTTGAACCCGAAGAACCATAAGAAGGAAGAAAAGAAAAATAATCCTCTAGCCATAGATTCGAGCAATTTGAAAGTAGCTCATATTTGGATGAGAATATTGTATGCATATCAATTTAGAAGGAGGTGAATCTAAGTAGCATTCATCACTAGGAAGAGAAGGATATAACCAAAATATTCCACATCAATATTTAGGTAAGGAAGACCAAGGTAAACACTCTATTTGACTTTGTTTCACAGACTAATCTCATAGCACCGAATATGGTTGGAAAGCTAGGATTGGATAGGTTCACAATCATCATAGCCCATACCCATTGGGATGGGTAAAAAAGGATTCAAATATCAAGGTAATGAAATAGTGTACGATTAAATTTTCTATAAGTGTTTATTCTATTGATGAAGTGGAATTGGATGTAGTACCAATTCACATATGTGGAGTAATGTTTGGAAGCCCCTACATGTACATTATGGATGCACTATTCATACGAAGAGCCAACCAATACTGACTAATCAAGTATGGGAATTCCTACATCTCCAATTTTCATAAAGGTAAGTCAAATATCTCATTAGTAAGTGTTAACCAAGACAAGAAGTCGATGAGTTCCAGTAAGAAGTATGTTTTACTTTTCCCAAGGGAAAATCAGTCTAGTGAAGCATCATTAATAGTAAAGACATCCCTAAAAGGGTGTACTGAGGAGAAAACACATGAATTGGAGGAGTTTCTAAAGGAATATAGGGGAGTGTTCCAGGAACCTAAAGGGATACCACCTAAGAAGGAAGTGGAGTATGAAATCCAATTATTTCTTGAGTTCCCCTTGCTGAATATTGTGTTGTATAGTCAGTCTATTCTGGAAGCTAACAAAGTAAATAAGTTGTTGGAGTAGTGTAGCATACCCCGTTACCAACACTAACAAAATGATCTAATACCAATCTATAACATAGCCTGTTACCAAGACTAACAAAATGATCTGATACCAATCTATAACATAACTCATTACCAACACTAAAAAATGCTCTTATACCAACCTGTCACATATTAAGCCTTCTATATGGGTACCATGCTTTGATATCAATATATAACATACCTAGCCTACAACTGAGAAATGTCACTCCAAAAATATAGTTCTTTTATTCTACTCTATAACATTGGTATGTGCATAAATACTTGAAGTAACGTGCTCGACCCCAAGCTAGGTCATGCCACACAAACTTTCCTCTTCTGACACAACTTATAACAACAAAAGTAACACAATACAACTATGCACACAAGCATACTAAGAACACAAGTATTATTGCACGTGTAACCACTCTGAACACATGATTACTACTGTGTTCACAACCACTCTGGTGTCACATGCAAATTCAGTTCTCTTTGTTCCTACAGACTACTTTCTTGTGCACACATCGATTCCAGCCTCATGCACATATGGATTATTTCCCTGCACACATGGAAATTATAGCCTTGCCTTGAAAACTCATGACCATCATTACAAATTTAACTAATAGGGAACTCAATAATTGTCATGTGAGATAACAATTACTAAATAACAACATCATGCTTTACATGTGCAAACAACATTATACAGAATAACAACAATTAATCATATGCAACATCATGCAGGAAATAAACCAATATTAAAAATAAATAATTAAGAACATAGTAAATTAGACAAGCACACAAGGACACGTATCATTTTTTGAAAAGTCACCAACTATGTGCAAAGCTCAAAAGTTCCTCCCAGACATATACTCTGTTACTCATAAAAGTTTAGAAATAGTTCACCCCCGAGCTAGGGCTTAAAATCCACTAAGGAAAAAGGGTTCCTAATGAAAGGATAAGATCTGATAATCAACAGAATTGTTCAATCCAAGTTTCCACTACTGCAACTATCCTACAGTCTCTCATTACCCACATGCTTGTCCCACCCCTAGAAGTTTTCCCCATATCTTCTCAACAGTCCCTCGATTGCCCCACTTCCCTTCCAAGGTTTTAGCAATAGAACAAAAATGAAGTCTCGGAGCCCTCTAACTAATTCCCAATGCACTAGGCAAAAATTCCCAACAAAACTCTCTCCTGGAGAGAATGCTCACAAGCATGGAAAACTGCCTCTTCATCAGTAAATCTCTCACTTGGAGAGAATTCTCATGGGCCTAACAACCCGCCTCTTCAACATAAAATCTCTCACCTGTAAAGAATTCTCAAGGGCCTGACAACCCGCCTCTTCGACCACAAACCAATTTTTCCCAAGCAAAGGGTTATACAATGGTAGTCAATTCTAGATCCCCCGAGAGGAGTGTTGGTATGAACGATCAAGGAATGAGATGAATTCTTTTTATCCCCTCAAAATACACTAAGGCCAAAAATATATATTTCATTCCTTAAAGTGGACACTTGTCAGCTTCATAATTATCTTTAGCCATGTGGTGACTCATTCCAATCCCTTGGAAACTTAGGATGAATAATTATCCATAAATCACACTTTTCAGAAATATTAATAAAATACTCCCTTGGACTTAAGCCCCCTTGAATTAGCCCCCACCTTTCCCTTTTTCAGTGGATTTTATCGCTCGTATATTTTCATCTGAGAGGTCTACGCGCAACAATGTGGTATTATTAATAAATTAAGTGTGATTACATTTTACATGGATAGGTGCACTAGACTATTTGCATCCTAGCTCACGAGCCCCATAACCACATAGGCTCTCTGGCCTCAAATACACACACATACACACACACATAACTTGGTTCGATGCGCACTTCAAGGTAATCCCCACAAACTTACTCAAGTGCATGCAACAATGTGAAATATGTGCACCCTTTCTTTGATAACAATCCCCGCACACTACTCAGGTGCATGCAAAACCAAAACTTGATGCCAACGAATCACCAACCTATATGTACATTTACGTTTACAATTGGTACCAATGACTCACCATCCTATATGTACAATTATAAATGGGTTCGGATTAGGGACATTACAAGTAGGGTTGATTCGACCAAGTACCTCACCTTGTGGGTCACCAATGATAATATTTCCCAAGAAGGATGGGATCTGGAGAATGTGTATCGATTACAGGGCATTGAACAAGATTACACTAAATAATCGCTACCCTCTATCTAGGATCGATGACCCATTGGACCAACTACATCATGTCAATTACTTCACTAAGATGGATTTGAAATCAGAATATCACCAGGTATGAGTCAAAGAAGAAGATACCTGGAATATTTCCTTCAAGACAAGGAAATGTTTGTATGAGTGATTGGTTATTCCATTGGACTTATGCAATGCAATAGCTACATTTATAATACTAATGAATGATTTTTTATTCCCTTATCTACATTCATTTTTTATTATCTATTTGAATGATATATTGGTTTATAGTGAGACCTGGGAGGAACACATATCATATATTATGTAGGTGTTAGAGACTCTAAAGAATCACTGGTGTCTACTCAATCTCAATAAATGTGAGTTTTCTTAGTATTGGTGTATTTGGGGTATGTGGTCAATGGAGGCGAGATCAAGATAGAGCCTACCAAGATGGAGACCATCAAGAAATTTCTAGTTCCTACAAATGTCACTGAAGTTAAATTTTTTTGGGGGGAATCACAGTACTTGTGGAATTTCATAGCTTCATTTTTAGTGTTAGTTGCACCACTCCATGCCATAACAATGAGTGGTAATAGTATCTAGTGGGGGAAGAATAAATGTAATTCCTTTGATGAGCTAAAAATAATATCAGTCAATCTTTAGTTCTCACACTACCAAACTTGAAGAATCCCTTCGAAGTGGAGAGAGATGCAAGTGGGTATTCCATGGGGGAAGTCCTAATGTAGGGAGGAAGGCCTATTTTCTATCATTCTAAATTATTTCATGGGGAAATCATCAACTACCATACCTACAACAAGGAGCTCAATTCCTTGGTATAAGATGTCAAAAAGTGGAAGCATTATTTCATGGGAAAGGAGACCATCATCCACATAGATTGCTAGTTGCTCCAATATTTTTAGTTGAATAGTAAGTTAAAAAAACAAGGAAATACAAATGGATGGGGTTCTTACAACAATTTCATCTAGTCATCGAGTATAAGAAGGGAAACATAAACAAGTTAGAAGACACATTTTAAGGCCACCCACATCCAATATTACTGCTTTGGGAACTATGATGCACATGGATCCTTTTACCCATGATGCATATAGAGAGGCATACATAGAAGATGAGGACTTCTAGGAGGTTTTTTAGTATCTACATGGCCAAATTCATATAGAAGAAGGTGAAAACAAGGATGACTATAATTTCCAGAATGGTTTGTTCTACAATATTTACAAGCTCTATGTCCTTAAAGGTGAACGATTGCAGTTGATCAGAGAGACTCACACCTCCAAGGTTGCAGTATAGTTTGGTTTTGGGAAGACAGTTGCCAAATTATAAAAGTATGTGTATTGGCCCAAAATGCAATAATATGTAGAATTGTATATTAGAGTATGTATACTTTGTTGTACCAGCAAGCCCAATAACATGAAGAAAGGTCTATACCATCCCTTACCTATACCCACTCAACCTTACGAAATAATTTCCATGGATTTTGTGGGATGGTTACCAACAACCAGGAAGGGACGTGACTATTTGTTTATGGTAGTTGACATGTTCAAAAAGATGTGCATTCTTATGTCTTGTAAAAATACCATCACCAGACAAGAAGAAACAAACAAGTTCTTTAAGCAGGTTTGGATGCACTTTGGGATACCAAGGAGCATCATCTCAGACAAGGATACCATATTTCTTAGTGCATTTTGACCTACATTATGGGAGGATATGGACAATAAGTTCAAGTTATCTATAACATTCCATCCATAGAAACATGGGTAGACATAAGTAGTCAACATGACTTTGGTACAACTTTTGAGGAGTTACAATCAGAAGCATATGAATACCTGGGATGCAAATATGATCTTTATTCAACACTCTTATAATAGCATAGTCCACACTTCTACTAGTAAGTCCCCTTTTGAAACTTATTTTGGTATTTGTCTCATTCTCCCTTGGATGTTGTTTATGGACAACAAGGAGGAGTGAGGAAAGACACCATGGGAGAAGCATTAAAAGAAGATAATTTTTTCAAAAATATTAGGCAAATCCATTTGAAATTACAAGATACATTGAAGAAGTCACAATAAATGTACAAGGCACAACATGATAAGCACAAAATAGAAAAATAATTCAAAGTGGGAGACAGAGTTTGTTTACAGCTAAACAAGGAAATAATATAGGGTCCTTGTAAGAAGATCAAGGCTCTATATAATGGCCCTTTCAATATATTGGATAATGTGGGAGAATACCTACAGACTTAATCTACCCCCATTTATGTGCATTTACTCAATAATGAATGTGGAGAAATTCAAACTCTACGATTCTTCCATGTTGGATAAGGAGGAGGAGTAGGTATTAACTTCCATAGAGGAATTAACATCATATGCTCAGGAAGAGTTGGAGGAGGACACCATTTTTCAAAATCGATCTAGAACTACAAGATAAGGGTAGCATGAACTTTGGCATATTGGGTTTAAAGGACAACTTCTAGGAAAAGTGAAGTGGTACCCTAGGAGAAGGTAGAGGAAAATTTTCCTCACATCATTCAATAAAGGTTTTAGGGGAAAATATCCTCCTTAAATGGGGAGGTATGATCTATATTGGATCATTATATTATTTTTCATCTATCTCGATTCTTTATGGGTGAAAAAAAATGGAAGAATAAACTTGCAGAGCCATTTTAGCATATGGTACAAATTTGGAAATTTGGGTCCAAAAAACTAATTGAAGTCTTACATATCAATTTTTGGGCATCAAATGATAATTTTTTATGGTGCAAACCTTACTATGGGGTCATCATCTATATTATACACATTGAGACATTTCCAACGGTGTAAGAATAATTTCAATCCGAATTCATATGCGAAGGTTTCCTCCTGCAAGTTGAACTACTATATTGATTAACATGGTGTGAGTGGATGCCACATCAACTTCGATTACTTAAACATGTGGGGCTAGTCACATAGTGTATTTTCTAGAAAATTATAGAAGGTACAAACCCGATCACTAATTGAGGGTTGAGGAAGTCAATTCCCTAACCCTAGATGACTATCATGCTACCAGGCTGCTAGGAGAAGGGGTTCCATTCTATTTTATTGTATTTTGTTCCATAGCAGAGAAGAACAACTAGGAGTGGGAAAATTATAGAGAATAATAGAGGGGGTTAATGTTTTGTATTGTCCTAACATGACACATGTTTTAGGTGACTCCATAGAGAGTGCCCTCTCCTTTGTACTTTCATTATTTCCATACCAAATAAAAGAGAGCAACACAACCTCACCTTCTAGATAGGCTTTCTCCCATAAGGGTTTCCTAGAGAAAAAAATTGTGTTTTTTTGTTGATGCCGTGTGATTTTATTTTATTGTTCTCTATTTTTCGTATTTCATATATTTCATGAATAAGAAGAAAATCAATAACTAAATATTTTCAAATCTAAAGGAATTTAATCTTCATAGTGTACATTTTATATTTATTTATTAGATATGTTGTGACAAACTGTTCCAGTGGAATATCCGTGGTAGTATACAAATCATTATTTATGAGTCAAACACTAGAGAATTTGGTGTACCGTAGACAATATTATTGATATATGCTAAAATTATTAATCCAGTCAGGTCAAATTAATAATCCAACATACATCAAATATTATTTCCATAGTTTTCTAAGATCTCTTCTAGATGTAGTAGAGCATTATTTAAAATATAAAAATATTAATATAGTGGACATGTCTTTAGAAATGTGCTAAGCCCTAATATTGGCTCATTACCCCTTAATTGGGGCATATTAGATTAGCAATGTTATTTTATTTATGTCGGCTTTAGGCCATTAGTTGTAATTTAGATTAGTAATGTTATTTTATTTATGTTGTCTTTAGGCCATTAGTTGTAATTATACCTCCTAGTCTCCTATATATACCAAGGAGACATTTTCATTTTGAAGCATCTTGTACTTGAACATTTAAGTGGGGTAAAAGGAGGTTGCCCCCTTGAAGAGGCTTATTATCTGAAATTCTCTCTTTTTCAAGGCGTTGAGTACTTTTTCTGAGGATTTTCTATGCTATATTGATATTTGGTTCTTAACATATGGTATCAGAGCTCAAGGTCTTGGGGTTTCGCTGCTACATCTGAGACACTGTGAAATTTTCGCTATAAATTTTTTTCTACAATGTTTTAGAAGGAACGGATTGGAGGATATTTAGAAGACAGATCAAGGTACGTTGGGTTAAAAATTCAGCTTTTGAGGCCTTATACTTTCGGAGATACATCTTGCACAAGATTGGGTTCTGGAATCATCCTGAAATGAGTCATTGTTGCATTTTCGCTATAAAAAAATTTCTGTGACATTTAAGACCCTGAACTTAGGAGGCCATTTACATAAATTAGAATTGTAGCTATGGTAAAAAGTTCAGCTTCTGGGTCATCTTAAATTTGTAGATACACCCTGTGTAAGATAGGGTATTTGACTAGTCTCAAGACGGTGTTCCGGGTAAAACAATCATAACTTCTTCCTAGAGTATCCAAATTGCATGGGACTGGTTGCATTGGATCATGGACAGTCTGTAGTATTTTGGGTGCAAGTTTTAGAATTTTATATCAATTATTTTGTGCGATGCACACTATACAAGTGAGATCTCCTGGAAAGGACAAAAATCGGCAAGTTGTGGGGAAGTTACCATAAATTCCACTTGGCACATCAAATTTTGATCAGACCTATGGCATTACAGAGAAGACATATCAGAGAAATACATAAAGGAAAGTTTCATACCTAGAAGGGCTGAAACTTTGGAGATACAATAGAAGAAATATTGTCTAGCAGAACCACCTAAAAATCAAGGTTCAAAAGTGATACTCGGCCAACATGCCACCGAAAAAGGGAACTTCTACACCAAATAAGCCTCCAGAAAATCCTACTTGGACTCTTGATGAAGGTGAAGAAATGTGTAGGGACATAAATGAACTACAAAATAAGATGGATTCAATGGAAGCTAAGTTGG
>ML778558.1:225236-263395 GCA_009831015.1 Picea engelmannii | reverse complement strand
ATGTCGGCTTTAGGCCATTAGTTGTAATTATACCTCCTAGTCTCCTATATATACCAAGGAGACATTTTCATTTTGAAGCATCTTGTACTTGAACATTTAAGTGGGGTAAAAGGAGGTTGCCCCCTCGAAGAGGCTTATTATATAAAATTCTCTCTTTTTCAAGGCGTTGAGTACTTTTTCTGAGGATTTTCTATGCTATATTGATATTTGGTTCTTAACAAAATGGAAGATAGGCATATCAAAATTGTGATTCAGGATCATTTTCTTGAAAAAAGGGTAAACAAATCATAATATTTGCATATCAGAATGTGTTCAATACTTTATGTAGAGACATGGGAAATGCCTGAATGGAGATATGGGGCATTTAATAGGGCACACCAAAATACCAAGTCATCCAAATGCCATTGCACAAAGAAAGGAAAGTATTACACTTTCAAATCCATATGGAAACCTCACAAAATAAAATATTCTAAGATCTATCAACCCAAGCATCATCATAAGGTCCCTTATTTGAAAAAACACAAAACTCCTTCAAAAAAGGTATTTTTGTACAATTGTCAAAATCCAGGAAACTTGGCAAATGAATGTCCTTTGAAAAAGAAAAAACCCATATTGTAAACATTATTTACAGAATATCTTGAACCGGAATGGTTGGATTGATGTTTTGTTTCTCCTTCCGACTATCCCGAAGGAGAAATCCGTTATCTTGACCCTTCTACATTTTTCAGTGATGACTCCAATTCTTATAATGATTTAGAGTTTAGTGACTCATGCTACAATACTCTACCTAACCCAATAAATTGGTGGTAGATAACAAACCTCAATTTGATTTCTACACAATTTCCACTAAAAATATAGAATCAAGGATTGCAAAAATTGAAAATGCATTAGAATAAGCACATGTCTAGAAATATGTGATCAAACAAGAGCTTAGGAAAGAGAGAGATGTTTTACTCAAAATACTAGCTAGACCTCTAATAATTAAAGAGAAAAATAAGTTGTTAGATCCTTCTTACAAGGCTAGTTCTAGTTATTACTCTCCTATTGAAATCTATACACAACATCATGATAGCCATAAGGACATACAACAGTTCATACAAGATAAAGAGGCAATGTTGCTAATAAAAATTAGAGAACAAAAGACTATAATTAGATTATAAACAGATGAGACTAAAGAACTAAAATGTATTCTTGAAAGAAGATAAAATTCCACCTTCTGAAAAAGGGTACAAAAAAAAGATACAAATACAAGAGGAAAAATCAAGTGAAGAAGAAATAGTGACAGAAAGAACCAGAAGAATTTGGATCTCCATCTGATCTTTTGTCCTGCATTGGTACAATATTTTTCAATAAAAATTGTTTTTGTCCTACTAAACATGGTCCTAATCAATTAGATAGTTTCTTAGACTCTAGTTTCCAATTGAATATGTTAAGAATAAAATCTATCCTCGAATATTATTGGCACAAAACTATTAAGGTTGGATATCCATAGATGGTTCATCTATAGAAATAATCGGAGAAATAATACACTTTCCTCTCTAAATAAATAAGAATTCTTTTAAACAATCATTTGATGGTTTAGACAACATTAGATATGACAACATGTTTTAGGAGCTAGTTTCCTACAACTAGTATCCATTTTTACTTTAGAACCTAGAGAAAATATAGCAAATATGTACATAAATGATCTTGTTGTAAATACCCTAGTGTATAATAAAGGTTGCGCAACCATTTGTACAACCATCTATATTTTCATCATAATTAAATAAAATGGAGTGGATTTCTTTCTTTTCTTTGACTTATCAAGAAGTATTGAATACCATAAAGTATAGGCTTTTGAAATATTGTACTCTTGATTCTCCTAATGCCTTTTGGCATAGAGAGAAATATTTTGTCTCTTTACGCTATTATATTTTGGAAAAAATATGTCTTCCCACCAAAGGCCTCTACTTCTCTTATGATCCATTCTGAAATTGAAAATTTCCAAGAGGAAATATAGGATTTATTTAAGAAAGGATTGATAGATCCATCAAAACGTGCATGGGAATGTAGAGGGTTGTTGGAGTAGGCTATTTTGGGATACAATGCAACAAACGAGGTAGGAAATTAAGGAATGGACAAAAGGAGGTAGTGTGCACCAATAAATGAGGAGAAAGCAATGTGCAAGAAGGCAAAGGAAGCAACACACTAAGAATGAAGGAAAAACAACAAGGAACGAAGACCAACCGCACGAAGGAAGTTATTATGTGGACAAGCCTAACCCACTAGGGTTAGGGTTTTGGTAGTCAATGTAATGGGTTTAACCCACTTTTTGTAATATAAATACGATGTATGAGGTAAATAGGATGATCACTTATGCATGTTGAGAAGTTCATTTGAGAACCTTTTTGAGTTTGAGTCGCAGTTATTAGTTTTGGTTGAGAGTTGTCGAGATCAAATGGAGTCAAATTTTGAGAGTTATGGATTGTAATTCAGGTTTAGGTCGCAAGTTGTGGAGCTTTTTGTGACACTTCTCAGCCTCACAGAGTATGACAAACTTTTGATGTAATGCACACAACACCCTATTTTGTTGAATATGAATAAAGAAGACAAATCTTTGTGAACATGTCCTAGGAGGGTTGAACCATGGTAAAACCTATGTTATTGTGTGGAATGTTGTCTTTTATGCTTTGATATTCTTTTATGTTGAATCCATGCATGAATACATGGAGTTGTTAAGGTTAATTTGCAGCGCGCACTAGATTAGACATGTTAATGGTGCATGATGAATGTTAAGGGTTAAATTAATGGTAGATATAATGAATAATGAATGTTAAAGTAGAAGAATAATAACAAGCCTAAAATCCCCATGATTTCCATCCCTTCCATGAATGAAAACATTTGTGTCCTATAGTCATCCATAATCCATCTCGGGTGAGGCTGTGTTGTGCACTCTGTGCATAGTGTTGCCTTCTAGTTTACTAGAGGGGCCAATGGTTTCTAGGATTTTGTTGGAGAACTTGGTAGAACCCGAGTCAACCCATACATCCAAAATATGGTTCTGTTGTCGGTTGGAACTCATAAGATTGAATTGGAGGGGATTTGGCAAAGCGAATGTAGTGGTAAAAAGGGATTTTTAGACCATGGAACCCTACCAAGAAAGAGATTGGAAGATGGTTGGAGACAAAGAAGCTCAATTTTGCACAGAAAGACAATAGAAGCACCAGGTATACACCACGCCAACATCTGCAGAGGTATGTGTTTACTAATTTGCATGAGGCATATTTATATTATTTTCCATATTTATTACAGGAGTGGATATTGAGGTTGAAGGATACTCATCCAACTAATTGGGTAAGGCCAGTAGAGTGGACTACTGAGAACATTGTGCAGTTGAAAAGGGTCAATAATAAATTCACATGCACTGTGGATTTTTGGTTAGACAATATTACTACAGGGTTTATTACTGAATTTGTAGTCGATACTGCGAAGTCTTACACTACTGCAGAGCAGGACTTTCTGAAGGGACCAAGAGGAAGATATATTATGTCAATTTACACATCTATCAATATTATAGTACATGATAAATGTGTGATGATAATGGAATCATACAAATAAATCACTATGCACGCATGGGGGAGTTGGGGGAAGCACTAAGGAATATATGAGACATGGATAGGGCTCTGAACGGAGGCCAGAAGCAATGGACCTTATTATGATGGATGAGGAACATACCAAGGAGATAATGGAAAGAGCAGGAGTGATGCGCAACAGAATACCCTACCAATATAAGATCAATAATAAAAAGAGGGTAGTAGTTGAGCGAGAGGGATTGGACAATGATGAGGAAGAGGTAGAGGATCTTCATGTGACAAGGAATATTGAGGAAATATTGTGTGCCACATATGAGAGGAAAACCATAGGTCAAGGGTCCAACGTAGAAGAAGGATCTCCATTCCATATCTAATTTAGTGTGGAACCCACAATCCCATGTGCGACTAAGAAATTTGAAGAAGAAAAATTGGTTAACCAACAAGTGATTAGTGGTAGAATGATTTTTATAGGATGAGGGTCCATTCGAAATTCAATTAGAAGTATAATTTCAGTGAGCAACATTCAAGTATATACACTACGCGTAGGTCATAGTATAACAAACTTTAGAATGGTAGGAGTAGATCCAACTATTCAGTTACCAGAGTTCCGTGGAGATGGGTCAGATGACCCAAAGAAGAATTTTTTTATTTGTGAGAATATTTGCACAACTAAGAATATTACAGATGAATATACAAAGGTTTTTTTATATGGAAATCACATTCAGAGACCGCACATTAGATGGTTATATGGGTCAAGTAGTAAATAATCCAAAGGGAGCACCTACAACTGTCGTAGATGTGAAGAAGCAATTGATCAATGAATTTTAAAAACCAAGTTCAGAGGATCAGTTCATGAATGAAATTATAGATATTGAACATAAGTTGAGTGAGTCAGTATGGGAGGTTGATCATAATTTCAAGAGGCTAAAAGGTAAGTTGAATTATCCTATTAAAGACATGTATCATAGACATGTATTTTTTAACTCTGTATTGACACATTTGAAGTATCCTTTGAGGCAGCAAAAGTTCCAAACCCAAACTAAGGCCTTGCAAGAAACCTTGCAATTAGAGGAAAATCAGTATAAGCATACAAATCCAGCTTTGGAAGAGCTGAGAGAAGACTTGAAGAACTTAACATTCCATTTGAATCAGAATAAGGGAAAGGGTAAGAGGGAATATGTATGGTGCACATTATGCATAACAAAGGGTCATAATAAGAGTGAGTGTGCAACCTTTGCACAGTACTTGGGAGTAGGAATTCCAAATTCATTATCTTCAGGAGGACCATGGTTTGAGATATGTAGAACACATGGAAATGATCCATATCATTGTCCCATGATGCAGAAGTATCAAATGGTGTCAAAGACTACATTTTGTAATTTTTTCAAGTCAGTTGGACATGAAGACAAGGATTGCAAAAACTTGGAAATAATGAAGGAGAGGATGTCATATACTTATAGGGTGCTAGATGAATTAATGACAGGACAACCTGAGAGGAAACCACAATATAATATTACGCAACATTTTGCAGCACCACCATAGTATAATAATGCACAACAGTTTGGAGCACCGCTGCATTATAAAAATACACTGTAGTGCACAACGCCACCACAGTAGAATAATGTGAAGCCACAGTACAATCAAGAACCACAGTATAATGTATTGTGTGGAGACAATCAAGGTAACAATGGAGGATTGAGAGGAGGAGGTAGTGGAGGAAGAGGATTTGGAGGAAGTAGAGGACCAATAATTTGTCACAACTATCATATACCTGGACACTATGAAAGATATTTTCCACAACCACCTATGACGTGTATTTATTGTCGCGTAGTAGACCATGAGACAAAAGATTGTCCAACACTTCTGGTAAATATATAGTACAAGAGGAACCATAACAATCATAATGTTCAATGGATTGTTGTTGAAAACATAGAATAGGAGGGGAATAAGATCAATATCATTACTAGAGGTGGAACCAAGATAGGAGTAGATGCAACAAAGAAGGAGCAGGATCAATACCAATGGGTCAAGAAGAATATAGCACCTGAACAAAAGCTTGATGTGCACAAAGAGAAGGATACATTCAAAGAGGTCAGACAAGAGATTTTAAATGAAAATATTGCATTTGCCTCATGAAAAAATCCAGAAAATGAGATACCAGTATATGACACGCCCCCCTTATTTGATCAAACCAACAAAGATTAGCCTGTAGAAAAGGTCAATAATTTAAGAAACTTTTTGGTGTCTTTTGTAAATCTATTGAATGATAAGTCATCTCTGAAAGTGTTACAAAATCTATTAGAAAGGTGTAATTCTGAGGAAGAAGGGGTAAAGACAGATAATCAGGTCCAGAAGAAGATAAGAACAAATAGGGAATTTAGGTTGAATGCAAAAATTAGAGATTTCAATATGGGGGATATAATACTAGACTTAGGGTATGAAATCAATGTTCTACCTAAAAATACATGGAAAGCTATGGGGGAACCTACATTGGGATATTCACCTATTCAATTGAAGCTATCAAATAAGCAAAGAGTGGTTCCAATTGGCATATTGAAGGGGATACCAGTAGATATATATGGTGTGTGCACCATGGCATACTTTTAAGTGATTGACATAGTAGATAACACTTCACCATATCCATCATTGTTGGGACTCGATTGAGCATTTCATAACCAGGATATTATCAATTTCAAGACAAGGAAGATGATATTTGAATCAGTAGAATACAAAGTTATTACACCATTAGATCCTTCAGAAAGAGGAAGGTATGTTGAACCTGTGATAGAGAAATTCATTACAAAAGACATAAACCAACTTTACAGAACTACTGCGTGCGAAGAGGATTACATAAACCCAACTGCAGATGGGATGTTGAGTTGGAGAAGTATTATTTCTTGTTCTTTAATCTCTGACACATGACTGGATAGTTGGAATCAATGATTACATGAATTATCTATCAGAAGATGTGCTAGAATGATGCACGTTGAGGTGGATTGGTTCATAGGTAAGCGAACCTCCTACTTTTTATGGTTAGAATGACTTTGAATTTTTTTAATGAAGTTTGAGGTAGAAGTAGTAGAAAATAAAATATTGTCATTATTATACATGGCCTTGAAAGAAACACCTTCCCGCTGGTGGGGAACTCATAAGGAGAAGATCAATAATTGGTTTCAATGTAAGAGATTATTGTGCATCATATTTGGCGCATAACAGGAAAATATATATCTGGAGAAGTATGATGGGATTGGACAACCCAAAGAACACATAGATAGGTCCATGTTTCAATGGATATTAGTACCATCAGAAGAGTTTCCACATCACTTTATTCACACATTAGAAGGAATTCCAAGGAACTGGTACACAAAATTGGAACAATGCAGGGAAACCACAAGTTGGGAAGAGATGCAACAAAATTTTGTGATCACATTTACATTTGAGAATGAGAATCCAGAAATAGATACAACGTTGAGGTTGGTATGAGAAAGGATTTTTGAAGAAACTAAAGTAGATATTATGATAGCTTATCAGAACTAGAAGAGACAAAAGGTCAGACAGTTGCGATACTGTTATCATGTCGCAGAAGAAAACCCATGCAACATCAAGATTACAGAAGTTGAATGAGAGTGAGAATTAGAAGGTCCAAAGATATATTTAGAATATTATTCTACACTACTGAAGATCGAGAAGGTAAACATTGGAACCACAGAAAACCCAAAGATTGCAAGAATTGGAGATTATTGGTACAATCATATAGTAGAAAGAATAACAAAGTTATTGCGCGAGTATAGCGATTTTTTTCCAGCAACTTTTTCAGAGATGAAGGGATTAGCAGGAGAACTTGGAGAAATGAATATACCTTTGAAACTAGATGCTATGCCAATAAGATAGAGACCTTGTAGGTTGAATCCAATGTATA
The DNA here is from genome assembly GCA_009831015.1 of Picea engelmannii. NCBI lineage: Eukaryota > Viridiplantae > Streptophyta > Pinopsida > Pinales > Pinaceae > Picea > Picea engelmannii. The sequence goes on along the minus strand of ML778558.1, from coordinate 255,904 downwards.
AGAAGAAAGTGAAGGCATAAATTGACAAGATGTTAGAGGCTAGTGTCATAGTACCCGTGGAAGAATCAAAATGGATCAACCCTATGGTAGTACAAGAAAATAGGCAAGGGGGAATTAGAATCTATGTAGACTTGGTGAAATTGAATGATGCATATATGCATGATCCATTTCCTACCCCATTTACAGATGAAGTACTCTAGAATGTAGGAGGAAAATAAGCCTATTCATTTATAAATGGGTTTTCAGGATATCATCATATCAGGATAGCACCAGAAGATCGACATAATATTGCATTTGCAACAAAATGGGGATCATATCAGTATATAGTGATTCCATTTGGGTTGAAGAATGCACCTACAATTTTTTCCATAGTACTAGTAGTGAAACATTTAAGGATTTTATTCATAAGTTTTTGGAGGTATACTTGGACAATTGGACAGTATTTAGTTTATTGAAGGACCATATTGAAGTGTTAAGATTGATGTTATATGGGTGTAGACAGTGTCATATTTCATTGAATATTAAGAAACACATTTCTAGTGCATGTTTTGGTATTTTGTTAGGGCATGTCATGTGTAAAAAGGGTCTGTTTGTCAATCCTGCTAAAATTGTTTCCATAGTAAACTTACCACCACCTAAGTCAGTGCGCCAATTAAAAAGTACACTTGGTCATACAGGGTATTATAGGAAGTTTATAAGGGTATATGCACAAATTACATTGCCAATGGAGCAGTTTTTGAAGAAGCACATTAAGTATCAATGGAATGATGAATGCCAACAGAGCTTGGATATATTGAAGGAGAAAATGGTGACAATGCCAATTTTAGTATTTCTAGACTGGTCAAAGGAATTTCATGTTCATGTGAATGCATCTGCAATAGCACTTGGAGAAGTATTAACACATCTAGGAGAAGGTGATATAAATCACCCAATTTAATTTTCAAGTAGAAAGCTATCAAATTCAGAGAAGAACTATTTGTTTATGCTATGGTTTATGCATTGCAGAAGTTCAGAAACTATTTGTTAGGACAACACTTTAAGATGTTTACAGATCATTCTTCTCTTAGATATTTGGTCAATAAGCCAATGTTGGGGGGAAGAATATGCAGATGGTTATTGTTTTTTCAGGAGTTTGATTTTAAAGTTGTGTTAAAGCCTGCAAGATTGAATGTAGGGACATATCATATGTCCATGATAACTAATGGAGAGGAACCAAGTAAATTGGAGGATAACTTCCTAGATTCACAATTGTTTTCAGTACACATTTTTGATGAGTATTTTGCTGACATTATTGAATTTTTGAGTACAGGATTTGCCCCAAAGGAATTTAATATTGCGTAGAAGAAAAAATTGGCAGTTAGAGATGTTGTTATAACCCTAAATTTTACCACACATGCTTACCTAGCATCAAGCCAACTCATATCCCTTCATTGCCAAAACATCTGCTGAACAACTCTTTGGAAATCCTCTTGGGTCAAGTCCCACATGCCCTAACCCATTACTGCACACGTGTGCATGCTGGATGGCTCACTACAGCCCGCGTGTACCTAACAATGTACGATAAAAGGAAAGTTACCGATGGAACAAAAAGCTATGGGTTAGTTAACTGAAACTCCCAGCCATGCATGGCCGAGGGTTCATCCAAAACCCTAACTCCTTCTAGCCTATAAAAGAAGGGGTAGGGGTACCATTTGGAGGAGGAAAAAATATAGTGAAGAAACTCTGCCCATTTACGTAATCCATTGTCCCAACCCTTTAGCCTTTCCTCATGCCAAAGGAGATTTAACGCAAAGAAGTTGGAGGATAGAAGAAGAGGAGCCCGGGATCAGGATCATGGAGCGGTGGCCGATCTCAACTTTGATTGTAAGTTGATTCATTTTTCAAATAATAAAAGAATACTTTTCCCATCCCAATGCATGAGTTATCTATGGTTTGGTTAATTTATTCTTAATTTCTAACCCTCGAGTAGAGAAGTAGCATGCATGCATAGTTGTTTGTCTTGATTGTAGGTCATCTTTGGAAGGAGCAGTGCAAGCAAGTGGTCAAAGTGCAACAGAGGATCTACATCGAACACCGATAACCAGGTTAGTAGTCCTTTTCTATGGATGTATTGTGAAAGAGGGGTTTAAGTTTTGGGTTGTAGGTTAAAAAGTAATTTCTTTACGGTCAAAATATGCATGCAAGTCTAACCCTAGTTTACTAGTTCGTAGGGTATTTTTCCCAACAACAGAATTGGCGACCGTACTGGGAAAGATACTCTTTAGGGTTTCTGAATTTAGTTGAGTTTTTGGGTAGTTTAAAAGATTATATTTTATGTTTTTCTTTGTCTATCTGTTTTCTGTTAGGTCTGAGCTAGCAGGGAGCCTAGTTCTTTATACTAGTTTTCCCTGACTATTTGTTGAGGGTAGTTGTCAGGACACACAGAGGTACACACGGCCTGCAGAAGGCTTGCACGTGTGTGCCCGCACCCTATCCTCTTACAGCCCGCATGTGAACGCTAGCTGTAGGGATAATAATAGCGTGTAGGAGTTCAAAGAACTTTAGAGGCAGTCCACCTCTTCCCTATCATAATTATACATTCTCAGGGGTTTTTTTGGAATTTTGTCTGGGTCTTGCTGGTTCACAGTCTTGTCTCAAATTGCTTTTTTCACCTTATTATTCCTTGCATTATTTTTTCTTTTCTGTTAGAAAAAGCATCCAAGCCTTCAAAGGACCCTGGCTGTCAATACCAAAGGTCTCTTCCTGGTCTGGACTGCCTGTCTTTATCTTTTTCTTAGAAGTTATACATACACGTAGCCTATACAAGGTCAGCCCGCGTGTACACGCGTCTTGTTTCAGGGTGGGGCAGTAGCGTGCTTGACAGGCTACTTTTTGTTCGGATTAGGGACATTACAAGTAGGCTTGATTCGACCAAGTACCTCACCTTGTGGGTCACCGATGATAATATTTCCCAATAAGGATGGGACCTGGAGAATGTGTATCGATTACAGGGCATTGAAAAAGATTACACTAAATAATTGCTACCCTCTACCTAGGATCAATGACCCATTGGACCAACTAGATCATGTCAATTACTTCACTAAGATGGATTTGAAATTAGAATATCACCAGGTATGAGTCAAAGAAGAAGATACCTGGAATATTTCCTTGAAGACAAGTAAATGTTTGTATGAGTGATTGTTTATTCCATTGGACTTATGCAATGAAATAGCTACATTTATGATACTAATGAATGATTTTTCATTCCCTTATCTACATTCATTTTTTATTATCTATTTGAATGATATATTGGTTTATAGTGATACCTGGGAGGAGCACATATCATATATTATGTAGGTGCTTGAGATGCTACTTTTTGTTCAGGGTGGGGTAGTCATCCCCTCCTTTTATGAGAAATATTCCTCTCAGGTGTTTGAGTCTAGGGTTGAACAGTCAGCAGGTTAGGTCATCTTACCATTAGCCTTCTTTTTCTCAGTTGATAGTTGAACAAAAAATATAAAAAAAAAATATTTTCTTTATGGTTTTTAGGCAAGCGTAAGAGTCTTTATTTTCTTTATTGCCATTGTGTGCCTTTACTCTGATTCTTTGCGATTTGTTCTTTAAGATAGAATTTGTTTTTCTTGGTTTTGTGCTTGTCGGTATTTTCCCTTTGTTGCTTTATTAGAACTTAAATTAAAAAAAAATCTCTTTTCATTTTCTTCTTTGTTTGAAGAGTGTGGTTCTGCATCATTAGCTAGGGAGAAGTCTTTTGTTTCATAAGTTTTTGCAGTGAATTTAGAGCATAAGTAGCTCGTAGTCGAGGGAAATTTCTTTATTTTTGTTGCATAAAATCTTAGAAAAATTGAAAAGAAAAAGAAATCTTTCTTTGTGAAAAGTTGTTGAACATTTTGCATTTGGTAAAAGTCTTTTGTTTCCATTTTTTTCATTCGTTTTTTATTTCATATTTACACATCATCAGTTTCACCTCCATACCCCTTGACGTAAGAAAGACCATAAAATCAACGCTAATTTAAAATCTATTAGACTTTTTGTTTGTAGGGTTCACAAACTAGTTCAGGACTAGGGCCTTGGATTAGGTTGGAGAGGAAACTCTCCAAGGCCATTCAAAACCAAACATTAGAGTTTGTGATAGGGAGTGTAGAAGTCCAGTTTCATGGAAGTTATCCAGGACCCCCCTCTAACACAGGGGATAAATACAAGGTCGTGTGCGGAAAGGTAGCGGAGATAACCCCTCCAAAGCTGGACTAATCGTAGTGGAGAACACATATCGAGGGCTTGTTTTGGGATTCCGTTGTTTTCATTTGCCACGGGGCTTCATGGGTCTCGAATCCATTCTAGGTCCTCAGTTTTCTTTTGAACCATTTTCTCTTGATACCCTTGACAAGTTTCGGGCTTGATGCCCTGCTCATTGTGGTCTACCTGACTTTTGACTGTACCTGCCTGGTGACTGTTCACGTGCTGGCAACCTAGTTGCCAATATTTTTTAGGGACATACACGGGTGATTGCGGGGGTATACCGTGGTACCTAGGATAGAAATTGGGCCATGCTTTGTAGAGTATACCCAGAGGGTGCTTCCGTTTTCGAGTTGCACTTGCACCGATAAGTTTCTCTAGTGTTGGTTGTTGTAACTGTTCTTCCAACTAGTTTAGTGATTGCTTGTCTTATCTCTTAGGGGTTTCTTTTTAGTGTGTGTTACTTTTTGAACGTGTAGAATACCTTAGCGTGTCTTGGATCTTCTCACACAGTGGAGGATCCCGATCTCTGTTATTCATGAAGGCTTCTGGGCCTTCCACCGGTTATACTGGAGCCACCCCTGACCCCATTGAGGTGGAAGCTAGACCAACAAGGGTCTTTCGAAGCAACCAGGTTACAAACCATTGTGCCTGAAAAACTCCTGAAGGAATCAACCACCAATCTTATCTTAGTTGAAACCCCAACCACTGATATCCGGCCACCGGTTATTGTAGCAATATAATTTTATGAAAGCTTGTCAGTGCTTCACACAGCTATGGAAACAAACATTGTTACTTCCTCTGGGAATTCTTCCATTCCCACCACAATTGCTACCATAGGAGAAGCATCTCCTAACTTGTTGTCATCGGTCTGAGCCACCATGGTCTTAGCCACAAATACATCGCACAATGGACCGATCTCGTCTATAGCGGCGACCACAACTCCCTTCACACCTAGTGCGACAGGCCCTCCATTTTCATATGGTATTCCTAGTTCGGGTACAAGTTCTGCACTCACTTACTCCACTTTACAGAATTTGGGTCTGGGGGCAGGGAGCTCTAACGCTCCTTTGCAAGGTCAACTTGGGGGCACTCCTGTCCCTTTTAACATTTTTCCTTATGCCGGAGGTCATATCCCTCCTTCTTCCCCTTTGCTTGGCAGTCCGCATCAACAGTCCATCGGGCCACCTACACACACTAGTTTATTTGGAGCCGGGGGTCAAGGAACACCTATGCACAGTATGTCGGTCGGTTCATCACCGTTTGTTTGGAACGGGCTGTTTGGTAACAACACTTTCTCATCCTCTACTTTCCCATCTGGGGGCAATCCCATTTTTCGACAGTCTACTCCGGCACAGGGTACTATTCCTGTGCTGGGGGCACATATAGTAGGACCTTGGAACTCAGGACAAGGATCCATTCCCTCTTCTGGAATGTCGTTCTCGGGTAATTCTTTCCACAGCCAATGGAACCCTATACATACTACTATGCCTCTCCCATCAAGACCGGCATGGGGTAATCCTTCCCAAAGTCCTTCAAACACGATGCATGCCCAACATCCTATGTCCTTTATGGGAAATCAGTCGATGATGTCTCCACATATGAAAAATCCTTATGCTAGTCAGGGCCATGGTTTCTACTAGAATCCAGGCCAGCAGCCAAAATTTTCTTGGCAACTTGGTGCCAGTCCAACTCTAGGACCCTTTTTCCCAAGTTATCAACAACAACCCAAACTACCATTCCTGGCGACCTTACACTTGCCAAATTTGAAAAGGTTGTTAAATGATCCTATTTTTCATGATACACACTGGCCTCCTATGCCAACGAAGTTGCCTTCGGACATTCCAAAGTTTGAGGCCAAGCCTAACAAAGATCCAGGTGATCATGTGACTACCTTCCATCTTTGGTGTTCATCTAACTCATTGAAATATGACTCCGTACAGTTGTGATTGTTTCAATGCACTCTTATCGGGAGTGCCGCGAAATGGTATATCGAGCTCGATCACTCAAGATACTCTTCTTTTGGCGAACTAGCGATGACCTTCCTTAACCATTTCCAGTTACCTATGAGATACAATGCTAGCACAGAGCTGCCGACCAATTTCGAACAGACAACAGCGGACCATATCTTTGATCATATCTGAGAGTGGAGATGCCAGAAGAGTCTAATCAAAGTACCAGTCCCACCATCATTCCCGCTTGAGTGGTTCTTTAAGTCTCTGGTCCCACAATTATCCAAAGACGTTGTGACTTCCGAAGTTCTCTCTGAAGAAGATGCCATCATGAGGGCTCAACAGTTTGATCTCATCTATTCTCAGTCTAGTTTATTATACAACATCCTACCAGATGCACCATGATCGATACTGGATAAAACTAGACAGAGAGCTAGACCACATGCCGATGGTATTGTTGGTTCAGCACAAACCAAGCCCGCTGAGAAATTGACAAAACAATTGCAACAATTATCTATACAACACTCAATGGCCAGCCAGACCACTGCTTTGGCTGCTCCTAATACCCAAACATCGAAATTACACTCTGTGCAGTCGACTAACCTAAAGGCCACCCAACAACCTGAAGGGAAGAAAAAACAGCGAAAGAAGGGTAAGGGGGATAAAAAACCCACTAATAATGCTGGCGGGGACACCATGGAAAAAAAAAAGGTGAGGTATCTATGCAACTTGTGTGTGGAAGACCACCCGACCCATCTTTGTCCTCGACTTGCAGAGGCCCAAACGTTTGTCACACAGCAACAACAAGCAGTGTTGACTAATCCCTTTCAACATGGGAAAAATTTAACTCAATCCTCTACAAGTGTAGAAGGGGGAAGCCAAGAAACCTGCCCTCCTCCAAACAATCCCTCATCCACAAACGTATATATGGTTAGGGGTGATGTTTTCATAATGACTAGAGTGCATGACTATAGTAAACCAAGTTCTTCTGAGAAGGGTAAAGAAGCTGATCTCCCATCTCTTCCTCTATAGATCGAGAAGACATTGGGAGAAACAATGACACACATTCCAAAGGGTGCATTTAAGAAAGCTTCTCACAACCCAAATGCAAGGGCCACCCATAATTACTCTGTGGTGGAAGATTTATCACAAACCCCTTGTGCGATGTCTGCAGGTCCTCCAAAGTTGCCCTACTCAGAGGAAAGCCTTGTTAACTGCTTTAGGCTCTACTGAGACTTGTAACCCGGGTACCATCATGTTAGATACAACTGACTTAAAACCTCGTCTGCCTTACCACGTAGTGTTTCAGATAGTAGTGGCTCATCCCACAAAAACTTTTACATGGAATATCTTCTGCATGGTGGTCAAAGAGGGCACCTTGAGATGCATTATGTTGTTATCATGTTGGAAGACCATTGGCCAGCCCGCTTTGTCTCCTTCACCTACTCTCCTCACTGCTTTCGACAGTCATTCTTTCCGACCACATGGTATCGTTCCTTCTTTCCCCGTGCAGTTAGGAGGAAAAACCGTGTGCATCGAAGTGGAAGTAGTTGATGCTCCCCTCGACTATAAACTCTTGTTAGGATGGAGTTGGACTTATGCTATGCAAGCTATGGTTTCTATAGTTTTTCAAGTCTTTTTGTTTCCACACGAGGGTGGGATAGTGACCATCGATCAATTGTCCTTCTCTAGACCTGACCCAGCTTTGGGGGCATCCACGGTCCCCATGATTGATAATTCTCAACCAAGTGTCGTTAATGTCGGAGTTGGTTTGTGCCCATCTTTGATGGGTACCTTCGATTACCCACCTCCTCACGATGATGTCAAATTTATATCTAATCACCATAAGGTTGATATTTTCCAAGTTTCGTCGTTCCGCACGACTTACTTTGAGGATCCTTGGATTCTTCCTTCCCCATCAACCACAATGGATGAGACAGGGCACTCAGGCATGTACATGCCCTTGTCGGATGCTAAAGTAGCATACTCTTTAGTCCAGCAAGCTTCGGCTAACCCTGATCCAACTCCTGCACAAGAGTTAGATCCATTTCTAGAGCCTATTTGGGCTCAGGGTTCTCTTGCTAACATCGATTCGTTAGACTTAGTATTGCCTTCTGATGAAGCAGTAATTGAAGAAATGACTAGTCCGGACAAACCTTGGGAAGATCTTCATCACAGATCATATTTCCTCCCAGAGTTAAGCCGAATCGAGGCAGGAGAATTCACTGTTACCATGACAAGAGACCATCCATGTCCTATTAATCTCTTAGCTACACAGGAAATTTATGCTGAGGGTAATATGGCGACTATCGCTAAAACTATACCTATCAACATCTCCCGAAACCCTGGTGTCGTGGAGAATGTCTTCGTCCGAGCAGATTTCTCCCTCGAAGAGATTCAGATTTACACGGATCTTTTCAAAGAATTCCGCGATGTTTTTTTCTGGTCTTATGAGGAAATGCCAGGTATCGATCCAAAAATAGTTGAACATGAAATCACAACGTATCCTGATGCTAAGTCTGTTCAACAAAAACTTCGTCCAGTCAATCCTAAGAAAGCAGCAACCATCAATATTGAGGTTGAGAAATTTCTCAAGGCAGGTTTCATTTATCCTATTCATTTGACTCAATGGGTGTTAAACCCCGTGGCGGTCAATAAAAAACAAGGCACGATTTGTGTATGTACATATTTCCATGATTTGAACAAGGCATGTCCCAAAGATAATTTTCCAACACCATTCATTGACCAGATCATTGATGAATGTGCCGGTTGTGAAGCCTTTTCATTCATGGATGGCTTTTCGGGATATAATCAAATCCAAATCAAACCTGAAGACCAACACAAAACAAAATTCATTTGTCCGTGGGGTACATTCGCCTATCATAAGATAACTTTTGGCCTTAAAAATGCTGGAGCCACATTCCAGTGGGCCATGTCTTTTGCATTTCATGAACTCAAACATATATTCGAGGCCTATCTAAATGATTTAGCATCATGCTCTCGCAAGCGAAAGGATCATCCCACGCACCTTCGATTAATCTTCGAACGTTGTCGCTACTTTAGGATTCGCTTGAATCCAAACAAGTGCAGCTTCTGCGTAACATCAGGACGTTTGTTAGGTTTCATTTTTTCAACAACAGGGATCATGGTTGATTCTCTTAAGGTGGAGGAAATAATCCAGTTGCCCCCCCCACGCACAATTTTACAACTTCAAAGTCTACAAGGCAAGGCGAACTTCTTACGACGCTTCATCGCCAACTATGCTGAAATCACCAAGGGATTTATGCGTTTACTGAAGAAAGATGTTCCCTTTTTATGGGACGAAGGTGATCAATGCTCTTTCGATGCATTAAAACATGCCCTCACAACCGCACCTCTGCTATGACCACCTAACTACAAAAAAGATTTCTTATTATATTTGGTTGTTGCAGAGTCAACTATAGACATGGTTTTAGTCTAGGAAGATGATTCATTTTCAGAATACGTAATCTATTACCTGAGACGAGGCCTCGTAGGACCATAACTCAATTATTCTCATATTGAAAAACTTGCATTGGCAGCAGTTCATGTTGTTCAACGGTTCCGTCACTATGTTATGTTTCGCAAGACCACCATCATTGTTGTCGTGAATCCATTCCAATACATGTTGACACAATGAGTTATAGGAAAAAAAATTAGTAGATGGATGGTTATCCTCCAAGAATTTGACTTAGACTTCATTTCAGCAAAGTCCAAGAAGTCATTGGTCTTTGCAAAGCTTATTTCGGAACTTTCGGTTGAGTCAAGTGACGCTGTGCCAGAGGACTCGCCTATCCGGGGGGATATGTTTTTGATTGAATCTTCAAACCCCTGGTATAGAGATATACTTATCTATCTCCATACATTGAAGTGCCCCACCTCTGCTTCTCATGATGAGCGTCGGTGGATACGCCATCAGCCTAAGAATTATCTCATACTTAATGATACGTTGTATCAGAGAGGTGTAGACTGCATATTGCGTCGATGTCTCACTCATGAGGAGGCCGTCATAGTGCTCAATGATTGTCATACCGGATCTTGTGGCGATAATTTATCTGGGTTGGAAACAACCCAAAAGATTCTACGAGAAGGTTACTTCTGGCCGACACTTATCAAATATTGTATCGAATCGGTCAAGAAGTTCCATCCATGCCAAGTCTTCTGTCGGAAGATGAGGGAACATCCCGCTCCTATGTTTCCTGTTATCACAGTTGGTCCCTTCACTAAGTGGGGGATTGATTACACTACATGAAACCCCCCATCAGCAAGGGGGCACCGCTATATCATCGTAGCTATCGACTACTTCACTAAGTGGGTCGAAGCTATGCCAACATTTAAAGATGATGGAGAGACTGCAGCTCTCTTTTTATTCAACCAGATTATAGCATGGTTTGGTGTCCCAAGAGAGATTTTCACTGACCATGGAAGTCACTTTCAGAACCAAATGATGACTGAATTAACATCAAATCTTGGGTTACAGTAGGAACATTCATCACCTTACTACCCCCAAGCCAATGGGCAGGTGGAAGCTGTAAACAATTCTACAACGAACTATCAACTCAGCCAAGTCAAATTGGCATTTGATGTTATACTCGGCATTATGGGCTTACCAAACATCAGTTAAGACTACAAATGGTTTCTCACTTTTCCAACTCGTTTACGGGCTGGAGGCAGTCTTGCCCATCGAATGTCAAATCCCATCTCTGAAATTGGCAGTACAGTTATTGCCAGACACTTCTCCACTTGAAGAACGATTAGTACACCTTGAGTAGCTTGATGATCAACATCGTGATGCGGCCTTGGCCAACGAGTCTCATAAAAATAAGGTCAAGTGTCAATATGATAGGTCCGTTCATCCTCAGATTTTTTCTGAGGGCGACCTTGTCCTAGTCTATGATCAAGACAAGGACCCCCTGGGGGTAGGAAAGTTTAAACCCATGTGGTTCGGACCCTTCATTATAAAAGAGGTATTAAAAAAGGGTGCTTATCATTTGGTTGATTTTGAAGGGAATGCTTTGACGGAGCCTAGAAATGGGCTCTACCTCAAGAAGTATTACTCATAGACAGGTCATTGTGGGTAACTTTTTGTAACATATGTATAGTCTTTGTACTATTACTTTTTTACGTTTCTTTTAAAAGTGTTATGGACCTGTCATTGATGTTATCTTTCATCGATATGGCAGATGTCAAGTGAGTCTGAGGTGTTCATTGGGTATGCGGACGGTGTTAGTCGACACACGCGGAGGCTTGCCTCCGCAGCTTGGGTAATATTTACACCACAGGGTTAGTTGGTATCTTCCGGAGGTATATGCTTAGGTGACACCACAAATAATGTCGCTGAGTATAGTGCAGTTATTGAGTTGCTTCGTGACACCTTGTCATTGGGTATCTCTCATCTCCGGGTCTATCTCAGTGCTCAACTGGTTGTTTCACAGCTAAACAGAATATACCGAGCTCATGATCCAACTTTACACCGATGATTCCTTAGGGTACGTCTCTTAGAACGCAACTTTGATTATATTACATATTTTCATGTTCATAGGAGATTAAACCAAATCACAGATACTATAGCTAATCAAATTTTAGATTGGCATCTTGCCCACATATAAAAGTAAATGGACATAAACATATAAATACATTTTTGCACACAGAATCCATAAGACACAAAAAATATAAAAAAACATATATAAACATCATAAAATACTCAGAGTACATAGATGGATGCAAGTGCCTCAAAGATGGGAATAGTAACGAGTCACCGAGCTTATGCCCTCAAAAAATATATACAAATAGGTGCTCGTGGCACATAGAGAGTCTAAATCTGTTCAGGGCCTATGGGCCATGTTATAATCATCAACAGCACGGGCTAAACGCCTAAACAATCGGACCTATGTCTGAGGTGCCCCCACAACATGAGGCTGCATGGATAGCGGCAAGTCCTCTATCTCTGCCATCGGGACTGTGCGAGTGAGCGCAGTGAAGTTCCACTCAACTCATCTAAGGACCCTCTCGGCCTCTTCGTCTGGAAGGTTCCCTGCTACTGCTGCTCCCCCAGTGGCGGAAGCCGCGGCCTCGAGCCATGGACGACGCCTGTTCCATGCATAGTCGGCAGGTCACATGGGTCTCACATCTGCATACAACAAACATATCTATCAAATACTCTGGCATACAAAAAATGATATATATAACAATAAGACATAAAAATCACATATGCAAACAAAAAAAACTACAAAGGTGGAGACTTACCCATCTCCCCTCGCTCCTCACCAGGAGGCATGGGTATCTCTGGATCTCTAGAGAAGTCTATCCCCACATATGGGTAGTCCTCGATAGCAGGGATCTGTCATGATAGCCAATAAAAGAAGTCATCATCGAAGGCCTCAACGGTCCTTCCACCACCCTGTCGCGGCAGTAACACTATCCATCTACACACTGCAGGGAAAGAGGCCAGATGTCCTCATACTACAACCCAAGGACTGAAACACAGAACTCTCTCAAAAAAGAACGAACACAAGATAGTCCCGAACCCGAAGTTCCTCTGTGTCCGCTGTCGGCAATCTGTCAATTGCCTCTTCATACACTCCAGCAGTGTGGTACTCCAATAAAAAAGTTGTACATTCATGCACTGGATAGCACAGTTCATCTGTGCACGCGAAGCCTGATGCACGGCAGCTGAGCCGGTAATCCGCCCAATAAGTAACAAGATAGTCTGTAGTGCTAAGTTGGTAATCTTGCTAATGGGTACTTGGGAACCCGTACATTCGGTCCCAGCCTCACAATACTTAGCTATCAACTCTGAGATCTTTCTTGGCCCCGCAGGAAAAGTCTAGAAGTTGACTGGTTCCCCTCTCCTTGAGAGGCCAATCAGAAAGTAAATGTCCTCGATGGTGGGCACCAATGATTGCCCCTCTAGCATAAACGTCTCTACATCAGGATGCCAGTAATCAATCAAGGCATTCAGTAGCCTTGGTTGCGCACGCATAAACAGACATAGGAAGAATTTGAGTAAACCACATTGCATTAACATGACCACAACATTCGGATCTGCAACAACCAACTCACTGATTGCCTCATGCTCCCTTTCCCTCCATTGGACATACATCCTGCCAACACAACAAGGTAAAGGAGGGTCAATACTTTTTTTTTTTTGTTTGATTTTCCATCAATGAGGGGGGTACACACGGGCTGTATAGGTGACAGTCGCATGTACACGCATGCAGGCTTTATTCTGCACACGTGTACACGCGGGCTATCTCTAGACAACCCACGTGTACCTAGGACTGACCTTTTTAAGGTCGACACCCACCCAAAAAATAAATTAACTGCTTAAATTGAAGTATTGAATAGCTAGATAAGGGAGTTTATACTTACTTGGTCCAAGCAGAATTTCATTTCATCCACTGTAGCTCCCGGAATCACTATCTTTGGCAAAGGGGGTCTTTTGGCTCCAGAGTCAATTTCCAAATCAGCAATGGTGATAATGAGCTGGCAGCTTCTATTTATAGACTTTTTGGCCTCTTTTTGTCACTTTTTTGGCCCCCCTTATCAGTTTATTTATACCAAAAACCATTTAGAGTGATCTAGGATTTATATGGGAGGGATTTGATCAGGTATTGGGACAATTTGTTTTGAGTTTCGAAAAAAAAAAAAAAAAAATATTGACGGTCCATAATTTTTTTTTTTTTCAAAAATCAACTTGAGCATATAGGTTAGGATACCACCCCAACTTTTGCATCTCGTTGCCTTTTTCTTGTGCTATAGGATCGATCCCATCTGGTTGTGACACAGAACTGTCATATCTACTCTAGAAGTGTCGCAACTTGGTGGTAGAGCTTACCAGAACATGGATGCCCTAGGTAGGTCCTGGTTGCATTATGGTGTCCATGCCATTTCTAAAAACACTGTAGGCTCGGGAGTCCATATAGTCTTTCCTAAATATGAGTTTGAGCCTCATTTGCATGAGTCTTTTTCACTCTTTGCTTTACCCTCAGGACTCCCAAAAAATAACGGGTCTCCTTTTAAGCCCTTTTCAGACCCTCTAAACATGAAAATATTGCCGAGCGATCTTGTGATATTTCACGCTTGTTAAACTGAAATTTGAAGTCACGTCTGTCCGATGGTAGTTTACCCCTTTTTCAGTCCGAACGGTCAACTGTACAAACAAAGGTATACTCTATCGAATTCCCATTCTTTAGAAGATTACTCTTAGGTATAATTTTATTCCTTTTTCCGGCCTAAGGGACTAAATTTACGAAAAAGAAACCCCCATAGAGTCCATAGTTAAGATCTTTTCAGACACCCTAAAATTGAAAAGATCGTCGAGTGACCTTATTCTTTCACACTCGTTAAATTGGTATAGAAGAATATTCCTTACGAAGTCCATAGTTAAGCTTTTTTCAGACTCCTTAAAAGTGAAAAAATAGCCGAGTGATCTTGTCCTTGTCACACTCGTTAAAATGGTTTTGAATTGACGTCTAATCGGTGCTAGTTTATCCCTTTTTCAAACCGACTAGACTATTGTCAAAAAAGGTACCCAGTGGAGTCTCCTTTTATGCTTTTTCAGACTCTCTAAATATGAAAAACCACCGAGATTACCTTCTCTGGGCTCGTTAAACTTACATCAAAGGACGTTACCATTGTGTGTTCTATCAACCGCATTTTCATACCTTATCCACCAGCCTTGTGACAGTTTGCTTCTGCGTCTTAACACCTTTGGCCACCCAAGGATTTTTCCCAAGTATCATTTTACCAGAACATCAATCTTGTCCTTGTGCCTTGAGTTTGTATGTTTGTAGTACTCGTTCCTCCATTGTAATGTAATATTCCTTCATTCTTTTTAAAAAATTATCAAAAAGAACAAAAAAATCAAATATACCCCAAAAAGAGGATGGGAAAAGTATTTTCTTTATTGGCAGCATAATGAGTTGCCCTTGGATAAAACACATCTGTCTGTTTGATCATCATACTATGGGATGTAGTACAACCTTAGGAAGATTTTCTCTCTATATAGAGTTGTGTCCTCCACCGTTTGGTTACTCTTCCAAACATATGAAGAGTTTGCATTGCCTCCTGCTTCGTAGACTTATGATTAACATATATGCTGCCTGATTTTTATCACTTGTCATGCTGTTGTCCAAGGGAAGTTTGTTACTAAGCCTAAGTCGTCCCCTCTGCAATATGTCTCTTGTCCGTATACCCGGCCATCTTGAATGTCCAATCAAGTGCTTGTTCAAAATCACTGAAGCCTTCAGTCCGATCATCAAGATTATCAAGTCCATAAATGACAAGTCGTCGAAGACCTCTGGGTAGTGCATTCATACACTCATATTACACTCCTACCCAAGTTTTAGAAGATTTTGAAGTTTTTGCTCGAGCTCTGAAGTACAACCATCAAGCCGAATCAACTTCTGGAAGATGGGTACTCTATATGTATATCTTTCTGATTTCGAGATGTAGCTCTGTTGTGTATTATTCGTGGCTACTCTTTATACTTATTTGACATGGATCTATAGTGTATTTGGTTGGTAGCCATGGTTCTATTTTATCCCTAGCATGGGTATGCCCGCCTCGGTGAGACATTTTTTATTTTGCAGATGGCACCTCCTGGTTCTTGATCCTTGGGCTCACTCATTCAGCACATTAGTAAATATTGGTAAAAGATTGGTAATGTATTTTGGCCATCAAATGCTCTTCTGACCTCACACATTAGGGGGCATCTGTTATAACCCTAAATTGCACCACACATGCTTACCTAGCATTAGGCCAAATCATATCCCTTCATTTCTAAAACATCTGTTGAACAACTCTTTGGAAATCCTCTTGGGTCAAGTCCCATGCACCTTAACCCATTACTGCACGTGTGTGCATGTTGGTTGGCTCACTACAGCCCACGTGTACCTAGAAAAGCACAAAAAAAGGAAAGTTGACAATGGAACAAAAAGATATGGGTCAATTAACTGAAACTCCCGGCCATGCATGGCTGAGGGTTCATCCAAAACCATAGATCCTTCTAGCCTATAAACAAAGGGGTAGGGGTACCATTTGGAGGAGGAAAAAATATAGTGAAGAAACTCTGCCCATTTATGTAATCCATTGTCCCAACCCTTTAGCCTTTCCTCATGCCAAAGGAGATTTAACGCAAAGTAGTTGGAGGACAGGAGAAGAGGAGCCCAAGATCAGGATCAAGGAGCGGTGGCCGGTCTTGACTTTGATTGTAAGTTGATTCATTTTTCAAATAATAAAAGAATACTTTTCCCATCCCAATGCATGAGTTATCTATGGTTTGGTTAATTTATGCTTAATTTCTAACCCTCGAGTAGAGAAGTAGCATGCATGCATAGTTGTTTGTCTTGATTGCAGGTCATCTTTGGAAGGACTAGCGCAAGCAAGTGGTCAAAGTGCAACAGAGGATCTACATCAAATGTCGGTAACCAGGTTAGTAGTCATTTTCTATGTATGTATTGTGAAAGAGGGGTTTAAGTTTTGGGTTGTAGGTTAAAAAGTATTTTCTTTACGGTCAAAATCTGCATGCAAGTCTGACCTTAGTTTGCTAGTCCGTAGGGTATTTTTCCCAACAACAGTTGTAGACTACCAACTGATTGAAGGTCATTTATAAAAACTTGGTGCAGCCAACATTATGAGGAGATTTTTTATGGAGCATGAAAGTCCTATCATTTTAGTAGAAGAAAATGAAGGAATAGTTGGAGAAAATTATGCAGGGAAAGCTAATGCATAGAAGATATTGTGTGTAGGATTATGGTGATCAATAGTTCACAAGGATGCAAAGGAATATTGTCAAAATTGTTATGTTTTTTAGAGGGTTGGAAATCCATCCAAGAGGAATGAGATGACATTAATACCAAAAGTAACTTTGAAAGTGTTTGACAAGTGGGCAGTAGATTTTGTGGGACCAATTAATCCACCAACTAGCAGATCATGAGATAGGTATATTATTACAGTGATGAAATATTTGACTAGATGAGCTGAAGCAATACTAGTAAAGGATTGTAGCACAAAGACTGCAATGCACTTCTTATTTGAGCAAGTGGTCACAAGGTTTGGATGCCCTAGAGTTTTGAAGAGTGATCAAGGGACTCATTTTATTAATAGCACAATCCAGGAAATGAATGAAGAATTTGAAATACATCATCAAAAGATCACTCCTTACCATCCCCAAGATAATGTAACAATGGAAGCGTTTAACAAGATATTGGAGAATTCTGTAACCAAGATTTGTAGTGTAAACATGGATGACTAGGATTTGAACGTATCAACGGTACTATGGGATTATATAAATACATTCAAGCAGATTACAGGGCATACACCTTTCATATTGGTGTATGGAAAGGAAGCAGTGGTACCCTTGGAGTATATGATACCTAGTCTGTGCATTGCAACAATTACAAACATGACAGAAAGAGGCACAGTGTAGGAAATATTGGCTTAACTTATAGAATTAGAAGAAGACAGAATTATAGTTGGTTTCCATCAAGAAGTATAGAAGGAAAAGGACAAAGCATGGCATGACATACATATTAATAAAAAGAAATTTAAGGAGGGAGATATGGTTCTCCTCTATGACAGTAAATATTTACAACACCCAGGGAAGCTTAGAATGCATTAGCTAGGGCCATATGAGATAAAGTTTGTCACAGATGGAGGTGATGTGCAGCTGCAAGATTTAATAGGTAAGGAAATTTAAGGTTTTGTGAATGGTAGTCGATTGAAACTATATAGAGACAGTCGACCTACTAACCCTTAGTAATTGCAGCACCAAAAGTAGACTTGTACATATTGTATATATTAGGAGTTAAAAGAAGAAAAAGAAAGAAAAATGAGAAAAATCGAAACTAAGTAGGTAGATGGATAAGTGGTAGACAGTCAGTTGGAGGATACAGTGCATAGTAGAAGATGGAAAGAGGGATGAAAAAACCTGAAGACACAATGCGACCAAAAAATATGACTAGATAGAAATCACAACACGATCGGATAAAGAGCGACCAGAAAAAGAAAGATGATCACCGTAAATGTGGGATGCGACAGAGCATTTATGATATGCATTATAAAATTAGGAAACTTGCAAGGAAAGCCGCATTGCGACTTAGAGCGAATAAGAGATAAGTAGAGAAAGACAAGCAAACACACAAAGCACCCAGGTATCTCAGATATTTTAGCAACGATTCAGAGCAATAAGGTCTAGATTTCGCTGTATGGCACCACCTAAGGTTGGAGAACCTATTCAAATGTTAAGGAGAACCCACAACAACACAAGATCTTTGTAGGAGCTAATACCAAAAGTGGAAAAACGTAGTGAACAGGAAGAAGCCATAAACATGGACGTGATTCCATCACCGAAACTAGTGAGTCCAACACCCATCAAAGAACATGATCCTCTCAATGAGAAAATGGATGCAGATCTAAGGAATGTAGATAAAAACTCCATCAAAACATAGAACCCTACACAACAGTTGGTTCTAGGAGTGCTATGATAGATAAATGGAGAAAATGAAAAAATAACTAAATCCAACAAACCTAGGGCAAAGGTCAAACCAGTCTCAATGACAACACCGCAAAAATAAGAACAGGTGAAAGTAGAAGATATTACAGGTGATCCAAAATCAGACAAAGAGTCAGAAGAGGATGTTCACCAGGAAGCAAGGCCATCCACTATGATGTAAAAAGATAAGGGTAAACAATTGGTGCATAAGTCATCGTGTAAACCAAAAGAAGTCATGGTAGAATTACCGTGAATACCAGAAAGAGTGACAATTCTTCCTAATATTATAGGATGTGTAGAAAAATTGAGTTATTCAGACCATTATGTAGCAGACATAGCCAAATTTATTGAATTTGAGTCACATGTATACATGGAAAGCAAAGGGATTAGTGTGTAAGGAGTCCCAATATTGGAACCAAAGCAGTGGATAACATGATTATACAACACATGGATAAGGAAATTAATGGAGATCTCTCATTTTGGACATGGAAATGATGTGAATAATTGCATCAAATAATTTTTGGCATTAGTACATGGGGGAATTTTTTGGTTGGATAGGTAAGTCTCAATCGATGTTGACCTGAATGAAAAAATAGCGGGTCTTCCCACATATGGTGAGAATCCTGTGCAATATCTAGATGATAAAACCAAGGAGAAGACCTTAGAAAAAGAGATGAATAAGACATATGGAACAATGATAAGGTCCAAGGGAATTATAATCAACAAAATGAGTGAACCCGCGACAAGGCTGGCAACAAATCTAATGGCTAAGGAAGTGTCACAAAGAAGAGGCACTAGCATGTGTGATAGCAACAATCACACAGTTCGCGAAGGGGACTTTACTTAGATGGAGTCCATATTTATCAAAATTATTTTTGGATGATTTCCAAGATGTGAGATACTTAGGCACATATTTCCACTATTTTTGGTTACTCATACTTATATAATTGGTAGGATGAAGACACCCCAAATACAACGTATTTTTTCAGAGGATCAAAAAGTGTTGCACAACACAATATGAAACAATGTGGCATACATGAGTCGCAAGAGAAATGAATACTAGCCCCAGTATATTTGCGATGTATTTTGAGGAGATACAAGAAAAGTTGGTTGACAATTGGAGGATACCACCTGAAGTGGTGGAGGAGCATACATATATAGAAAATTTGCAGGTATCAAGGTACAATGTATGGATTCAGGAGAAAAGGGATCCAAATAAGAATTGGTTGCAGATGAGATACTACGTCACTAGTGAGGAAGTCCAATGGGCCATAAAAGACTGGTCATATGAGTGGAGAGTACCAATGACATCAAAGAAGGATAAAAAAGGGAAAAGACCAGAGCAAGTTGGCACGTCACAGAAAAACAACAGTCTGGCAACAAACACCACAAAAGTTATTGAGCATGCAAAATATGTTGGAGGGAGAATGACAATAAAGAAACCAAGACCACATAATACCATCCCAAAGGCATCCATGCAGGAGAAATATTGCATCAAAGCCACCAACGAAGGAGCACAATAGAAGAAAAAGACTAATGAAAGCACACAGAAGGAAAGAAATGTTCCCGTACAGGAGTAACAAGGAGGAGGAGACATCCCAGACATAGAGATCCCTACAACTTCAACACATAAAGAGACTCTTACAAATAAGAGAACCATGTTGCAGGTAGAAGGAAAAAGGAAAAATATGAAGGAACACAAAGATATCCCTGAATTTACTATTACAAAAGATGACATGGAGATGGTGGCAGAAAAAGTACAAGACTAGATAGAAGATTCATGGCACGATGCAGAGAAGAAAAGAGAGCATATCATACAAAAACTGCTAGAAGTGAAGGAAGCTTTGGCACAACTGCAAATGAGCATAGTACAATGGAAAGAAAAGGCACAACCACAACAAACTAGTCAAGAACAAACTGTTTACTAGTGATACGTTGCAGTTGAATGAAGAAATAGTGTAGAAACCCATGAAGGATATTGCTTACCTGGAATTGGCATTGAACAAGATCCCCATGAAAGCGATGTACAAATTGCAATTTAGAGTCACACACTAAATCCAATCTAGAGAATGCACAGATGCGACGGAGTTACAGACAACAAAGGACATAAAGGATATGTTGAAGACAAATCTCAATGAAGTCTAGGTTGAGAAGGAAAAGGTAAAGCATGGCATTGTCCAGTTAGAGGAGAGCATCAAATAATTTTTCAAGTCAATACCAAACATCGCACAAGAAGGGGCGCACTTACGGACATAGAAAAAAAATTGGGAAGATCGTGCATGCGATGGAAAAATACAAGAGATATACAACGGACTTGATGTCACAATTAAACCCAAGTATGCCACCAGAAGTGAGATCAAAGAGAGAGAATGAAATTGCAGGACACATGGAAATCATGGCACAAAGTATTAAGGACATTGCAAATTTATTTGACAAAAGTTCACAAGTTTGGACAAGTCTGCAAGATGATGAAAAGTAGCAGTAAATGGAACAAAAGGAAGAAAACATCAACACAACTATGAAGAAGCTGAAGTAGAAGAAAAAGGCCATGAACATCCAAGGGAGGATGAGGAGTGCACACGAGTTAAAGAATCTCCAAGTAGAAGTAGAGTCAATCCATGTAGATAAGAAGATGAGGCAAGCTCAGTTGGAGCCATTACAAGAAAATGCAGAGAATATTTGGACAGAATGGATGCAGCTAAGGGCCATGTGGAAAATATTAATTTGGAGGCTAAAGAGATGATGAAGGAACATCTCACTTTGTATATTGTGGAGTCTTTTGTAGAGAAAGGTGCACAAGTGACTACTTGTGCTAAAGACATTTCAGGTCAATTCTAAGAGTTAGAAAAGTCTTCAAAGAGGAAAACACTACCTCAATGGCTCAAGACAAGCCACAAGTAAGTTTTGGGGGCATGTTGGAGCATGATATTTTGGGATACAACGCAGAAAATGAGGTGGGAAATTAAGGAATGGAACAAAGGAAGCGACGCACACCAGGAAAGAAGGGAAATCAGTGCGACAAAATACAAAGGAAGCAACATGTCAAGAATTAAGGAGAAGAAGCACAAAGTCAAATCAAGGAATGAATATCGGTCATGTGAAGAAAGTTGTTATGTGGACAAGCCTAACCCACTAGGGTTAGGGTTTTGATAGTCAATGTAATGGGTTTAACCCACTCATTGTAATATAAAAATGATGTACAAAGTAGATAGGAGGTTCACTTACGTATGTTGAGAAGTTGGTTTGAGAACCTTTTTGAGTTTAAGTCATAGTCATTAGTTTTGGTTTAGATATGTGGAGCTCAGATGGAGTTACTTTTTGAGAGTTATGGATTTTAATTAAGGGTTAGGTTGCAAGTGGTGGAGCTTGGTGCAACGTTGGTTAGCCTCACATAGTATAAAAGACTTTTGATATAATGTGCACATCGCCCTATTTTTTTGAATATGAATAAAGAAGATAGATCTTTGTGGATGTAGCCCAGGGTGGTGAACCATGGTAAAACCTATGTTATTGTGTGGAATGTTGTCTTTTATGCTTTGATCTTATTTTATGTTGAATGGATGAATTAATACATGGAATTTTAAAGGTTAATTTGTAGCGTGCACTAGACTAGACATGTTAATTGTGTGGAATGAATGTTAAGGGTTAAATGAATGGTATATCTAGTGAATGATGAATATTGAAGAAGAATAACAAACCTAACATCCCCATGAGTTCCATCCCTTCCATGACTACAAACAGTTGGGTCCTGAAGTCACCAATAAACCATCTCAGGTGAGACTGCCTTGTGCACTCTATGCATAGTGTTGCCTTCTGGGTTACCAGAGGGGTCGATGGTTTCTAGGGTTTTTTTGGAGAACTAAGGTAGAACCTCGTTCATCCCATAAATCCAAAAAATGGTTGGAGAAGGCTATTTTGGGATACATCACAGCAAACAAGGAATACAATTAAGTAATGGACCAAAGGAAGCAACATGTGCCAGGAATGAAGGAAGAAATCATCAACACAACCGCATATGAGATAACACTGAAAAACAAGGACATGAACATTAAAGAGAGGTCGAGGAGCACACAAGAGTTAAAGAATTTACAGGTAGAGCTAAAGACTGTGTAGACAGAGAAGCAGCTGAGGCAAGATTTGTTGGAGCCATTACAGGAAGATGCAAAGAATATTTTGATAGAAATGGATGTAGCCAAGGCCCAAATGGAAAATATTAAGTTGGAGGTTGAAGAGATGATGAAGGAACATCTCACTGTGCATACTGTGGAGTATGTTGCAGAAAATAGCACACAAATGAATAATTGGAAAAATCTATCAAGGAGGCAAACACTACTTGAGTGGCTCGAGAGGAGCCATAGGTAAGTGTTGGAGGCATGTTGGAGCAGGATATTTTTGCATACAATGCAACAAAATATGTAGGAAATTAAGGAATGGACCAAATAAATCACCACATGCTAGGAAATGAGGAGAAAGCAGTGCACAAGAAGGAAAAGGAAGCAACAAATTAGGAATGAAGGAAAAGCAGCAAGGAATGAAGAACAATGCAGATGAAGTTATTATGTGTACAATTCTAACCCACTAGGGTTAGGTTTTTGTTATTAAATGTAATGGGTTTAACCCACTTGTTGTAATATAAATATGATGTATGAGGTAGATAGGATGATCACTTATGCATTTTGAGAAGTCAGTTTAAGAACCTTTTTGAGTTTGAGTCGAAGTCATTAGTTTTGGTTGAGATATGTGGAGATTAGATGGAGTTATCTTTTTAGAGTTATGGATTGTAATTGAGGGCCAGATCACAAGTTGTGGATCTTTGTGTGACACTGGTCAACCTCATGGAGTATGAAAAACTTTTGATGTAATGCGTGTGGTGCCCTATTTTGTTGAATATGAATAGAGAAGAAATATCTTTGTGGATGTAGCCCATGGGGGTGAGCCATGGTAAAACCTATGTTATTGTGTGGAATGATGTATTTTATTCTTTGATCTACTTTCATGTTGAATGGATGAATGAATACATGGAATAGTTAAGTTTAATTTGCAACACACACTAGATTAGACATGTTAATGGTATAGAATGAATGTTAAGGGTTAAATGAATGATATATCTAATGAATGATGAATGTTGCAGTAGAAGAAAAATAACAAGCCTAACATCCCCATGAGTTCCATCCCTTCCATGAAAATAGACATTTCGGTCCTGTAGTCACCCATAATCCATCTCAGGTGAGACTGCGATGTGCATTCTATGCACAGTGTTGCCTTCTAGTTTACCAGAGGGGTCGGTGGTTTCTAGGGTTTTGTTGGAGAACTAAGGTAGAACCAGGGTCAACCCATACATTAAACAAGGTTTTTATGTCAATAAACACTATGAAAAAAAGAGAGGCAAGATGAAACTATTAGTAAACTATAAGCCTCTCAATAAATATATAAAACCTATTAGGTACCCTCTACCTAATAAACCATCTCTATTTAAAAGGATAAAAGGAAAAACAATGTTCAATACGTTTGATCTCAAATAGGTTTTTTAGAAAATAGGGATCATAACAAAAGATCGCCACAAAATTGCATTTGTGGTTCCACATGGCCACTATCAGTGGAAAGTGATTCCATTTGAATTAAATAATGCTCCTTGGGAATTCCAAAAAAGAATGGAATATATATTCAAAGAATATTCATGGTTTATCTCATATATAGATGATAATTTATTCTTCTTAAGAAATCTCCAGGAACATCTAAAAAACTTGCAAAAATTCTATGAATTTTTTTTCCGACATCGTTTGGTTTTATCTACCTCAAAAATGGAGATAAGGAAAAAAAAAGATAGAATTTCTTGGTTGTAACATCATTAAAGGAAACATTTTGTTTCAAGAACATATTTTAAAAAGTTATGATCGATTTCCAGATATCATTTCAAACAAGACCTAGTTGTAGAGATTTTTAGGAAGCCCGAATTGTGTAAGGCCATTTTATAAAGGGTAAGTTGATGATGTTTTCATATTGCAACACTGACCGAAAAATTATCCGCCACCATGGACTGCTACCTTGATTGAAGTAGTCGAGAGAATTAAATAAAGGTCAAGATTCTTCCTTCTTTAACACTTCCTTTAGAACAAGGTCAGTATGTAATAGAAACACATGCATTAATGATGTAACCTATTATCATCATAACAATTTTTAGATAGGATCCAAGTTTCCAAAATTTAGAGAAGAGATACATCGTCATGGAAACGTGATAGTTTGAGGGATCGGGATACATCTGGTGGCATATGGACAAATATAGTGGAGGGGCGAAAGGTAGGACCCAGTGGACCGTCGATTTTGAAGCGGCCCAGATCAATGGCTAAGACCCATGTTGGGTGGAAAAATAGCACAAAGTTTAATTATATGAAGATGGTATAAGGAAAACTACCGCAATTTCATTCGTGGATGCATGGCTCCCTCAGAGGTACATCGGGGCGAAAAGCGGTCTATACAACTATTTTCTCCAACCCTCGATATCGAAAGTTTATGGGACCCAACGGACCATCGATCTTGAAGGAGCCCAAATCAATGGCTAAGGCACATATCGGGAAATGAAGCAGCGCAAAGGATAATTATTTGAAGGCGGGTCGGGGAAAACTATCGTGGTTTCATTCATGTACGCGTGGAATCATCTGAAGTACATCAAGGGGAAAAGTGGTTTATTCAAAACCATTTTCCCCAATCCCCAATATCAATAGGCACCTATAAAAGGAGGGGCCCCAACATTATTTTATGATATTTTTAAGCATTCAAACATTTGAAAATTGGTGCAAAGCATCCATTCGAAACTCAAGCTCAAAACTGAATCAAATTCGTTCTTTCTTCATCGCTTAACAAGTATTTTTTTCCATGGCCGCTAACCCTATCATTTTATCCATAACTGAGAAAGATCTCACCTCTAGAGAAGAATCCCTAAATGACAGGGACTCTGATGTTTTTGACACAGAAATAAAAATCTCACCCATTTATGTATCTAGATCCAATATGCTAGGCAATGTTGGAAAACATATACCCTTCCATGAAGAGACCCAAGCGTCCATCACCCCTTATGCCGTAGAAGTTGTTTTTCCTTTCGCAGAGTTCATCAACTTGTGTGCAGAACAATATTCGCAAGAAGAAAAGGTTATTTTGAATAAGTTAGGGTCAGAGGTCTTATGAAAAATAGATAGTCCGCCACTTCGACACACCCTCATTATACCAGAGTCTTCCCCCACAGTGTCAGAGCCCTTCAAGGAAGAAAAAATGATCACAATCTACAGAGAATGCCCATAATAAGTAAAAACCTTGTTTTTTTAAACCATTGTCAAACTTGAACACCATTCCGAAATTTTGTCATTACCTATCAATGTAAATGTTATGATTATTGAGGTCCAATGGGCTTGTTCCCTGCTTAGTCAAATTTTAGGGTTGGATAACGATAAGTTTGTAGTAGAAGTCATGTTAGGTTTCCTGTTGACCTTCTTTATGTTAGAGCCTATTCATTCAATTTGTATAAGTTTCGACAGGTTCATCATTGATAATATGCATCAACATTTGGTAAATTTCAATTGATTAAGAAGCTTCAAATACTACACTCACTTGCTGAGAATGTTCCTAGAATCGAACAAGACCGAATTCTTTGAAACTGCATTCATCTCAACTGAATGTAAGAGGATCAACATGCTTATTTTCATCAATAAGATCATGTCCAGGGTGCACAGTCTTATCTTTGGCACAAACCTGCCAAGGGTTCTAGAAGAAATGAAAATATTTTTACAACCAAATCTAGAGAGAAGGGTGGGAGATCGGATGTTTTTCATACAATCTACTATGATTTGGGTATATGGATATCAATAAGGACCTTACCTTTTACCAGTATTTTTGACTCCCAGAGTCTTTTCCTTAGAGTTCATCTGACAAAGGATTACTTCAGAGACAGAGCATTTTGTGAAGACGCACAAGGCATATAACTTAAAATTTTCTTTCATGGTGGGGCCCTTTGTGGTAAAGACCAAGTCTTGTTTACCTCAGATTCAAGCCAAACTCAATGAATTTGGGTTTACATAGTTATAGGGGAGGATATATGACCCACACCAGATCATATCTAAGAGGAGGCTAATGAGCAGACAAAGCCCCCATGAACATGATCAATTTGAAGAATTTGATAGATTGGCAAACTTGGAATTCTACAAAAATATGGAGATCACCTTGCATCCTAATCATACAAAATAGATAGAGTCTACCCCTCAGCAGGTCCAGACACAAAAAAATTCTCCGAATTTGATTATTAAAGCCCAAAATGAGAGTGTTTATAACAGGAGGAGTAGTTCAGAGGCATTAGGTGCTAGTAGTCAGGGAAATATTCTCAAGAAAATGAAAATCACACCATCTTCTTAGGTAGTATACCTGGAAGAAGAAGAACCTAAAGAGACAATGAGCATGGAGACAGTGGAAAGTGAAACCAAGAATGAGGAGGCTGGTACATGAAGCATGCCACAGAGTGAAAGAAACTCGATGGTTTTCAGTAACATAAAACATATATTTAGCAAGATGCCTGGAGCAGTTTATCATTCCAAAGAATACTTAATGAACCAGTATGTTGTGAAGGGAAGTATGGCCAATAGTGAAATAAGATACCTATTTCTAGAGATAAATAAGATCTCTCAGCATAAGGCTTCTTTTCTCTCAGTCAGGGATGTGGAAAGAAAGACATTTAACATAGCAGTGGTTGATGATGATAAAGTGCTTGAAATCAAGGTGCATTATGAAAATATTGGTGCCCCAGACAAAGTAAAGTTCCAAAGGAATGTTAGTGATATGCTATATTCAAACTACCTGAGTTTAGGTCTAAGGTTTTCGAGATTGACATCACATGCACTAAAATTAGATGGACAATTGAAGTAGGAGAAAGAATCTAGTAAGGATTGGAAAACACAGGTCAAAAGATTGGAATCTGAAGGCCCTCAAGGAGTAAAGACTTCTTTATATGAGAAAGATAAGATGATCCAAATCCTAAAAAAGAAACTGAAGATGTCCTCCACAAAACATCCATAGACAACAGAGTTAGCTTCTCTAGAGCAAGAGAAAGAGACGTTCAGACAAGAAGCACTAAATTACAAAGCTAAAGTGTTGCAGCTGGAAAAGGAGAAAGAGAATTGGTTACAAGGACAAGTAGCAACATCAAATATGCCTGTCATTGTACCTGCTCATGTAGAAGCTGGGTCGATCATTGATGGATTGGTTCAAGCCATGTCCCAAGCGAGTTTACAAACAGGGGAAATAAAAATACTTAAGGAGGCCTTGGAAAAGCTTAAACAAGAGATGAAAATGAAAGATGAAAAGATGACTCCACTCCAAAGAGAAAATCAAGATTTGCAAGAGAGAGTAAGCAAGCTCAAAATTAGGTTAAAAGGTAAAACACTGTTACAAGGAGATAAACATGTGATCTGGGATGCTATTGTTGCAGAGGTTGCTAAGTTCAGGGTTTATCTGAATTTTATAAATGACAAAGACAATGTGGCTACCACGGCCCGAAGCAGGTGTACTGTTGTTAATGAAACATTAGCCAAGAAACCCTCAGAATGGGCCTAGAACGCTATTGATTTGATGAATTATGTGCCCACTGCTGATATTCAGACTATTGGGGTAAAGTACAGAACTGCATTGATCATCTGGGCTAGGAGAATCATCGCTAAGCACAACTTTTTGAAATCGGTTCAAAACAAAGCTATGCAAATGGAGCACAACATACAAGAGTTTAAAGACACGTTTGAACAATTGTTTGTCAAGGGCCTCCCACCATTTTGAGATGGCAAAGGTTCATTATACAATCAATAAGACTACAATTCTCTCCTCATTCAGTGTAGGATGGACCATTCCAAATTTGAAGATATGGAGGAAAATATGAAAGGCCCAAGTCTGGTAGAGTATTTGGCCACAAACTTTGAAATTTTGAATCATTTTAAAAGAATGAAGATTGGCCTGCCGATTATGTCCTATGCCACGTGCATTGACCTAGATATTTTGATTAAGGAGATGATGGATTATGATATTCGTTCTGACTCACAATGGAAGGAAATCGTGCAGCTCGGCAAGATGAAATGCAGTTTTCCTGAGACCAGTAAGTGACCTCCATGTCTCACCAAACCAGCGAGTTCGATAGAAGATCAGGACAAGCCAGATGTCATAAAGGAATCTGAGCAGTCAGGGAAATCCATTCCTAATTTTGAAACATATTTTGAGTAATCATTGTAAATCGGTTCATATACTGATACTGTCAGTTGAAATTACTATAATTAGTTTTAGAAGATGAAACATTTCAGTTTCATCCATTGTAATCGAATTGTATAAATACTGGGGTATTTGAATGAATTAATGTTGGCAAAAGTGCAAGAGCACCTTTTTGGTTGTTTTGAACTCTATTGTAATTTTCTAAAGCTGAATTGAATATATATGTAGAAGCTTTGAAGTATCTATGAAAAGATTCTAATGGTGGTGATATGAGTTTTGTCTTCCTTCATTGTATGTATTTCCTGTTATATTTTATTCCATTTAAATTTTCGTCTGTTTAAATTGGAAAGTTAAAGGCCCAGAATTTGTCTTGTGATGCTCTTGGCTTAATAAATTTACAACTATGTATGTTTCTTCTTAGCTAATTCATAATTCATTTCCATAATGCTTTGATGCAGTTATTTGTTTTCTCTACACTCCTACATTCTACTTAATTTCAAATATAACTCAGATGCATTTCCTCATTTTGCCTTATCCTCTAGAGAGTTATACCGACTAGTCATTGTTTTCATTCACTTTCATAATTTTGACTCCATAGCCCTGAGTGTTCATCCCCTTCATTGCCAACAGCTTTATTAAAATCCCCCAAAATAAACCAAATCTAGCCACCAATTTCTAAAGAAATATCAAGTGACATGAGAGATCCCTCTCTGAGTTGAGAAGGCTAGTGCCTCAGCTCTAAATCTATTTGAAACAATTACCTCTGTCATTTGTCTATCATCCGAACAAAATTTACAGAGTGCTAACATTCTGGCACCATTTTCGGGGACGAAATTGAAAAATCTTCCTTGGGAAAATGACTTAAAGCTTTAGTTTGATCCTTGAGGGTGAAAGTGGATCAAATACCTTATTGGCTGATATTATTTTTACCCTGGCTACTCTATTAATTAGAGACCATTTGCACCACACTGTGTGATATAGAAATCTTGGCTCCTAAGAAAATCCACACCAGGGACAACCCAGACCCAAAAGCTGCAATCCCTATGTTTGACCCTGAAAATATTGCACATAAAAGAAAAGAAAATCCAGTAACCCTGGTGTTGTGTCTAGACTGATATCTATCTTTACCTAGGGACAGAGCAACTAGCATTAAAGACCTCAAGTTTGACGTAAAATTTGAGAAAATCCTATTCATAACTAAGTCTGAATCTTGTTTAAGAGAGACCATCTTTGACGAAAAGAGATTCCAAGATTTGATTCTAGCTACATATTCGAAGCCGTTAGTGATCCTCACTCAGAACCAATAGCCACTCTGACCCCTCACAGTATCTATGGAAACCAGAGTTTCTCCCCTCATACTGCTTTCTCAATTACATGATTTTGCTCAAGATTACAATCTAAGGATGAAACTATATGATGTTGAAGGTAACATGTCAGCTCAGAAGCATCTAGATTGGTTTAATGATTTCATAGACTTGTAAGAGATGGATTTTGAAGATGTGAAAATGAGTCTATTTACACAAATTCTTGTAGGAGAAGTAAGGAAGTGGTTCAGAGCCCTTCCACCAGCCAATATTGCAAATTTTGAAGCTTTTGAGACAAGCTTCCATGAAAAATGGGGGAATAAGAAAAATACCCTTTAGTTGTTGACACAGTACAACAACATGAAGAGATCACCCAACGAAACAATGCAGGAGTTTTTATCTAGATTCATGAAGGTCTACCATACAATTCCT
>ML778558.1:168383-225194 GCA_009831015.1 Picea engelmannii | reverse complement strand
TCTTTGAAAGTGATTTTTCTTTATTATTAAGAGAACGAAGATCTACCACATTGGATGATATAATGACTGATGCCATAGAGGTTGAAGTGAAACTAATGGCTTCAGGGAAGATGAAAACTAATGCTGGCAGGGACACAAACAAAACTCAGGATAAAGAACAGCCTTCAACATCACAAAAATTAGAGGAAATATTTGAAGCAATGATGAGAAACGTGGAACGAATGATGGAAAGAATGGCTCTAGGAAATAGGCCTAACCCCAGAGAACAAGCTGAGGGTCCACCCAGAAATCCGAGAAGACCAGCTATTCCAAAGATTAGGCAAAGAGAGAAAATAAATTAGGGGAATAAGGAAAATCAAGCAGATCAGGTGAATCTGGGAAACCAGGCAAATCAGGGAAACCAAGGAAATCAGGGGGAACAACAAATCAGGCCTTGTTTCCAAAATAATTATGTGAATGAGGATTATGATGGATATTTTAAAGGCAACATGAACTATTGTGATGATAAAGAAACAAAGGTATTTGTTGGGTTCTAAATATGTCTATAAACAACCTTATTTTAACATTAATTTATCAACCCGAGGATTCATCTTTTATCTCAAGAATATCAGCAAAGTCCATGCAGATAGCTTGTAGCGGCTAAAATCGTGTAGTTAAAGAAAATTTGAGTTTATCAACAATCAAGTTCCTCAAACATTCATTAAAAATTCTAGGAATTGAAATCTAATGTTTTGAAATGGAAAGGAACTAATTAATCTATTGAATTCATTTTAACTAAAAACAATAATTGAATCTAAATAAAGACTTGTAGAATTGACTATTACTATGAATCAAATTACTGGAAAGGGAAAGGCGAATTACTCTATCTATGGAAAGAAACAATGACTGTAATCTAATCGAAAGAGACATCAATTGTACTTCTATTGAAAGGAACAACAACTATATATTAACAGAAAGGAACAACAAATGTAAATTAATTGAAAGGAACAACAATTGTGAATCTAAGTAAAAGGAACAACGCATATGAAATTATGAGGAATTGTCACACATCAAACCTTAGTAATAGAAACTGGAACAACAATCATTTAATGCTTAAGGAAATGTCTATCTCTTGCATGCAAATGATATAAAATCATCAACACACTTATGCATTCATTTAACTACTATAAAAAAGAATCAAATCACAAAACAAAAATTGAACTAATACAATTACAGGTCGAACAATAGCTCCTTCAGATTGGGTCATTGGTCCTTAGAAGCACTGCTACTTGAAACTCAGTATGTAGAAATGGAAAAACTATTCAAAGCTTTTATTTATTTCATAGCTGGTACAACATTTACAAAAACTGCTAATGCAGAGCAATTCTAAGTTATGAGTTCTTGGGTGCAATTCTTCTATATCCCTTATGAGATCTATTACCCCTTATATATTACAATAATTTGGGTAAATTAAGCTATCTCGAGGATCGAGAGATCCTTAGGATTGCTTTACTATTATAAAGTTACAATATAAGAAACTCAATCATCTTCAAAACTTCCTTGCGCCATAAAGTTCTCAACCTCCAATAGCTTGTGCATCTTCAAGATTTCTTTTGCTATCTTAGGTTTTACAATATTTAACCAATCCTGTAACAAAATCAAACAATTCCAATCATATTTTAGGATCTATGTAATCTAATTTCAACAATAACGTTAAAGGGTATATTATTCATTTTCTATCTTATTTGCTCCTAATTAACTGAAAAGTCAATCAAGATGATATCATGAAATGTGGGAAAAAGGAAGATATTTATACCTTTGTCATAACCTAATAGTATTTTTTACCAAAGAAGAACATGACCAGTTCATGGATGTAAGTGAGATCTTTTTGCAAGATGAAGAAGAAAGGGTATTAGTAGAAAGGGAATATTATGAGACTGGATTGAAAAACACCATCATGCATTTCCAAAGGTAATATAACCTTTGAAATAAAAAAGTACTTCCAAACCCTCCAAAGGGTAACCCTCCAAGGGGGAATCCCACCAAAGAATCTCATAATAACATACCTTCTTCAAGTCAGCCCAAAAAATATTCTACTACAAAAGATTCAGCTGCAAAGGACTCCATTACGAAAGATTCCGCAACAAAGGATACGGTGGAAAAAGGGAAGTAGAAAGAAGAACCTCAGAAGAAATTATTGACTAGGAAAGAGATGGTCACCAAAGAGGTAGAGAAAAATTCATCTTCTTTTGATTTCGAAAGTGAGATGGCTAAGATAAAATTTTCGATACCATTTAATGAATTGATCAATAATAGTGAGTATAGAAAGAAGATCATCAAAATGTTGAAGACAAAACAAACTTCTGATACCCTGAATATACAAGATGATCACCCAGCCATCTTATTTTGCCCACGCGTGGAGGAAAATGGTGATACTGAAGAAGTGCCTCCTTTCTATGTTAGTCTAAAAATCCATGACATGAATCTGCACAATGATATGTTGTATTTCGGGGTGTCTCACAACTTGATGCCCAAATTTGTCATGGACTAGCTAGCCTCGATGTCACAAGACCTTATAAAGATATGTTCTCCTTTGATTCAAGAAAAGTGAAATGCCTTGGCCTGATCAAGGATATGGTGGTGTCTTTGGCACAAATCCCAGCAAAGAATATGGTGATGGATGTAGTAGTAGCTGATATCCCTCCAAAATTTGGCATGTTGTTGTCCAAGTCATGGGCTGCAAAATTAAAAGAAACCCTCCAGATGTACATGTCTTATCCCACTATTCCTATATTTTGTCAAGACAGAAGACTGGATAGAGAATTTTTTCTTAAACACATGGTTAGCGACTAATCACATCATAGCAATCATCCTATCTATTCAATGGAAATTGAGTTGGGATATTCCATTTTCTTCAATGACCTGTGTTCTAAAGAAAAGGAAACAAAAATCGTTGTAGCCAATCAAGACAAGCCTGACCAGTAGATAGAAGAGTTTTAAGAGTAGCAAGATGATGCAGAGGACCAGATATGGAAGATGCGTTTTGATGGGTCTTCCTGTAGATAAGGAGTGGGAGCTGGCATTTGGATTAATCATCCCAAAGGAGACTCAAAATTATGTTCTTACAAACGGGTTTTTGAATGCACAAATAACATGGCTGAATACAAAGCATTAATATTGAGATTGAAAGTTTTGGAAGAATTGTTGTACATGGATATTCTAAACTAATTATAACTCAACTCAAAGGCATCTACTAAGAAAAACATCCCAGGTTGAGGGCTTATAGGAATCTGGTACTAGAACTCCTTGAGAAGTTTCCAGAATGCAATCTTTCAACAATTCCAAGAGAACAAAATCATGTTGTTGATGCCTTGACTACTTCAGCAATAGTTTTCAAAGTTCCATTTTTCCCTAAAAAAATCTACAAGGTTGAGGTCGAGCACAGGCCAGCAATACCAGACAATATGAAGCACTGACAAGTTTTCGAAAATGAAAAACAGATAGAAAGCTTTCTCAAAATGGAGAATGAGTTCGAAAATTTAAACATTGATGACGAATACTGTGATGATGAGGTGGATGCAACTGCTTTCACAAAAGAAGGATACTTTGACAATCAGATTGTTGGTAGAGATATCCTTCAGCTAAAGAGTAAAATCATTCCCAAGGGCCTGGTACTATTAGAGAAACATTTTCATAATAATGACATAGCTAGAAGTCTAAAGATCATTGTAAATGAAGGGGATGTGGAAGATTTCAATATTGGGACTCCAGAGGATCCAAAGATCGTGAAGTTGTCCAGAAAGCTCAACCCTGAATTCAAAGAGAGGTATCTCAAATTAATGAAATAATTCCCTGATGTTTTTGCTTGGAGCTATGGTGATCTAAAATTCTATGATGCCATTATAATCTGACATGTTGTCCCAATCAAAGAAGATCACAAGCCATTCAAAAATAAATTAAGAAGAATAAACCCTCTGATGTTACCATTGATAGAAAAGGAAGTAAAGAAACTGTTTGAAGCCAAAATCATAGTGTCCCTGAGGTTTTCCAAATGGGTGGAAAATCTAGTACCATTCCAGAAAAAGAGTGGAGAAATTAGGTTGTGTGTAGACTTCAGGAATCTAAGTAAGGTGTCTAAAGGAAAAATATCCATTTCCTAAAATGGATCACATTTTATAGAAGGTAGTGGGCTCTCAAAAGATGTCAATGTTAGATGGTTTCTCTGGGTATAATCAGATTATGGTGCACCCTGATGACTAAGAAAAGATGACATTTACCACACCATGGGGAACATTTATGTATGCCAAGATGTTATTTGGGCTTATGAATGCAGGGGATACATTTCAAAGAGATATGGATATAAATTTTGTTGACGAAAAGGATAAATTCATTGTTATCTACCTTGATGACATCACTATGTATTATGCCTCATATGAAGAACACCTCAAACATCTCAGAAGGGCGTTTCAAAAATGAAGAAAGTTTGGGATATCTTTGAATCCTAAAAAGTCAATTTTTTCCATGGAATAAGGAAAGTTGTTGGGTCACATCATTTCAAAAGAGGGGATAAAGGTAGACCCCAACAGAGTTGATGGGATCTTGAAAATTGACATACCTATAAGCAAAAAGGAGGTACAATCTTTCTTGGGAAAAGTAAATTTTTTGAGGAGATTCATCCCTAATTTAGTTGAAATCATAAAACATATCACCAACATGCTCAAGAAGGGAAATGAAATAAAATGGATTCTTGAGGCTAGAAAATATTTTGAAGACATCAAGGTCGCATTGACAAAGACTTCTATACTGGCTCGTCCAAATTTTTAGAAATATTTCATATTGTTCTCCTTCGCCTTAGAACACACAATTGCAAGTGTTGTACTCCAGAAAGATGACCAAAATTTTTAGAATCCCATATCATACTACAGTAATACATTGAGGGATTCTTCTCTAAAATATGACATCATGGAAAAGAAAGCATATGCTCTGGTCAAAGCTTTGAAAGAATGTAGAGTCTACATCCTACATTCTCACACCACTTCTTATGTGCCTAGTAGCTCAGTAAAAGACATCTTGACTCGGCCTGATCCCGAAGGAAAGAGGGGAAAATGGATTGCAATACTTTTAGAATATGATCTTGAGATCAAACCCACAAAGTTGATCAAAGGACAAGGACTACAAAATTTGATGGCACAGACCAACTATGAAATTTTGGGAATAAACTTTATTGTAGATCTATCAGATAGTACATCAGAAGAGGAAAAGGTGACTCCACAAATATCCCAGAAATTTCTTGATTCTGCATGGTATGCAGATATCATCTTTGTGATGAAAAATTTGTAGGCTCCTCCTAAATTTAGTAAGACAAGAGCTAGATTCTTGAAATTGAAGGAAAAAAAAAATTGTATAGTGAATGAATCATTGTACTAGAAAGATCTAGGGGGGATTTTATTGAGCTGTTTGATAGAAGGAGAAGAAGAGAAAACCATCAGAGAGTTCCATAAAAGTGACTGTGGAGGTCATCATTATTGGAAAACAACTGTGCATAAAATTTTGAGAGATGGATTTTATTGGCCTAGCATTTTTTCCAACGTTTATAAAGAAGTTTCAAAGTGCCATGAATGTCAAATCTTTGATGGGAAAGGAAAATTGCAGTCTCTTCCTTTAAAACCCATTTCAATAGAGGATCCTTTCATATAGTGGGGCCTTGATTTTGTAGGGGAAATACATCCAGAATCCTCAGCCCAACACAAATGGATCTTGACAACAACAAATTATTTCATTAAGTGGATTGAAGTAGTTCCCACTAGGA
Source organism: Picea engelmannii (assembly GCA_009831015.1). Taxonomy (NCBI): domain Eukaryota; kingdom Viridiplantae; phylum Streptophyta; class Pinopsida; order Pinales; family Pinaceae; genus Picea; species Picea engelmannii. Next base: position 219,406 of record ML778558.1, on the reverse strand, counting down.
AGGCTACAGATGATATTGTCATTTGATTTTTAGAGGATAATATTCTGTCTAGATTCGGATGCCCAATCAAGATTATAAAAGACAATGCAACGACTTTCAATTCTAAGAAATTGGAGAAATTCTGTAGTGATTACAACATCACCCTTGGTCATTCTACATCATACTACCCTCAAGGGAATGGGTTGGTTCAGTCTTCTAATAAAATCTTAGTCAAAGTCATCAAAAAATTGCTTCAAGAAAATAAAAAGGCATGGCACAAAAAGCTCATCCATGCACTGTGGGCTGACAGAATATTCCCAAAGTGATCCATTTCCACATCCCCTTTCCAGATCATCTATAGAACTAAAGCAATTTTTCCTATTGCATTAGGGTTGCCAGTAATGAAGCTATTACAAGAGTAGGAAGTGAAAGCAAACGTCGGTCGAAGAAGAGGTGATGAGCTGATCAGTGTACAACAAACTAAGGAAAAGGCCTTCAATAATGCTCAGTTGCATCAAGAAAATATCAAAGAGGCTTTTGAAAAACATACTAAGGTGGATGACTTCAAACCAAGATATTGGGTACCAAAATGGGATGCTAGAAATGAAGAAAAGGGAAAACATGGGAAATTTGATCACATATGGCTGGGCCCGTTCAAAATTGCATCTTACCGTGGAAGCAATGCCTACTTGTTACAGGAGAGTAATGGGGAGCTCATTGGAGGAGGGCCTATGAATGGAAGGTTCCTCAAGCATTACATTGTTTAAACATCATCAACCCTTCCATTCATTGTATATAATCATTTTATGTTTTTCTTTGTGCATGAAAAAGTTGGAATAAAAACAACATGGTTTAAGCCCGCGGTGAAGGCCATGAGCTATGATGGGTAGATTTTGGGTTTTTGAGTAAAGATAAGCGGATTCATATCACACTGATAGGCCACAACCAAATGGGTAGGCACTTAGTCTTCAGTTCTTTTCTACCTCGCAGGGAGGATAGAATCCCCAGTTGGAGCCTATGTTATCATCATAACAATTTTCAGATAGGATCCAAGTTTCGGAAATTTAGCGAAGAGATCAATCGCCATGGAAACGTGATAGTTTTAGGGACTGGGCTACATCTGGTGACATATAGAGAAATATAGTGGAGGGGTGAAAGGTAGGACCCGGTGGACCGTCAATTTTGAAGTGGCCCAGATCAACGACTGAGACCCATATCGGGTGGCGAAATAGCACGAAGTTTAATTATATGAAGGCAAGCTGGGGAAAACTATCATGGTTTCATTCATGGATGCATGACACCCTCAGAGGTACATCGGGGAGAAAAGCGATCTACCTAAAACCATTTTCTCCAACCCCCGAAATTGAAAGTTGATGGGACATGGTGAACCGTCGAATCTTGAAGCAACCTGGATCAATGGCTAAGGCACATATTGGGCAATGAAGCAGTGTGAAGGATAATTATTCGAAGGAGGGCCGGGGAAAACTATCATGGTTTCATTCATGGATGTGTGGCATGATCAAAAGTACATCAGGGAAAAAAGTGGTTTATTCAAAACCATTTCCCCAATCCCCGATATCGATAGGCACCTATAAAAGGAGGGCCCCAAAATTATTTTATGATATTTTGAAGCATTCAAAAGTTCAAAAATTGGTGCAAAGCATCCATTCAAAAATCAAGCTCAAAACTGAATCAGATTCGTTCTTTCTTCCCCGCTTAATAGGTATTTTTCGTCATGGCCGCTAACCCTATCATTTTATTTGTAACTGAGAAAGATCTTGCCTCTAGAGAAGAAGCCCTGATTGAGAGGAACTCTAACATTTTTGACATAGAAATAAAAATCTTTCCCATTTCCATGTCTAGATCTAATCTACTAGACAATGTTGGAAAACGTATACCCTTCCTTGAAGCGGCCCAAGCATCCATCACCCCTTATGTCGTAGAAGTCGTTTTTCCTTTCCAGAGTTCATCAGTTGGTGTGCAGAACAGTATTCACAGGAAGAAAAGGTTATTTTGAATAAGTTAGGGTCAAAGGTGTTATGCGAAATAGATAGTCCATCACTTCGACACACCCTCAGTATACTAGAGTCTTCCCCCACAGTGTCAGAGGCCTTCGAGGAAGAAAAAATGATCACAATCTTCAGAGAATGCCCCTCAAAAGAAAAAATCTTGTTTCTGCAAACCATTTTCAAAACTGAACACCATTTTGAAAGTATTTCATTACCTATCAATGTAAACGTTATGATTATTGAGGCCCAGTGGGCTTGTTCCCTACTTAGTCAAATTTTAGGGTTGGATAATGACAACTTTGTAGTAGAAGTCATGTTGGATTTCCTATTGACCTTCTTTATGTCAGATTCTAGTCAGTCAGTTTGTATCAGTTTCGATAGGTTCATCACTGATAATATGCATCAACAATTGGTAAATTTCAATTCATTAAGACACTTCAGATACTACACTCACTTGTTGAGAATGTTCATATAATCGAACAAGACCGAATTCCTTGAAACTGCATTCATATCAACTGAATGTAAGAGGATCATCATGCTTATTTCCATCAATAAAATCATGTCCAGGGTTCACAGTCTTATCTTTGGCACATACCTACCAAGGGTTCTAGAAGAAATGAAAATATTTTTTACAACGAAATCCAGAGAGCAGAGTGAGAGATTGGATGTTTCTCATACAATCTACTGTGATTTGGGTATATGGCTATCAGGAATGACCTTACCTTTTACCAATATTTTTGACTCCTAGATTCTTTGCCTTAGAGTTCATCAGATAAAGGATTACTTCAAAGGCAAAGCATTTTTTGAAGACGCACAAGGCATCTAACTTAAAATTCCCTTTCATGGTGGGGCCCTTTGTGGTAAATCCCAGGTCTTGTTTACCTCAGATTCAAGCCAATTTCAGTGAATTTGGGCTTACACAGTTACAAGGGAGGAGATATGACCCACACCAGATCATATCTAAGAGGAGGCTAATGAGCAGACAAAGCCCCTACGAACATGAGCAAGTTGAAGAATTTGATAGATTGGCAAACTTGGAAGTCTGCGCAAATATGGAGATCACCTTACAGCATGATCATACACAACAGATAGAGTCGGCCCCTCAGCATTTCTAGACACATAAAAATTCTCTGAAGTTGATTATTAAAGCCCCAAAGGAGAGTGTTTATAACAAGGGAGGAGATATGACCCACACCAGATCATATCTAAGAGGAGGCTAATGAGTAGACAAAGCCCCTACGAACATGAGCAAGTTGAAGAATTTGATAGATTGGCAAACTTGGAAGTCTGCGCAAATATGGAGATCACCTTACAGCATGATCATAAACAACAGATAGAGTCGGCCCCTCAGCATTTCTAGACACATAAAACTTCTCTGAAGTTGATTATTAAAGCCCCAAAGGAGAGTGTTTATAACAAGAGGAGTAGTTCAGAGGCACTGGGTGCAAGTAGTCAGGGAAATATTCTCAAGAAAATGAAACTCACACCATCTTCTCAGATAGTAGACCTGTAAGAAGAAGAACCTAAAGAGAAAAAAAGCATGGATATAGTGGAAAGTGCAACCAAGAACGAGGAGGTTGGTACATGAATCATGCCATAAGGTGAAATCATCTTGAGGGTTTTCAACAACAACAAACATATCTTTAGCAAGATGCCTGGAGCAGTTTATCAGTCCAAAGAAGAATTAATGAACCGATATTCTATGAAGGGAAGTATGGGAAATAGTGAAATAAGAGACCTGTTTCCAAAGGTAGAGAATATCTCTCAAAATAAGGCTTCCCTTCTCTCAGTCAGGGATGTGGAAAGAAAGACATTTAACATAGCAGTGGTTGATGATGATAAAGTGTCTCAAATCAAGGTGCATTATGAAAATATTGGTGCCCTAGACAAAGTGAAGTTCCATAGGAATGTCAGTGATATGCTATATTCAGACTACCTAATTTTAGGTATGAGGGTTTAGAGATTGACAACACATGCACTCAAATTATATGGACAATTGAAGTAGGAGAAAACATCCAGTAAGGCCTGACAAACACAGGTCAAAAGATTGGAATCTGAAGGCCCTCAAGGAGTAAAGGCTTCTTTATATGAGAAAGATAAGATGATCCAAAGCCTAAAAAATAAACTGAATATGTCCTCCATAGACCATCCATGGAGGGCAGAGCTAGCTTCTCTAGAGAAAGAGAAAGAGACGTTCAAACAAGAAGCACTAAATTACAAAGCTAAAGTGTTGCAGCTGGAAAAGGAGAAAGAGAATTGGTTACAAGGACGAGAAGCAACATCAAATATGGTTGTCATTGTACCTTATAATGAAGAATATGGATTGGTTCAAGCCATGTCCCAAGTGAGTTTATAAACAGGGGAAATCAAAATCCTTAAGGAGGCATTGGAAAATATGAAACAAGAGATGAAAATAAAAGATGAAAAGATGACTCCACTCCAAAGAGAAAATCAAGATTTGCAAGAGAGAGTAAGAAAGTTGAGAATGCGGTTAAAAGGTAAAACACTGTTACAAGGAGCTAAACATGTGATCTGGGATGCTATTTTTGCAGAGGCTACTAAGTTCAGGGTTTATCTGAATTTTATAAATGACAAAGACAACGTGGCTACAACGACCTGAACCAAGTGTATTGTTGTTAATGAAAAATTAGCCAAGAAACCCTCAGAATGGGCCCAGAACGCTATTGATTTGTTGAATTATGTGCCCACTACTAATCTTTAGACTATTGGGGTAAAGGATAGAACTATGTTGATCATTTGGGCCAGGAGAATGATCTCCAAGAACAACTTGCTCAAATCGGTTCAAAACAAAGCTATGCAAATGGAGCACAACATACAGGAGTTTAAAGACAGGTTTAAATAATTGTTTATCAAGGGCCTCCCACCATTTTGGGATGGTAATGGTTCATTATACAATCAAGAAGACTACAATTCTCTCCTCATTTAGTGTAGGATGGACTATTCCAAATTTGAAGCTATGGAGGAAAGTCTGAAAGGCCCAATTCTGGTAGAGTATTTGGCCACAGAATTTGAAATTTTGAATCATTTTAAAACAATGAAGATTAGCCTGCTGATTATGTCCTACGCTGCATGCATTGACCTAGAGATTTTGATTAAGGATATGATGGATTACGAGATTCCTTATGACTCACAATGGAAGGAAATCGCGTCGCTGGGAAAGACGAAATGCAGTTTTCCAATGACCAGTAAGTGACCTCCATGCGTCACTAAACCAACGAGTTCGACAGAAGATCAGGACAAGCCAGATGTCGTAAAGGAAGTTGAGAAGTGAGGGAAATCCATTCTTAGTTTTGAAACGTCTTTTGAGTAATCATTGTAAATCGGTTCATATACCGAGACTGTCAGTTGAAAATACTATAATTAGCTTTAGAAGCTGAAACGTTTTAGTTTCATCCATTGTAATCGAATTGTATAAATACTGGGGCATTTGAATGAATTAATGTTGGCAGAAGTGCAAGAGAACCTTTTTGGTTGTTTCGAACTTTATTGTAATTTTCTGAAGCTGAATTGAATATATATGCAGAAGATTTGAAGTCTCTATGAAAAGATTCTAATGGTGGTGATATGAGTTTATTCTTTCTTCATTGTATGTATTTCCTGTGATCTTTTATTCCATTTACATTTTCGTTTGTTTAAATTGGAAAGTTAAAGACCCAGAATTCATCTTCTGATGCTCTTGGTTTAAACAATTTAAAACTGTGTATGTTTCTTCTTAGCTAATTTTGAATTCATTTCCATGATTCTCTGACGCAGTTATTTGTTTTCTCTATCCTCCTACATTCTACTTAAATTCAAATATAACTCAGATTCTTTGCCTCATTTAGCCTTATCCTCTAGAGAGTTCTATCGGCTGGTAATTGTTTTCATTCTCTTTCAGAATTTTGTCTCCATAGCCCTGAGTGTTCCTCCCCCAAAACAAGCCAAATCTAGCCACTGATTTCTAAATAAATATCAAGTGACATGAGAGAGCCCTCTCTGAGTTGAGAAGGCTAGTGCCTCAACTCTAAAGATGGTTGAAACAATTACCTCTATCATTTGTCTATCAACCGGACAACATTTATAGAGTGCTAACATAGCCAAAGCCTAAGATTCATTCGCAAGATCAAATAAACCATGAAAACATAGGAGAATGGAAAAATAACTATGTTTTATTCCTTCTCCATCCTAACTATTACAATCGAATTTCAACCCCTTATAACTACTATCTCAGATTTTTGAAAACAACTAATTTTAGAAAAACAACTGAATTTAGAAAATTCACGCATGACTCTAAAACTGACCAATGACTAAGATATAACTAGCTTAACACTAATTTTCAACTCTCTTTTCTAATTAATCTCATAAACTAAGAGATAATTGATAATTGAAAAATTAAAAATTCTCGTAAAAACAGTAAAACCCCAATTTGAGGCCTTATATAAAGGAATTTGGCCCTGAAAAAGTGTTGAAATGATGCTCAATTCGATAAATCCAATTGGCATGACAATGAACTCATCGAGATACAAATCCCTGTAAAATTTCATCTCAAACGGATAACCGAGTCAAAAGTTATGACCCTCAGAAAATCCCTGCATCATTCTCTTCTGGTTGAAAAGAACGTAGCTCCTGCAAGTTACTATATTCAAATTGTTTCCACTTAATGGGATCTAGGGTCAGTAAGTCACCCTCGGTAATCCATGTACTCTCTTTTGGTGCTACACCTTCCCAATGGACCATATATCGGTTATATTGGCCTTGTCGAGTATGAAGGGTCTTCTTATGTAAAATATGTGCACTCTTTTCATTTTTCTTGCTTGGAATGGCATGTTTCCAATCCACCTCTGCCTCACTATCATCACCCAGATCATACCCATGTAAAATATACAAATCAAAAATGTTAAACATATGGGAGATATAGAGGTCAGTTGGTAAATCGACCTTATAAGCATTGCCATTGATTTTCTTAAGAATATTGCACGAACCAATTTTCTTATACTTCAATTTGTGGTAGGTTCCTCGAGGAAACCACTCCTTCTGTAAATAAACCATCACTAAATATCGTTCATTGAATACCTGGTATCGTCGGTGAGCATATTTTATAATTTTCTTTATGTTCATTACTAGCCTACAATTTTGGTCTCACATGTTGCTGCAACTATTTAATGTGTTCTACAAATACTTCCCCATTGGCACTGATCTCATCCTCAAGTGGTAGGGGCACCAAATATAGGACACCCATAGAGTTTCTATCGTAAACAACTTGAAATGTAAATTTACCTGTATATCTATTCATTTATCTATTGTAGGCAAACTCCTCCCGAGGTAAAGCCAAATCCCATTGTTTGGGCTTCTCTCCAACAATGCTTTATAATTGGTTTCCCAATCTATGGTTTACCACCTCAGTTTTTCCATCTGTTTTGGGGTGATAGGCATTGTTGAGATGTAATTTAGTCCTCATTTTCTTCCATATAGTCCTCCAAAAATGACCCAAGAACCGAGTATCTCTATCAGAGGTAATACTTTTTGAAACCCCGTGCAATCTAACAACTTCTGAAAAAAACAATTCTGCCACCTGCGATGCATCACTAGTTTTCTTGCAAACAATTAAATGAGCCATTTTAAAGAACCTATCAACAACCACACAAATAGAATCATTACCTCATTGTTTGTTTGGGAGCCCCAACACAAAATCCATGCTTAGATCTGTCCATGGACTTGTGGGCACTGGTAGTGGCATATACAACCCTGTGTTTTGTGAGTGTCCTTTAGAAATTTGACAAATCTGACATTGTGCCACATACTTGGTTATATATTTTTTCATCTTTGGCCAATAATACTTATCTTCGATTAAGGATAGTATATTATCCTTTCCAAAATGTCCTTCCAAACCACTACTGTGAAGGTATCTGATAATATTTTCCCTCATTGAACCAATTGGGATGCATAGTTATTTTCCTTTGAAGAGGTAACCATATTCCATAAAATATTCACCTTGATTAAGATCCATGTTCCCAGTGATTGGATTCTTAAATTGTTCCATAATCTCTCAAAAAGAATTATCAAATGGATAGAGATCCTTTAATGCAACAAACCCAATTACTTCATTTTCCATGGTTGTCAAAAGAACAATGCATCGATTCAAAGCATCTACAACTTGATTATGTTGTCCTGATTTGTGCTTCAAAAAAAAGGTGTAGCCTTGTAATAAAGAGACCCATTTTTCATTTCTATTGTTCAATTTCTTTTGGGTGTTCACATATTTTAATGCAATATGATCGGTAAATAACACAAACTCCTTTGGCACTAGATAATGCCTCCAATGTTGCAATGCTTGCACAACTTCATAAAATTGTACATCATATGTGGAGTAGTTCTTTATTACCTCATTCAATTTTTCACTAAACAATGCAATTGGTCTACCTGCTTGGCTATGTACATCTCCAATGCCTACATGTGAAGTATCACAACCTACCTCAAACACTTTATGAAAATTCAATAAGGCTAATATGGATGCCTCGGTTATTTTCTTCTTCAAAAACTTAAAACTTTCCTTAGCTTCCTTGGTACACATGAATGTCTTGCCTTTGGTGCAATCTGTTATGGGTGCTACAATACTACTAAAATTTTGAATAAAATTTATGTAAAAGGTGTCCAACCCATGAAAAATTCTTACCTTTGTGAAGCTCCTAGGACTAGGCCACTCCAAAAATTCTTTGACCTTCTTTGAATCATCCTGAATCCCTCTGCCGAGATGAAAAATCCCAGGAATACCAAAGTTTCTTGCAAGAAACTACATTTCTTCAGGTTTGCATAAATTTGTTGTTTTCTCAATGCATCCAATATAATTTTTAAATGCTGCAAGTGATCTTCTTTTTTGTTACTGAAAAATAGGATGTCATAAAAATACACAACAAAAAACTTACCAATATAAGTTTGAAGAACATTATTCATCAGCCGCATGAAAATGCTAGGAGCATTGGACAACCCAAATGGAATCACCATCCATTCATGTAGTCCATCCCTGGTCTTGAAGGCAGTTTTCCATTCATCCCCTTCGTGAATCTGGATCTGGTGGTATCCACTTCAAAAATCAATCTTACTAAAATATTTAGATCCATCTAGCACATTCATCATGTCGTCAAACCGCAGTATAGTAAACCTATATTTGATGGTAATTTTATTGATTGATCTGCTACCTATGCACATCGTCCATGTATTATCCGTTTTTTGAGTCAATAATGTTAGTACAACACATGGACTCATGCTTTGTCTTACCAAACCTTTCTTTATTAGTTATGTCACTTGTCAGTTGAGCTTTGCATGTTGTGTAGGACTCAACCTATAGGCTTCCTGATTAGGTAAAGATGATCCTGGGATCAGATCAATGTGATGTTGAATATCCCTCTTTTGTGGAAGACCATTAGGTAGTTCATTACGGATAACATCAACATATTCTTGTAGTAACTTGGCCACTTCAATAGGAATTGGTATGTCTTCCATGACTCCTTTTTGCACAATTAACGCATAGTAGAATGCCATTTCATTTGTTTCCTTAACAAACTCTCTTTTTGACAACAAATTCTCGGTTTTTCCCTCATCCTTAAGGAGAAATAAGATGACTTTCGATCTATCCTTCCAAAAGGTGTAGGTATTATTTCCTCCATCATGCATCAATTTTCTGTCATATTTCCAAGGCCTCTCCAATAATAGATGGCATGCATCTATGAGAATTATATCACACCATAATTCATGTTTATAAGTCTTACCAATGTAAAAACTTATCAAACATCTTTTATTAATGGTGAATTCATTCCCCTTTTTGAACCATGCAATTTGGTAAGGATGGTGATGTGTTTCACAACGTAATTTCAACTTATCTACCATCTTTTTAGAAACCATATTCTCACAACTTCTACTATCAATAATAACTTGACATACCTTTCCCCCAGAAGTGCATCTGGTTCCAAAATTATTTGTTCGAAGACAAGAATATTCATTGTCTCTACCTTGCCTTTTCTCTTTTTCGGGAATCACCATTGACCTCTATATCATGAGACTCTCCCCCATATCATGTGGGAATTCAGATTCAACTCCTTCTTCATTCTCATCTTGGACCAAGTTCAAACTGGATTTTTGTCCTTGCTTTGACTCTTGTATGTTATAACTTGAGCATTCAAATGCTCGATGACCCTCTACACCACACCTAAAACACACATACGATCCTTCTTTTCCACCATCGTAACCTCGACCCCTCTAAAATTCTTTTCCTCATGAGTGATTCAGGTTATGTTATTGAGTATCTTTTATTTTCTCATCTCCTTGGGATGATTCACCTCTTCCATAGTTAAAACCACCCTGTGAGGTAGACGTTGTACCCCTCCTTGCTCCTCTATTCCTTTGATAAAATTTTTGGTTTATATTTTCCTCAGCCTTTAAGGCTAATTGATATGCCTATTCCACACTATGAACTATATGCATGCTTAGTTCATCTTGAATATAAAATTTTAAACAATTCACATACCTTGTAGCCAATTTCTCATCATTTTCCTGGTGATCCACGTGAATGGACAACTGATAAAACTCATTTGTGAGTTCCTCCATGATGGATAGGTTCTTCTTCAAGTTCTGAAATCTACGAAAAAGGGTCTGGGCATAGTCTAGAGGAAAAATAATTTCTCGCATTTTTTATCCATCTTGTTCTAGGTATTAATTTTTATTTTCCTTTTCTTACTTTGTCTTTCTACACATGATCCCTCCAGATCATGGCGTGACCCTTCAACTGGGTGCATGGAAATTTCACCTTCTTTTCCTTTGGCATAGGTTTCCATTCAAAAAATTTATCCATGGTGTTTAACCAATCTATTAACTCCTCTAGTTTAAGATTCCCTACATATTCTGAAACTTCCATATTGATCCTATCATTTCTCCCTTCTATATCCGTGAGAACCCTTTCTTCAAAAGACACATGCTCTAATTTTTCTTCTTCATGTTCTTCAGGTTCTTATTCATGTTATATATGTTGATCTACATTTCCTTGGTGTGTCTCCTCATCAGACACTTCTCTTTGTATTATTCTCTGACTAGCCAACATGCTTGTAAGATCTGTTACTTTCCTTTGGAGGCTTTGCATATCCCTCTACATCTAAGCAAGACCTGCTCTTCCTCTTCCTCTCCCAACCATCTTCCTTCTCTGATACCAAATGATGTAGCCAAAGCCCAAGATTCAATCACAAGATCCAATAAACCATGAAAACATAGGAGAATAGAAAAATAACAATCTTCTATTCCTTCTCCATCCTAATTATTAAAATCGAAGTTCAACCCCTTATAACTACTATCTGGGATTTTCGAAAATAACTAAATTTAGAAAATTCTCACATGACTCTAAAACTAGCCACTAACTAGGAGATAACTAGCGTGACACTATTTTTCAACTCGCTTTTTTGATTAATCTCATAAAGTAAGAGATAAATGATAATTGAAAATTTAAAAATTCCTGTAAAAACACTAAAACCCCAATTTGAGGCCTTATATGAAGGAATTTTCCCTTGAAAAAGTGTCAAAACGATGTCCAATCGAATAGATCCAACTAACACAATAGTGTAATCTTCGAGATGCAACTCCCTATAAAATTTCATCCCAAATGGATAACCGAGTCAAAATTTATGACCCTAAGAAAATCCCCGAAAAATCCCTGCATCAATCTAATCATACAAAGGGAGGGGTATTGATTGAAAAGTTTGAAGGTAAGGAAGAAATTTGTGGGTATGCCTCCAGTTCTTTCAGAGGAGTAGAACTTAGTTACCCATCCAATCATAAGGAATTAGTTTTTATGAAAAAATTAATTTGACACTTCATGTTGTATCTTAAGATTGTTATATTCTTAATTAAGACATATTTAAAAGTCCTACCATGTATGCTTAAATATGAAAAATTACTAATTGATATCCATATTAGAATTCAAAAGTGGGTTGTTTGGTTAGAAAACTTTGATTTTGATACTGACTTTAAGCCTGGATATTTGAACTGTCTTGCTAATATGCTAACCAGATAACAAGATCGTATATTTTTGGAAATGATGTATGTAGGAGAATGTAGTAGTGGAAAATATCCAATGACACCTTAGGATCTTTCATAATTATCCATAAATAAAGCGTGAAAGGCCATTGAAGGGTGTGAACTAAAAATAACACAAATCCTCTCAGCGATAGGAACTAAAGAGAGACTACAATTTTGCATCCTATTGACAAGAGAAGTAGTGGACATGCATATGGACAAGGTTCTTATTGAATAAATCAAGTAGTTTCTATTAAAAATTATGATCTTGGAAAAATGGTCTAGAACTGCTTTCTTTAGTCTCACCCAAGCATAATAAATATTTAGTAGAGGAAGAAATGATACCTAGATTGAGTAGGAAACCAAGGGTTATGATATTTTGATATAGGAATAGGACTATTAATTTAGGACTCCTATGTCCTCATATAACAATTAGCGAAAAAGGGTCAAATTGTAATATGTAGATCCTAGAAATGTAATTCAATATATATGGACAGGGTGGATAGAAATCTTATTGGATAATTTTTTTCGACAAAAATATTGTACTCAAAGAAAGTTATATTTTATTATACATCTCCAATATGATATGGAAATAGCTGCTAAAAAGGATCTTTGGTCTAAATTCACTCTGAAATCCACAAGCACATAGGTAGAAGAACTCAAACCATCATAGTTATATTTTTGTCAAATCAGTTAAAAATGATGGTAAATTTTTGGGTGTTATCCATCAAGAAGTTGAGCATAATTTGAAGTTTATATCCATATTTGAAAGAATTATCTACAACAAAGGAGGGAATATAGATATGAAAGGATCTAGTGTTGATAGGTGTTTTGACAACTACCTATTCTCATTACCATATTTTATTGAACAATCTTAGGATCTATATGATAGTGATATCTCTTGGATAGAGGAAGAACTCCACAATTTGGAAAATCACATGGAAGGATAATACCCACTACTAAATCATCGTGGGCCAACCCACATTTGGAAAATTTATTGTGAATATTTTCCATAGATTCTATATGCTTTTCTTTGTAGTCCTGGACTTATACTATTGGCCATATTTTATTTTCTCCTCATGGAAAGTGAAATGCTCCAGTTTTTGGAAAGTTAGTTGTCATTGATGTCAACTCTAGATGAACTCTAGAAGCATTGATGTCAACCCTATTCAACCCTAGAAGAAGCTTGAATTTGTTTGAGGAATAAGGAAATGAAGGAAAACGTGAATGCATGTAACACACTCATTCAACCCTAGAAGAAGCCCTGGAAATGTGGCTAAGTGGTAAAATGGTTGAGAAGCCTTAGAAGTATGGTCATGAACCTGAATTTGTTTGAGGAGTAAGGACATGAATTACAATGTAAATACACATAACACACTCATAGATTGGTAGTCCTTGTTGGATCATTTCCAATGGTAGGGGGTACATCACATGGTTCCTCACGGTTGAGAAGTTATGCCCTATTGAAGTTGGAAGCATTGAAGAATTGTTAAGAATCCCCTAAATAGTTACAAGTCATTAATTAGGGGTAAAATGGTTGTAACAAGAATCCCTAAAGTTAAGGAGAGAAGTCACTTTGAAAAATTATAAATACACCTCAAGGAATATCTCATGAGAAAATTCATAGACAAGTTTATTGAATATCTTCTAAGTGAAAAAGTGATCTTTTGGTAAATATTTTCGTAGCATATCTATGGTAGGGAAATTCTTAATGAGTGAAGTGTATGGATGTGAATGAACTATATTGATAAGGTTATATGAGGGTCATAGTTTATCAAATAACATATGTACACAGGTCACAGTGTAGAAAAGCACAGATAGGTTATATGTGGGTTGGTAATGGAAAAGGCACGGATGTACACGGGTCCCAAAAGTGAAAAGCACAGATATTTGCAGGTTGATAGTGTACAATTTGTGGATCTGTGAAAATATTTTGAGGAGGATGTTAGTACTAGGTTGTTGAGGCTAAGGAAGAGCTATAGGTCTTCAATATTGTGTATTAGGTCAGCTACATGATTAAAGGTATGTTTTACATGTGTTTTTAAGGTTGTGTCTTGATACATGCTTGAGGCATGGTTTGGAGATTTGGACATATGCTTGAGGTACACCTTGGTGATGTTATGGTACATTGATTAGAAGCATATATTGGCTATCTTGGTTTGGTATATGTCATGGTGATGTTATCACATGCTTAAGACACTTCATTGATGACATCTTATGGTACATGGTGTATTCCATGATTGAGACATATCATGAGTGATATGGTTTATGGTTGAGGCTACATGATATGGCACATGATTTAGTACATGGTTGATGCATGATATGGTACATGGTTGATTCTTGGTATGGTACAGGTTTTGTACATGGTATGGTACAAGTTTCGGTACATGGTTGATGCATGATCTTGTATAGGTTGATGTGACAATGATAGGTTGATTGATGTATAAGTGACAGTGACAGTGACAGGTTGATGTGGCAGTGACAGTGATGGGTTGATGTGACAGTGGTAGTGACGATGTGACAGTGGTAGTGACAGGTTGAGTCTACACTTATATTTCAGGGTGGTAGGACAGGGAAAGGAAAGGGGGTTGTAGCCTCCTTCTGTTTGGATCTGGATAATACAAGGAGTTGGATATTCCTTCAAGTTGGAGCCTATAAATCAAGGGGTCGTAGCCTCCTTATGGTTGGAGAGAGAATATAGGGAGTTGGAGCTTCCTTCAGGTTGGATCCTATAAACTACGGGGTTGGAACCTCCTTCCAGTTGTAGCTGGAGAATTCAAGGAGTTGTAGCTTCCTTCAGGTTGGAGGCTATAAATATGGGGTTGGAGCCTCCTATGAATGTAATCTTGATATATATAATAAATAATTATGTGGTTTTCTCCCATTTTGGTTTCCACGTAAATGATGGTGTACCGTGTATCTAATGTGATATTGTCGAATGGTACTACTTATGGTTATATGCTCATGATATATTTCAAGCAATAATAAATGATATAATGTTGATAAAATTGAATTTTATATATTGTGATTTAAAGTGGTAAGAGGTGTTCATACTGATTCACACACCCCCCCCCTCCCCCCCCCTATTTCAATATTCCAACACCACTATGTAAGATTAGGTCTATGTTTTTTGTAGATTATGATCTAGTCAATTGTTTGTACGATTCAAGTCCCCATATGTTCTCTAGACCAATAAAGGGATGAGATAACATGCATTGTCCCACATCCCTAAATCTTGTCAATACCCTTAAAGTATTGTTTATCATTTGTCTTCCATAATATCTAAGTATCAGATTTGAGTTAGTGGATTTTTCCCTACAACTTTAGGTTATGAGTTACCAAGTAAGAGATTATTGATCTATATAATGAAGGCTTAAGGTCTTATTTGATTATCGGGTTGTGATGTCTCAATAGATAGAGTATGTTCTCCCTCCATCCTCTCATGCAATTTGAGGTGATCAGAAATTGATTTCATTCTGTAAATAATTTTGAGAGAGTCCAGGAAGTGTGTATGCTCTCCCTTCTCACCTCAAGGTGATCTTAGGTTAAAATCATTCCTATGATTGTGAGTCTGCAAGCTATGTTGTGTTATATTTATGAAGTTGGAATCAATTTGGAGTATTGGAGTTTGTATAAAGAAGGTTGTGAATTGTTATATTATTAAGTTAGATAAATAAAATAATATAATTTTTAAAAAATGTTTTTAATTAATAATCCAATATTTAAATGTTTGTATTTTGATAAATTTGATTATTATCCACACTTGATAGGTGTAGATTTAAGATGTATCTAAGTTGGTTTTAATCATGTGCTATGCCTTTGTTGAAATCAATGCAACTAATGATGTTTGTAACTTTCTCTTGCATGGATGTATGATATCATTTTGTGCAATATCATTGCTGAAATCAATACAACTAAAGACACTTGTGACTTGCTCATCAATACATTGCATTAAATTACAGAAATCAATACACTGTATTTTTTGTGTGTTATATCATTATTGAAATAATAACAACTAAAAACACTTAGAACTTACTCTTAAATATATTTGTCCCCTAGATTATATTGTATCATTGTTAAAAGTAATGGATTGAAACATTTCTCACTATATTCTCAATAAAATAAACACATTTGAACATTTTACAATATAACATTGCTAAAAATAAATTCACATCTATTTGAACATCATTAATAGATGAGTACAATTTCTTATCTGCATTATATTATTGTTCAAATTAATTCATGCTCACCTTTTTACATTATATCATCACTATTTAAATAAAATCTTTGTTGTGTTGTTAAAGTAAATTTTAATGAATTTTAATTGGCATCTAAGAATTAACAAATTAAATAAGATATTGTCATCGGGAATGATTTTAAGGATGGAAATTTATTTTAAAATGTAAAATTTTTGGTGAATCTTATTAATCCTTTATATGCCAACTATAAAATGTTTGACAATATTTTTCTAAAAATATTCAAATTTCTAAGGATTTTATGTAGTTTGTATAAAATTTTGGCGCTTTTTAAGGTAAAATAATTTTATCCTATAGAATTTGGGTGAATTATTTTTAAAATGACGTATCTTTTTTTGGGAAAAACCATGGAAAATTAGCCCATGAGAAAAATGTATCCCCTAAAATTATCCATAATTGTCATGGCATATACTTTATTTGCATTCCAAAAACATAATTAAAATATTGAAATAAAAAGAGAAATGTGAAAGGCATATTATGTGCTCTCTCATAAGAGCAGGATCTACTTGAGGTTTATATATGGTGATTGATTATATTAAATCACATTTTCATATTTTTTTTATAAAAAAGTATGAAAACCCATTCCTAAAAAACTTTTTTTCTTATATGTTTGTTTTTAAAACACCAATTAAAAGAAAATAGATAGCAAAAATTTGTAATCCGGATTAGAAAGGTTATATTTCAATTTGAAGATTTAATGTCATTTTAGCTTCAAATAAACTACTATTTTCATATGAAAATGAAAAATTATTAAATAAACTAAGTGAAAATTACTAACGGGGAAATTTATTTTCTAGAGTGCTAATGTTATGTATAAATAAAAAAAGCTTTGAGAAGATTATTAAATAGATAGGATAATCTTTCATCATAACATTGAAGTAATGTAAAGAATTGTAGAAACCAAGGAACTAAATAGAAAATGAGAATGGAAACAAAAGGTTAATGACATAACATTTATTGGAATACATGCATGAATCTTTTGCTAGCACCTGAAATCTTATGTGACAGTTGTTGAATCATGTGCGGAAGATATACAATTATAGGTCTATTGAATTGTCTATGAAGAGAACTATTGGGAGATGAGAAAATCCGAAGATATCAACTACGACTTGGGGGTGATTTGAATTCAAATTTTTTCTCCCCTTTTTATGAGTAAGAGTATTCACCACTAGTGACCACCAAAGCATTTTGATCTCCACTATTAAAGAACTACTAGATGCTAATAAGCGGTTTAATTGTAAGTTATAGGTTATAGTTTATAAGAAAAACAATACAAATCTCTTAATTTAAAATGAAAAATCATCATCCAAATACCAATATTCTCTATAAAAATCATGTACCAAGCTAGAAAAATCAATTTATACATCATTTTAATCACTGGAATATCCATCCTCTTAAGAAAGAAAATGTGCACAAAAGAGAGTGTTCTATCACATCATCATAAAGTACCATGAATAATGGATCAGTGAAGCAAAAATGTCTCATCCAAGAAAAGTATTCATCCAAATAGGAAAATACTATAGAAGCTCCCATATCCATGGCAAGATGCTTTAAGGGGAAACAACAATAAGTAAGTGTGCAAATAAAAAATCTCCTCCAAACACCTCAGCACCCACCAATGGTGGTAAAAAATGTTAGAAAGTAAGTGTGAGGCAAGTGCATGCACCATCAATAATGCTCTTGTATCAATTTGATGCTTTATCAACTTGTAAATATTTGATAAATGTGACACCAATGATGGTAAAAATTGTTAGAAAATAAGTGTAGAGGCAAGCAGATGCACCATTAATAATGTTCTTGTATCAATCCAATGTTTTATCAACTTGCAAATCTTTGATAAATGTGATGAAAATAAAAAATAAATACTTAATGTAATAAATGAAAATTTTCATATAAAATAATCTTGACCTTAGGAAGTTGTTCTCGCTACATAGAGTTGTGTCCTCCTCCGTTTGGTTACTCTTCCAAACACATGGAGAGTTTGTGTTGCATCCTGCATCGCGAATTTATGCCAATGTCATGCTGCCTGAGTCTGATCATATTTCGTGCTTTTGTCCAAGGGAAGTTTCACTCAACCTAAGTCGACCTTTTTGCAGTTTGTCTCTTTATTTCCATGAGTCGGCCATCCCAAGAGTCTAATCAAGTCCAGATTTGAAATCGACAAAGTTCTCTACCTGATCATCTAGATCCTCATGTCTTTTCCCGATGATATTTCAAATACCTCAAGGTAGTGATTTATACACTCCCATTGTACTCCTACCTGAGTTTTGAAGATCTTGAAGTATTTTTTCGAGCTCTAATGGCCTCATCCCTAGCCACAAGCGTCACTAGCTTCTTGAAGATGAATATTATACTTGTATGTCTTTGACTAATTTTGGGATGTAGATACATTGTCTATTGATCATGGCTACACTTTATATAGTTATATGGCATGGATCTGTAGTGTATTTGATTGGAAACCATGATTTAATTCATCCTAAGCATGGGTATGCCCACCTCGAAGAGACAATTGGTGTTTTGCAGATGGCGTCTCTCGAACTCTAGTCCCAGGCCTACTCGATTTCACACATTGGTGAAGATATTGTAATGTATTTTGGCCATTAGTTTCTCTTCTGACCTCACATATTAGGGGGCATCTGTTATAGCCCTAAAATTCCCTACTCATGTATACATGGCCTTGGCCCTCTTACTTGCATATTTTTCCAAAGCACTATTGAGAAGATCTTCTTAAAAATCCACTTTTTAGAATATGTACGCACCCTGCACCATTAAAACTTGCGTACATATGTTTGTTGCACCACTACATCTTGCGTACATATTCTTGATGTACCATTATAGTTCGTGTATTCTTGAAAAAGTTGCAAAAATTAAAAAGTTACAAGGAATTCATTGAAATTCACGGGCTATTAGAGGTTTCCCAACCAATTCATCTACTATGGCCTGTCACCCAACCGAATAACCATCATTGTTTCATATAAAATGAGGTGTTGGGTCTCATTTTAGATCCAATCATAAGAATAATGAAACTCTGCTCAATTTCACTTCCCCTCCTTGCCCAAACTTTTGATACCTTTTGTGAGATATTACCTCAGCATTCCCTCATTAGCCCCTTCTTCCTCCATTCACTCCATTCCCTTCCTTTGAGGTGATCAAAAGATTGAGAGAAGAGGCCTATTCAAGGTGCACTTGGAGCATTGTAAAGAGGATCCTAGACTAGGTTTGTGGAATGGTGGCCAACACAGATTGTAAGCTTCAGTCTTTGTTTGATGAATAAAAGAATCACATTTTCTTGTCCCAAATGATGATTTTTTGTGTATTTTCATTGATTTATACTTAGCATTTGATATCTAACCCTAACTCGTGAAAATAATAGCATGCTTGTAGTCCTTGTTTGCATATCTTTGGATGCAGGTCAGGCTTGGGAGGAGACGTGTAGTCATTGAAACTATCGATCCTGAGGAGATCATCACCAGACGTGGGATCAAAGGTATAGTTATTGATCTCTTCTCTTATTGGTTTATTTTCATTCGTTTTGGTATGTTTTGGGTAGAATAGAAAATTCATTGACTTTTAGACGGTCATTCGCTCTGTCTACATCTTAAATCCTAGTGTAGTTTAAGGGGGGATTTTCCCACTAGCACCTTATCCCCCTTTCCTTCTTATGGAGTCCTATCCCCCCATACTCTTTCATCTTACTTGGTATGTAGAAGTGATGTATTTTATTAATAATATGAGTAATTACATATTACAAGTATAGGGCCACTGGTATTTTGGCATCTATTCTCTCCATCCTAATAATCACACAAGCACTTCGACCTAAAACATATATATACAAAGGAACTCTAGCCCATAATATCATGGATCACCAACCTATAAAAAATATGTACAATTACAATTGGGTATCATCCTAGGGATATTACATTCTTCTCCCCCTTATTTATGCATTTTCCTTAGTGCATTATATCTAATGTATATTCAAAATTCTTCAAAAGCTCCAAAAATATGCAAATATTCATCTTGCATGGTGTCCTCATGTTCCTCATGTCACACATGCAATACTATAATAGGTCCACTAGATGTCACTCACTTCATGCCTTTTCTATGGAATCTTATTGTTCTTCTGGTGCTCTTCTTTCCAAGCACCCGATTCATATATTCATACTTTAGCTAGGAGTCTTTTTCTTTATTCCATGGAGTTTCTTCGACAAGATTTCAACTCACATTTCTTTTTGAAAAACCCCTCATGATTCTATCCACCTTGACATAGGCATCCCTTCATTGCTACACAGTCCTTCATCGATCCTTCTTGCCAAGGATTTCATAGATAAGGAGAGTACCAACTCATTACCAGACCCTCAATAAGGATCTACAGTATATGGAAATCATAGGACTCCAATGTCCTAACAATATCCTTTCTTTCCAGGCATTCCAACTTCAATAACCATCATCTCATATGTATCACACCCATATAGTCATCATGAGATAATGGCATAACAATTTCATTTAGAAATTCAAATTTGTTTCATAAGGAAATTCAAATTTTCTCCAAGTTTGGAATTTCATCTCATAATTTCTTGGTTGTTGTAGCAACAAGAAATAGTATTTCTTATGTGTTTCAGAAGTGTCATACTTGAAACCACTTTTCCTGCAGTAATCCCATATTGCATTCACTCAAATAGATTATTAGCATTTCATGTACAATATTCTTTTATTGTAATATTTACAAAATCTCACAAAGTGATCTCAAAATTGTCTACACTTAACAGTTCAATCATAGTTATCAATCCTTTCATTAATTGGAATGAAATTATCATTCCCTAGGCATGTATTATCAACAATAAATATTTTCCTTATTATATACATCATCATTTTCATTACTTTGTTCCTCTGAAAAATATTTCTTATAGTCAATCCTGATGTGACTAATTTAACTTGCAACTCTCTTATTGAAATATCTAACAGCTCATGAAATGTTCTCAACTTCACGAGTTAGTAATAATAATAACATTTTAGTTGTTATCATAACCCTTCCTATAAATATAATATATATGTTTTCATTCAACCAAAATGCATTCAATCATGTCTTCAAGCATACATATCTCTATCTTAGTATGCATGTGTGAAAGATATACCACTTTCATGATATATTCATGCGTACTCATTCAATGCAACCTTGCATTGATTTCATAATTCCATTTATCTAATTCATGCATACCACCATGGTGGATTGGAAGGTCTAGACAATGCATTAACACATCATCTATACATTTCCTATTACTTTCTCAAACATTTGGATGCCTTCCTTTTCGACCCAAACACTACACCAAGAATATAATTATGTGGTTCTCTTCAATGTTAGAAAAAAGGTTTCATTCCAAACATTAATTGTAAGTAGGAATTTCATTGGATACTTCTGTGGCACCATAGCATTTCCATAACCAACCATGTCATGGCCTCACACATGACTAGATTTGATGGAACTTATTTGTATAATAGAGCTATACTCCTTGTTTGTTGTGGTTATTAACTCATAACTAACACATTTTTGACATGCTACTATGTCATATAGATGCATTCAAAATCCAAACACATTTTATAGATATCCCATGCCTCTGGCCTTTACAACACACAGTAGTATATTGTTCCAATAAATGCATTCAAAACACATAATAATATCACTTTATAAAATAAATTATGGCTGGGGAAATTCTTAACTAAATTCCCTTCAACAATTATGCAGTAGAAATACATCAAATCCATACTTGCACAAATGTGTTTAAGTGCATTTGATGCTACTTAATTAGCTAGTATCAGTAGGATCTCCCATGCCTCCGTTATCATCCTTATGTTCAATATTTAACCATACCCATTTTCCTTCATGTGGATGGCTATCAACAACAACATTATCATCAGCCCTCATAAATGTGAAATACACTCACTTTGTCTTGGGCTCAACAATCATGATTAGCAACTTTAAGCTATCATAACCTCATTATTCCATATATAACATTAGGATATTCTGAAAGTACAAAATGTTATATACACTTTCACATGCACTAATGCATATCTATATGCACTAAGAATGCATCATTAACATTCCCATGAGTACATATCCATTCCAACTTCTTGTGCTATATATGGCTTCCCAACAGGCCATATTATAATTGTTGCTACAGAAATTGCATCAACCTCTTTCATCATTTTCATCTCTCTTTGTTGTTCCTAGATGTTCTCAAATCTCACTAGATCCATGTATCCTTTTATGCTCTTGTTGTAATCATTCTGCATGATTAGTTTCTTCCCAGAGCATTTTTCCATTCAAACCACTCTTGGTCGCTTTTTCATTTCCAACCGTATACTATGTTGATATTAATCTTCAACATTTATCTACTTTGTGGATCCACCTGACCCAAATTTACATTGTTGAACTCTCCAACACTTATGGTTTCTTGCACTATTCACTTCTCCTTTCTTAGCCAATTGGTCTCCAACTTGACTTCCTTAGTGAATTTTCCAACATACTATAATCTTGCCCAAATGTACTCTTTTGTTGCTTCGTAGGGACCAACTTAAAGTATTCAACGTTACTTTTACCTTCCATAAAAACTCCATTGGTACTTCTATCCTTCTAGAATATCACAAATGACTCATTTCCACTTGAGATGGGTTATGTTCATGTTCCATCTCTTTTGCATAGAAAGAAAATCTTAGGAATATTTCCTTCTTCCTAAGACTCTTAATGATTTCCCTTTTGAAAATCACCTCCTTTCTTGAATCCTTTTGACTTGTTAGCCCAATCTACTTTGGTAATGCACTTAGTACCTTTGGAATGCACCCAACATTCTCTATATGCATCATCAGTCTCCCTTTTATTGTTGTCACACTTCTTTGAGTGTTGCAATAGACTCAAAATAACTTGACATCCATCTAGTGGTGCCTTTTTCTACTATCTACAGTTACTCGTGGACTTTATCCAATTCTAGAATTCATTTAAATTTATATGATTCATCTCCCATGAATATGATTGCATACTTATAAAAACAATCTATGCATGATGCATTGCCTTATGCATTTGTTGGTACTCTTGAGCATACATGCTCCCTCATTACTTCACCCCTGATGTTGTGACCCTCATGACATGATTCCACTGCACTACTCTGAAAAAAATGATGGAGGTACTACTCCAAAATTGTATAATTGGTCCCTAGAGATAAAGCACCTTATCTCCATGTATGCACTATGTCTTTCTTTATCATAACTATCACTTCTCGAATTCTCAATTTACCTAGTACTTGGATAATATCTTATGATCCGAAAAGATCTTTTAATGATTGTGGTTGAGTTTTTTAATTGCATGTGTTAATTAACCCTTTGAGAAGCTTAATGAAAGAATGAGGAATTAAGAGGAATTATGACAGCCATATACATATATGCAGATTTGAAATGAAGTAATAAACAACAAACCATAACAAGAGAATTGATAACGGAGTTCGGAACAAAATTGCCTACGTCTCCGGGCCTTTGTCTCAGTGGGGGAGGCTTATTTATTTATGTTCAAAGCTCAAAAAGTACATCGCAGTAGTGCCATTTGGATACAAGACTGATCTGGTCATGTTCTTCCAGATCTCTAGAACCCAACAAAATAAATGACATGCAAAAAGGATGACTGGAGCTCCCAGAAATGGCCCGCAAGCGTCTGCTCCTCAACAACTTCCCTGCATAAAAATGGCTTTGGCTTGGCTTCCCTTCAACATAACTCTACTCTGAATGTCTCCCATGGCCTCAAACAGGCATGTTTTTTATAGATCTGAAGTTGGTTATCCATCCCCAACTTCTTCCCAAAATCTGGCCTCCAAAAATGCCCAATATCTCCCAAAAATGGCTAAAATCCATTAATTAGAGGCATAATCAAATTAAAATCCATATAATGTTTTTTTATATAGTTTAAAAAAACCAAAATTTGTTTAATTTGGGCGCAGCCCCCAAAAGTGTGTGCCCCGGTCATATGGGGGGCGACCATGTGGCCAGGCGCTCCACCTGTGTGCTAGCCCCTTTCCCGCTTGTCCAACTGGTTCCTGGTCATATGGCATGGGCATAGGACCGGTGGGATAACAACTAACTCCTGCGCACCCTGTTCAGAGTAATTCCTTGTCACGT
The DNA here is from genome assembly GCA_009831015.1 of Picea engelmannii. Lineage (NCBI taxonomy): Eukaryota > Viridiplantae > Streptophyta > Pinopsida > Pinales > Pinaceae > Picea > Picea engelmannii. Next base: position 194,949 of record ML778558.1, on the reverse strand, counting down.
GGGATTCCCCGGGACTTGCAGCTAATCCTTATCCCACACTACTCCCGTGGTCATATGAAATTAACGAAACTGTGGGCTGGGGATAAGCCCCAGACCTTTCCGCCTCCAACCAAACTTTTAATTAAATTTAAATAAAAAAATTTCCATATAGATATTAAGAAACACCAGTAGAGCAGCTGGCTAGCCTAACCCTGCCAGTCCGTAGCGCGATGGAGGTCATGGGTTCGACTCCAGTGGAGACCCCAAAGTTTTGCAAATCAATGAGCCAACCAATGGGTGCCACATGGCATCCCATGACTGGGACATGTGGCACCTCAACAACCAATCAGACACTGCCACTTGTCAAACACTAGTTCATCCACTTGTCTGCCACGTACCTGTCCTATCATCATGCCACTGTACCTGCCACATCAGCTTGCTGATGTCATTCCGTGCCATGTGTCACCCTTACAGTGGTGACACATGTCACCCTCGGACTGGTCCAACTCACCTGATGTACACCCTGTCATCTCCAGATTTTGCCACATCATTTGTATGACTGTACGGCCTGTACAGTAAGCCTGCCATGTGAACTATACGGACTGTACAGTCACCCCCTTTTTTTATCTGTTTGTGTTTTCGATCAGAATGCGATATCTTTTGCATACGGAGCCTGTTTGAGGAAGTAAATATATGGATGGAATCAGGAAGATGAGACGGACGCAATGGAATTGGTTTCATCGAATTCTGAGCATTTTCATTTTGAGCCTTTTTTAGCCCTAACAGGCTCCTGGATCCGATTCTGGATCATCTTAACATGATTCATTCATGGCCTTCTCTCCTCTTGTGAAGAATCCTTGACATAACACTTGGTATTCAAGTGTATCTACTCGTCTTTAATACCAATTCCAAACTCTTTCACGTGCTCTATATATATAAACCATCCTTCCATTTTTCATGTTTGCAACTCCATGCATATCCATTGTACATGCATTAACATGAACTCTAGATGGTCTCCTTATTATTCATCATTCCCATCTATTATGCACAATTTTCACCTGGAATTATTTTTCTAGATAAGATTTCCCTTGAAAATATTACATATTTCTCACTGAGTCTAAATGTCTTCATTAGGAAACTCCCTTAAGCAATCAAATGCACATTTTGAATAACTATCCTTGCCTTATTCCTTACATGTGTAGATTTTCATTGCATCTTCCACATATATAGATGTGAGTTTAAACCTAATATTTTCCATATATAACCTCAAGTTCTTGATCAATGTGCATACAAAAAAAATTGTTAGTTAAAAAACATAATTTACAATTATGGAATCATATGCACAATTTTTCCCTTTAAGTGCACCATAATTTTTTTTTATGATTAATTGGGAATTTTGTTGCTCAATTCACATTTTCTAGGTGAATATCTGGATTCCTAGACCCAAGACATTTCCAATGACTATCTCCTTTCTCCATTCTTAGTTTTGGGCAGCAAGTTATAGTCATTTGAACATTACCCATTTACTCCTTTTTTACACTTTTAATTATAGTGCAATTAATCCCAAACACCAACTTCTACCACTTGTAGAAGTAAATCTGTCAGAAACATTTGTTTGAGTAATAGTTAATAAGTTTGATGGGAAATTCACAACAACTCTCATAATGTCAATATGATGTACTATTAAAAAATTACAACAATCTGGGAATGACAACTTTTTCCTTTTTCACCCCTTTTTCCAGACTTAGATTTTTTAGCCAAACTGGCTATCCCCCAAGGTGTGCACTTCTAGAAAAAATTCACTAACCCAAATTTTTCTGGTTTGATTAGTATACAAAATGCCGAGTAAATATTGTTTTCTAGATTTGCCATACGGGGACCCTTTTCCTATGAAAATCCCAAAAAATCCTAAAAAGTGGCCCAGAATAGTAGATTTTTCCCTATTTTGGCACCTCCACTCCAAACTCCTTAGAATATGGCCAATCCCTTCACACGATATTTTCATGTATGATTTTCTGACACTGTGTATAAGTTTCAACCTTAACTAGGATCTTGTTACTAAGCTTGACCCTGATCTTCAAAAACATGTAACTTACATGTTCTGGAAAATCAGAGCATAATTGGCCACTGGCCCTATCTGGAATTCTTATATCCCTCCTTACTATGAAAAAAACCTAGAATTTTCATCAATTAGAATTAATATGCTCGAGTTGGACAAAATGTAATTTTGGATTGAGACTTGGTTTTTTTAAGACTAATGCACGGTTTTTCCTATGTGGCATCTTTGTTGACACGACTGCTAATGTGGCATTCTAGGTCCGTGTGTGGCCATAAAATGAACCCATATCAGCCTCTTGTCCTACCTATCCTTTCCTTGTCATCCTTCAACATCATCTCTTACTTTATCTCTATTTCTCTTGTGTTGGCATTAAACACTAACAAAATATTAATATTCTACAGCCCCACCTACCTACCTAGCACACTTATGACTTCGAAAGGGAAAAGGGTCCCACCTTGACTATCAAATTCCACATGGCACCTCTTTATTGGTAATGGGGATGGGTGGGTCCCATTCCACACCTTTACCTTAGTGTGCCCGAACTTGCATGTTTCCCCAGATTCAATGGTGGATATTGGACAAGATTGACGGTGGACAGGCCATGTTGCATCCCAAAATTTCTCAAGATTTAAATAACCAATTGGATCATGACACTTGTTTTTCCCATGCTCCATGGCATGATCTGATTAGTGCCACATGGTAAAGGGTCAGAAGCCAATTAAACCACTTTTCACCCATGCAATAGTGGTTTATGGTATTGGCTCTACCACCCTATGCACATAGCACCCATGTCACATGCCACCATGCCACTCGTTGCCACTATGGCATTCCATGTTACCTCTACCATGTAATTTCCACGTGGCCTCCACGTCACATACGAAAAAATACCCAAGTTTCAATTTTTTTCAGAAATACATAATTTTTAAATTTATGCTCGAGCTGCCATGAAACTCTGAAATTAAGCTCTCTATGGCCGATTTTGACACTACAACGATTTGATTAATTTCATGCACAACTAATTAACATTTATGCACATGAATTTCACTCAAATTCGCTCACGGGGATTTTTACCTAATTTTTCCATGGTTTCACACTAACTCCAAAATCCGACCAATTACAGGCCAAAAAATACTCCAACAGTGATTAAAAATTGGGAATTTTAATTCCTGGGCTCTTTTCCTTCGATTTCCCCATGAAATTCCTCAACATACTTCTTAGGAATATTTTCAAACACTTTACAGACATCCCTTTAACTTTAACTTCTGCAATTCATCCTCTGCATGTTGTCATATGGCCCTATTAGGGATTTGTATCGAACCTGTGGCTCTATATTTGGCCCATGTAGGTACAGTGTTTGAACCCAGAGCTATGATACCACTTTGTAGCATACCTCATTACCAACAAACCAAAAAATTAACTATGATACCACAATGTACCATCCCCAGCCTCCAAGTTGAGTCACGCCACACAAAAAAAATTCCTCTCTGATACCACAAGGTAATGTTTCATGTTACCAACAATCTCGATAATTAACTACAATACCATTTATTATATTAATATACCTTTCATTTGAAACAAATATGTAGTTCCACATAATATATAATCCATGCTTAAATATATAAAATTACAACACAATTTAATTAACATAAATATGCACATTACTCAGTAGAATAATACACATTGGAAGAACACTTATATTTTGTTGTAATCACCAATTGCATGCAGACCTCAGACGTTCCTCTTATCCATAGACCTCACTACTAATAATATCTTAGCAATGTGTCACCGCTGAGTTTGGTCTCCAATCCCACTAATTTCATATATCACTCAATAAAACAAGGCAAGGCTCATGGACCCATATCTAGCAGCAGTTCCACCGCACAACCTCTCATTTCCCTTAGCTTGTCCCACCCCAGGAAATGTATCCCCTCTCTTCTCAATAATCTTTCAAATTTCACACTTCCCTTCCAACGATTCAATAGTTATGGCACCCATGGGTTAGCATACAGGGAAACATGTTCCCAACAATTATCTCACCTAAGATAATTGTTCCACGGGCCTGACAACCTACCTCTTCAAACCCAAACCACCAAGGATTTATAGGGTAACCATATCTCCATCACTCCACAGGAAATGTATGGATGAAAAATCAATGAATGAAATATAATTACGCTAATTCCCAATATTATATATGCATGTGCCCTTTTTTACACTTGGCACTCAAGGAACTCACTTTTTCCCCACTTGTAATTCATTCCCTTCCCTTAGAAACTTAGGATAACAGAATAATATAAGACTTAGGACTTTAGGAATGATATTATTTTATTCCTAGGATTAGCCCATTGAATTAGCCCCTTTTCCTACATCCCTTAGCCCCCTTTCCCTCATGGATTCCTATCCCCCCATAAAATTTCTTCTAACTTGGTCTGAAGTGGTGATGTATTTTATTAATAATATGAGTGATTACATATTAGAATGATAGGCCCACTAACCTATTGGAATCTAGTCTCTTCGGCCTAATAAACACACATGAACTCTGGCCTAAAACATATATACACTGTTGGCACAAGGGCAGACCCAGGGTTCAACTCTAACATCACACCAACAAACCCTAACTAATGGCCCTTTCGGCAACACCTGCAAAGTAGATGCAGTCTCACCCAAAGTAGAAATAGAGGGTTGCAAGACACAAGTGTCTACAGCCAGAGGAAATGCAAAGTGATTCCAAAGAAAAACGCAAAACAATCTAAATATTCTTTACCACTCTTAAGGTTACTTCGCGAAGTTATATCTATGATCTAACAATCATGCAATAACAATATAACATATAGAAAATAACACAACATCAACCATAAAGACAATAATATATCTGTGGTTCACCCTCTCCCTAAGGCTACATCCATAGAACTATGTTTCTTGATATATTAGATGAAAAAATACAGTTCTATCTGCGCACTTAGCTGTAGATATTATCTCTTTCTCTCTTTCTCTTTCCTTCCTGTGCACCCAGCTGCAGGATCGATCTTCGCACCCAGCTGAAGATACATAATACAGACTCAATATTGCTCTCAACAATGGTAATATCAATAAAAATGAATAACAACCAATAATTATCCACCCTCCCAAGTCTTCTAGACCTTTATTTACACATTACATGACTCTCGGACAACCTTAGACCGAAGTCTAGGTGTCAAAACCCTAGGTCCAAAACCCTAGGTCCACTTGACCCATGTTTTCAAGGATTCACCAGCCTATCCTTCCTCCTTTTCCATGAGGTGCTCCAAAGCATCCGTTGGTGTCTTTTTCCACTTGATGAGTTGTCCACGATCCCTCTTCTTTTCTACTTTATCTTCCCTAATCTTCTCTTCCAACGTCCAAATTTTCCTTTACTTCACTCCTTTTTTACTTCTTTACCCACTCAGACTCTCCCTCGATTTATGTGCCTTTCATGTAGTTCATATGCGTCCTTTATTCCTCAATATTCTCTTCCTTTCATAATCAAGGTCCAACAGGCCCCCAACACTCACATGTGACTCGTCCAGAGTCACTGCAAGACTGCACCTTTTGTATCACTTCGACTGTAGACTTCATGTAGCAACTTGTGATTTCTGCTCTGTTCCCCTCATCTTGTGCAGACTATCTTTTATGTGTCTGGTACCCAGTTTCAACTACACTTGGTACCTAGAACCTTCTTCCTTTTCTTTTACTGAGAGCCGCGAGGCAGCTGGTTGTCACAATACAACTTCAGCTGACTCTTGTTCACTAAACCATCCTTCCAATCTCCATTAAGTATCTTCAACTACGCAACTCCTCCTTCTATAACATAGGCAACCTCAAATGGTCCAATCCAATGTGTCTTGAACTTCATTGGATGCTTCATGAAGTTGTTTTCATATAAAAATACCAAATATCCTTCCTTACATGCTTTTCTCTTGATATGTCTGTCATGGTAAGCCTTCTCTCATTCTTTTTGCACCTGCTGATGAAATCCTACAATGAACATGTCTTCCTCTAGTTCCAACAATTGTGTGAGCCTGTCTTGGACAACACCTATGTCATCCATACCTGTAAATTTTGGAATTATTAAACTTGGAACCAAATATTCCATAGGTACCACTGCTTCCAAGCCATCTACTAACTTGAATGGGGTCTGGATTGTTAACTTTTTGCAAGTGGTTCTGTAAGCCCATAACACTGTTGGAATTCTCAAATCCCAATCATCTTTGTTAACACTGCAAATCTTATTCAACGTTGTCTCTAAGATCTTACTGAAAGCTTCGATTATAACATTTACCTGTGGGTGGTATGGTGTACTCTTTTGATGGTGAACTTTGAACTCCTAATTCAAAGCTTCAATGGTTTTGTTGATGAAGTGTGTACCTTGATCACTCATGAGGATATTCGGGCATCCCAATCTGGTTATAATATCCTCAAAGATGAAGTGTGCAGTTGTAGCTCCACTACAGTCCTTAACTTCTCTTGCTTCTTCCCATTTGGTCAAATGCTCTATGGCAATGATAATGTATCTAGATTCTATGCGCTTTCCTGGTGGGTTGATAGGTACCACAAAGTCAATAGCCCATTTCTCGAATACTTGTAGTGTTAATTGTGCCACCAAAGGAATTTCATCCCTACTCTTTGACACACATCGTAGGATTTGTAGTATTCCTTAGCATCCTTATGTAAAGTAGGCCACCAGAGGCTATCTCTGAGAATCTTATGCGTTGTTTCTTTCCCTACATAGTGTCCTCCTTCAATGCCTTCATGTTCTTCTACAAGAATCAATGGTCTTTCTATCTCCATAACATATCTCCTTAGGATATCATCTGGTCCATTCTTATATAACTGTCCAACTATAAGTTGAAATTCAACTACCAACTATTTCTTCTGAATAACTATGTACTCGCGAGGTGCCATTCCTATGGACATGAACTGAACTATCTTGGCGAAGTGATCATCAACTTTTTTGATGGCCAACAACTATGCATCTAGTAGTGTATCCTCTAGATTGGTAGGTTCCTCTCCATGTTCTAACCTGGATAAGTGGTCAGGTCCTTTATCATTCTTCTTGGCTTGACCACAATCTCAAAGTCATACTTCTGGAATAGTAGTAGCCATATGCATATTCTTCCCCCCAACATTGGCTTGTTGACTAAGTATTTCAATGCAGAATGATCAGTGAACATCTTAAAATTTCCTCCCAAAAAATAGTGTCTAAACTTCTGCAGTGCATATACCATAGCCAAGCCTTCTCTCTCAGTCGTAGTATAGTTCCTTTTAGTTGTAGAAAGCTTCCTTCTAGCAAAGGCTATTGGGTGGTCAATGTATCATGCACATGGTTGTGATAAAACTGCTTCTAATGCAATGGACGTAGCATTGACATGAACATTGAACTCCTTATTCCAGTCCGGAAACACCAATATAGGCATAGTGACCATTTTTTTCTTTAGTGTGTCGAAGCTCTGCTGGCATTCTTTTGTCCATTGGAACTTAATATATTTCTTTAATAGCTTATCCATAGGTGTTATTATCTGTGTGTATCCCTTGATAAACTTTCTATAGTATCCAGTGTTCCCCAATGCAGTGCGCAACTATCTAACCAAAGTAGGGGGAGGTAGATCAACAATGATATCAATCTTGGAAGGATCTACCATCAACCCCTGCTTACACACAATATGTCCAAGCAACACTCCAAAAGGTGAAAAGAAAATACACTTTTTCAGATTCAGGGTAATCTGACATTGCCTGCACTTATCTAACGTTAATCTCAAGCATTCAATACGATCCTTCATGAGGCTAAAAACAGTCCAATCGTCAAATTGTGATTCCAATAATTTATGTAAAAGGTCCTTAAATGCTTCAACCACCACCCTGGAAAAGATGATTGGTGCATTCTTCAAGACAAAAGGCATCACAATGTACTGGAAAGAACCCCATTATGTTGCAAATGTGGTCTTATGTATGTCTTCCTTAACAATTTTGATCTGGTGATAGCCTGAAAATCCTTATGTGAATGAGTAGACCCCATGTCATCCTACATTATCTAGAACTTCATTAGTAAAGGGTGTAGGAAAGAGGTCATGTAGGCATGCATCATTCAGTTTCCTTAAATCTAAGAAAATTCTGATTTCTCCTGACTTCTTATCTTGGACCACCATAGGGCTGATCCATTCAGATTATTCAACCGATTCTATGATTATTGCTTCTAGCATTTTATCCATTTCAATATTAACTTTCTGCTTATATTTGGGATTCAGTTTGTAGTGTCTCTACTGGATGGGTCTTTCATCTGGACTCAGAGGGGTCTTCATTTCCCCCATGGGCCCTTTAATGCCCTTCATGTCTGTGAACTTGGTTGGAAACAAATCCTAGTATTCATGCAATAGTTCTGTGATCTTGCTAATAGTAGCATTATCCCAATAGTCTCGAACATTTGATAACTTAGGTGTTTTCTCTGTTCCAATGTTAACCTTCTTAATTTTAATGGGATGCCCAACAAAAGGTAATTCAATCCCTATCCCTTCTATGTCTCTTTGGTCTTTAGTTTCTACAATGTTTACATCCCTCAAGTCATCATCCTCATCAGCATTAATATTGTAGCAATCTTGTAGTTGTTGAAGAGGCACGGTCCATTCATCTTTTTCTTGGCCAAGAGGGGGGTTAGGTGCCTCCTCAAATACCTTATGTCTTATGATTTGTAAATATAGATCTACTGTAGAGTACTGTTTCAAATAAGAAGGTAGCTATAAAGTTCCGAGTCATATCCTACCAATCTATAGTGACGAAGCCCAGTTCTTCTTGAAGATACCAGTTGATAGGTGTAGTGTCCAATGTGTTAATGAATGTATGTACTCACTGTTATTTAGGAATTTTTCTCCATGCCTCCTCACAACTTAGCATATGGTCCTTACGACAACTCTGACCTAACAAACTTCACATCCTTAAGCTTGGTCTGAAAAGCGCATTGTCAGTAAGGTGCAACATTGTACCCCTTCTGTGATGTTCCCCACCATCTAGCTAGTGTGGCTTTCAAGGCTTCATCTAGTGCCAACATACTCTATTGTACTGGTACAATTTTTTCAAATTCAACTAGAAATGTCCCTAAATTATTCAATCCATCAAATATTGGAAGATTGCTTACTTCTGTGTCAATCCAACGAACTGCTCTGGTCAATCTGACACATCTCTGCATAGAGAATTCATACATTTTGTTCTATCAGTTTTCCAATGCTTCCTATGAATATGATGAACATGCACTTTCACTTGGCCAACTTAGATTTCCATCTTTTGTGGGATTAATATAATCCTACTATCTTGTTGTTAGTTTATATATGTTTTCTAGCTCATAGGCATCGTCTTCTTCTCTAATAGGTTATGTGTATCTGTGACCTTCATTTGGTTCAAGAGGTGCAATGAACGTAAGGCCATTACCTTCAAATGTCATTATTCTCTTCTTTAGGACAAAAAAAGTCGAATTGTTGAAATCCCAATCAATTCCTAACAGTGCAGGATAAGGACAACCATCATCAACAATCTCAATCACTTTGAATTATGCAAATGTCCTTACCCCATCGACGTCTACAAGGACATGCTCTAGTCTTCCAAAGGTGCTCACTGCCTACTAATTAGCCATCCTGAGCCTGATAGGAGAGTAAATCAATATAGGTTTTCCCATCAATGCCCAAGTCTACTTCATCATAACATTTACTTTTGATCCCAAGTCAAGGACCACATAGTCCACATCATAGTCTCCAATCTGATCACTAAGGTGCAATTCCTTGTTTGTCCTTCTTTTCCTTGATACTTCATTCACAACTCTACTCAACATAGGATATATTATCCCAATTTCATACTGTCTTACTAGGTGTTGTAGCTCCTCCACAATTTTTTCATCTTTAATCAAATTGATACATGTATATAATAATTCCATGAGATTTCTTACCTCTTTTCCTTGTCCACCTAGGGTAGACTGATCAAATGTTGGTGGCATTTCACATTCCCTTACTTTTGGTTGTACCTTAGATGAAGAAGCTTGTTCTCCTACAAATTATTTCCTTGATTCTTCAAAAGTGTGCCTCTCTCTCCTTGGATCAAACAACTGTGCCTTTTATGTAGCTCTTTTGATCCCTGATCCTTCTGCAGTCTTTCCTGGAGTCACTCTATCTTCTCTTGTAACAACGCCTATTCTAGTAATAATTCTCACCGCGAGGTTCTGCTAATATTAATTGGACTTGTTGGCTTCCTCCTCGTCTCTCCTAAAGTTTGTCTAACAATACTGGACAATCTTCGATGACATGATCGAATGAATTATAGTAGCTGCAAGTAGTACAAGGGTTCTGACAATCCATTACCAAGTGTCTTGGTTGTGCACGGTTATAGAAAATAATCTGAACTCGACCTTGGCCCATACTGCCTCCTCATCCTCTTCCTCTGAATCCACCACGAGGGTTGAAATTTCCCCTTCCTTGGGAGTTGAACTGTGCATTATTTCCTTCTTGTTGTGTTTCTCCTTGAAAACTATATGTATCCATCGATCTTTCATGCATGAGATCGTAAGCCCTACAATCCTTCTCATCATGCCCCATAGATTTATAGAATGTGCAATAAATACTGGTAGGTGTGTGGACATATTTCTGCATATAATAACATTCATCGGGGTGATGTCTATTTCTACATACCTCGCACCACGTACAATATCCTTCTTCAATTGGTTAGGCACTCCAGAGGCCAAGTATTCGTTAAATAGGGGACAATGCTCTTTGTCATGGCCTTCTGATTTACATCCGATACACCATATATATTTTCTTTTCTCTTTTCCTTTATCTCTCTTCATATCTTCCACTTATAAAGATAAGCTAGTTAATTGATTTAAAATCTGGCTCATACCTGGACTGGATTCTCCTACAGGGGTTGCTTCTAGTTTCATGGAAATCTCCATCACTTCAACTTGCAAAGTGACCTTCTGTTGCATCAGAGGAACCCTAATTTGTGGCAAGAGGGCAGCGATGAACCATTCTTTATTTTTTTCGTCTGGAATCTGAAAACTTAAATGACCTGTTAGACTCTTAAACCTCTGATCAAACTCCCAAACAAGTTGTTGGGTATGTGTTATATTCTTTGCATGTGTGTGTGTGGGTGCGTCAGATATGACAATTGCATCTAACAATCCATCATACTAGTGCTTTGTTTGTGTCGTGTGCATTGGGTGCTTTCCTAAGGGGGTCCCAGGGGAGGGCAGGTATGCCCCCCCTGGCTACGTGCAACATTCGGGGTAGCGCCCCCAAATTTTTTTTTGGGCATTTTTTTCTATTTTTAGCGGTTTACTAAAAATAATCCCGGTTTTAGGGATTAGGGTTTTGGTATCTACGAAATACCTAAAAACATTGTATATATTGTATAGTGAATGGTGAAATTTAATATAATCAATATAAGAAAGGTTTTCCCAGTTGAGGGTTTCCGGTATAAAATCTCTGTGTACTATGTGTATGAGCCATTGATTAAATTATGTTTTTCTTAAGAATCTATATGCATTGCTTTACTTCACAGGTTTAAAACTTACATGTGGTATCGGAGCTCATTTTTTACTTCAGAGGGATTCCTTTTTTGTTGAGGGTTTGGCTCGGTCTTGATAGATCAAGTTTATCTTGGGTCTATGATAAACCTGGGTTTAGTGGGAGCTTTTGCAGTGGTGATTTGAGTGCAGAAAGAGGAATGGCGAGTTCTTCTAGAATCGATATAGAGAAGTTCAACGGTAAAAACTTTGAGCTATGGAAGCTGAAAAATGGAGGACCTTCTTGTAGACAAAGAACAATGGATCATTGTCGATTGTGGTACACAGCCTATGAGTACACCGTCTACTAGCACACAGGATATTGGTAGACAAACTACTAGTACACAAACTACCAGTACACCACCTACTGGTATGTCGAAGGAAGATTGGGAGAATTTGGATAGAAGAGAAAGGAGTATTATTCGACTCTACCTGGAAGATTCGGTGTTTTTGAATGTCTTAGGAGAATCTACAGCCAAGGAACTATGGGATAAGTTGGGGAATTTATATTAATCAAAGTCCCTAGTAAACAAGTTGTTTCTTTGAAATAAGTTGTATCATCTTAGGATGGAAGATGGAGATTTTGTGACAGAACATCTAAATTCCTTTAATACTCTGGTAAGTCAACTTAGCTCCGTTAATATTGTGATTGTAGAAGAAGATAAGTGTATTACTTTGTTATGTTCTTTTCTAGACTCTTGGGATAATTTGGTTGTAGCAATAGGTAGTACCACTCAATCTACATTGAAGTATGAGGATGTAGTTGCATCCTTGTTATCTGAAGAGATGAGGTGAAAAAGCATGGATGGTCACAACACAGATGCTTTATTTGTAAGAGGGTGTACCCAAGACAGGAACCCTGGTAAGCCTTTGGGGTGGAGATCTAAATCTACAGGTAGATCTAAGTCTCCAGTAAAATATTTGAGGAAATGTTGGAAGTGTGGTAAAAAGAGGCATTATAAGAAAGATTGCAAGTCTAAGAAGGTTGAAAAACAAAAGGGATCTGACAGTACCTCTTCCACAGAGGTGAAAAAATCCACTGAAGAAGGAGGTGGTGTTTACATAGCATCTACAAGTACACATACAGACCGTGATGTATGGTTGATCGACTCAGGTGCATCAAACTATATGAATCCTCACAGGGAGTGGTTCTCTAAATATAAAAAATATGATGGTGGTGATGTATTCCTAGGAGATGACTCGACAGCAAAAATCTTGGGACGTGGAAGGGTTAAGTTGCTGCTAAAAGATGGAAGGATTAGAACTCTCCCTGGGGTTCTGCACATTCCAAAACTAGTCAGGAGCCTAATATCTGTAAGCAATATGGATGATGCAGGAGTGGATACTTTATTTGGAAATAACACTTGCAAGATGGTACGAGGAGCAATGGTGTTGATGAGGGGAGTTCGGTGTGGAACTCTGTACAATTTGTTGGGAAGAACTTATACTAATGGGTGTAACAGTTATGTTTTCCTTAAGAAGACAAATAGAGAAGACAAGACCAATATCGTCCCTGAAAAGAAGACCGTGTTATGGCATCAAAGGCTGGGACATATTGGAGAAAAGGGCCTTCAAACACTACACGGTAAAGGTATGGTTGAAGGTATGTCTAATTGCACTCTGGATTTTGATTTCTGTGAACATTGCATATATGGTAAACATAATCAAGTAAGATTCCCATCTAGTGCTACAAGAGAAAAGGGGATCTTAAAGTTGATACACAGTGATGTGTTTGGACCTGTTCCTGTTCCATCCCTAGGTAAATCTGTGTATTATGTTTCATTCATAGATGATTTTTCAAAGAACACATGGATTTATTTTCTTAGAAATAAATCTGAGGTATTTGATAAGTTTAAAGAGTTTAAGGCTCTGGTAGAAAATCAGACAGAGAAGAAAATAAAGGTATTGAGAACAGATAATGGTGGAGAATTCTGCGAAAATGAATTCGAAGAATTATGTAAGAAGTGTGGTATAGCAAGGCAGAAGACTACTCCATACACTCCTTAGCAAAATGGAGTTGCAGAAAATATGAACAAGACACTGATGGAAAAAGCAAGGAGCATGCTCAGCGGTGTCGAGTTAGGACAAGAATTCTGGGTAGAGGCAGTGGGTACAGCATGTTACCTGGTCAATCGATCACCTTGATCAACGTTGGATGATAAAACTCCACACGAGGTATGGTCTGGAAAGAAACCCTCCCTTCAACATCTTAGAGTGTTTGGTTGTGATGCTTATGTACATGTTCCAAAGGAAAATAGAAGTAAGATGGATAAAAAGGCTGAAAAGTGTATCTTTATTGGTTATAAAGATGGTGTGAAAGGTTATAAGATTTGGAACCCAGAAACCAAGAAAATTGTTTATAGTCAAGATGTTGTTTTCAGAGAGGTAAAAGATGTGTCAAAACAGGAATTCCTACCAATGCAAGATGAACCTGAGAAAATAGAGCTTGAGTTGGATGATGCAAAATCTGAATCATCTAAGGAAGAGGAAGCAGAAGAAGAAGAAGAAGAACCTCATACCCCTGTATTGAGGAGATCAGTGAGAGATAAAAGGAACCAGAAAGGTATAGTCCACTTGATTTCCATTCAAATTTTTTTTTATCTATTACTGATAATGATCCCAGAATTGTCAAGGAAGTAGTGAATTCAAAGGATAGTAAACTCTAGAAGAAGGCCATGGTTGAAGAAATGGATGCCTTGGATAAGAATGAGGCATGGGATATAGTTGAGTTGCCAGCTAGAAGAAAATATGTTGGTAGAAAATGGTTGTTTAAGAAGAAGTTTAATGCACAAGGTAAAGTGGAGAAATACAAAGCTCGGTTAATAGAAAAAGGTTATTCCCAGGTAGAGGGAATTGACTTTGGTGATATTTTTTCTCTTGTTGCTAAGTTAACTTCTATTAGATTTCTTTAATATATTGTTGTTTCTTTTGATCTTGAAGTGGAACAGATGGATGTGAAGACAACATTCCTACATGGGGATCTAGAAGAAGAAATCTACATGAAGCAGCCAGAAGGCTTTACAGTGAAGGGAAAGAAAGAGCTGGTCTGTAAGCTAAAAAAGTCATTATATGGTCTGAAGCAATCACCTAGAATGTGGTACCAAAAGTTTGACACATACATCCTTGGATTGGGATTTGTAAGAAGCAAGGTTGATCACTGTGTATATTCCAAGCAAGTTGGTAATCACTTCATTTATGTAGTGTTTTATGTTGATGACATGTTGTTGGTAGGAAATAACATGGATGTTATCAAGGAGGTGAAATCGCAGCTATCCTCCAAATTTTACATGAAGGATCTCGGTGTTGCTAACTTCATTTTGGGAATGGAGATTAAAAGAGATCGTGCAAACATGAAACTTTGGTTGAATCAGAGAAAATATGTTGAGACGATATTGGAAAGGTTTAATATGCATGGAAGTAAACTGGTCAAGGTTCCTATTCCTATAGGTGTAAATTTATCTGCAGATTAGTGTCCCAAGACACAAGAAAAAGAAGAGGACATGTCCCATGTTTTGTATGCCAGTGTAGTTGGAAGTTTAATGTATGCAATGGTATGTACTAGACCAGACATTGCACATGTAGTGGGATTTTTTAGCAGGTATATGTCAAAACAAGGGAAGGAGCAATGGACAACAATAAAGAGGGTCTTCAGGTATCTTCGTGGCACCATCAGTTATGGATTGTGCTACCAAGGAAGACCAAAATTGGACAGAGTGGTGGACATACATGGCTTTGTTGATGCAGACTGGGCTGGAGATCTAGATCACAGAAGATCTACAAGTGGGTATGTGTTTAACCTATTTGGAGGAGAAATCAGTTGGATGAGCAAAAGACAGGATGTAGTGGCACTCTCAACTATAGAAGCTGAATACATGGCAACCACTCATGCAAGCAAGGAAGTAGTATGGTTACAAAGATTGTGTTCAGGTATTGGGTTGGTACAACAAGTAGTGAGATTAGATTATGACAGTCAGAGTGCAATCTTCCTGGACAAGAACCCAGCTTATCATTCGAAGACAAAGCATATTGATGTTCAGTATCACTTTGTGAGAGACATGGTTGAGGAAAAGAAGGTGTTGCTGGAAAAGGTTGACACTTTGAAGAATGTTGCAGATTCATTGACAAAGTCTGTGAGCACAAAAAAGTTCTCTTGGTGTAGAGTAACAATGGGCATTATTTCCCTGGATTGTTGACTATATAATCCCTTGGACCCTTGGATGCAAAGAAAACAACAAGTGGGAGAATGTTGGGTATGTGTTATATTCTTTGCATGTGTGTGTGTGTGGGCATGTCAGATATGACAATTGTTTCTGACTATCCCTCGTACTAGTGCTCTATTTGTGCCATGTGCATCGAGTGCTTTCCTAGGGGGGTCCCAGGGGGGGCAGGTATGCCCCCCTGGTTACGCGCAAATTTTCGCACCGGGTGTAGCCCAGGGCCGACGGGGTTCATGGCAGTGCCCCAAAATTTGTTTTTGGGCAGTTTTTGCTATTTTTAGCAGTTTACTAAAAAAATCTTGGTTTTAGGGATTAGGGTTTTGGTAACTACAAAATACCTAAAAAAATTGTATATGTTGTATAGTGAATGGTGAAATTCGATATAATGAATATAAGAAAGGTTTTCATGGTTGAGGGTTTCCGGTATAAAATCTCTGTGTACTCTGTGTATGAGCCATTGATTAAATTATGTTTTGATTAAGAATCTATATGCATTTCTTTACTTCACAGGTTTAAAACTTACACAAGTTCAATTACCTTCTTCTTGATCTCCTTCAACACTATAATACACTGCGACTCCGACTTAGGCTTCTTGAATTCTACGCTCAACGTAGTTTTGATGTCATTCAGCGGTTTAGGTTGTTTGGGTCATGAAGCAAACTTCATATACCATCTCAGAGAGTGATTCCTCAAGGTAGTAATAAACTAAGTTCTCTTAATAGCTTCGTCGGTGACTTTCTTAATGCTCCAGACAACTTCACATAAGAACCAGTGCTGATCAGGATCTTTAGATCCACTTCCTCTGAAGATGGGTAAACTCATTTCATCTGCCATAGATCTTCCTGGGTTTCTCGACTGAGTATGTGCTAAACTGCTTGTAACAATACTTCGATTTCTCTAGCTACTCTGGTTACTCTGGTTACTTAATGTTGTTAAAACAACAAGAGGCATAATAGTACTTACTTTGACAGTAGGTGCGGTTCCTGAACTTTTTGGTTCTTCCCGGTGAAGTTGTTCAAATCCTACTTCCTCTGTTCTTGCAGACTCTGAATACTCTTCGTCTGTTAAATATGCTTCTTCTCCATTGTAGAATCCTTCATCTCCATAATTATTCTTAAATAGGTTCGCAAGAGGAACCTCTCTGAATGATCTCCAACTACGCGTGTGTCCAGCCTATGTGTCACTATCGTTGTATGAATTATTGAACATTAGCTTCACTGTATCTTCAAGATATTCTTCTCATGCAATAGCATCTTAATCCTCAACTTTGAAAGGTGTAGGAAATTTCCTCTGGGTCCCTTAAATAAATACCTCTTTGCTTGACTATATGAATCCACCCTATCAATAGAAAACTCAGTAATGTACCCTCTGATAGTGTTATCAAACCATAGATCCACTTCTCTAGACACATCATTATTTACTCTCTTTACTTTCTTTATCAATGCTTCTGTCCAAACCACAGGTGGTCTAGATCTAATCTCAAAATGAGTATCTGCTAATCTAGCTAACCACTCGTATAACTCCTTATGAACTCCTCCAAAGAAAATCTTGTGTATGTCGATAAAGATGTACCTTCCCAACCAATCTTCTGTACTAATGCTAGGATTCTTGTTCTAAGCTTCAGTGAAGTCCTTCTCTTTCTCTTCTATTCACTTCTGAATTTTTTTCTTCGATGGAAACCACCTTGAAATTCCCTCAAGAAGATCTCGGTCCTAGCAATGGAACCATTTGTTGGCACAAGGGAAGATCCAGGGTTCAACTCTAACAGTGCACCAAAAAACCCTAACTAATGGCCCTTTTGGTAACACCTGCGAAGAAGATGCATTCTCACCCAAAGTAGCAATAGGGGTTTGTAGGACACAGGTGTCTACAACCAGAGGAAATGCAAAGTGATTCCAAATCACAATGCAAAATGATCTAAATATTCTTTACCACTCTTAAGCTTACTTCACAAAGTTATATCTCTGATATAACAATGATGCAATAATAGTATAACAGATAACAAATAATACAACATCAACCATAAAGAAAATAAGATATACGTGGTTCACCCTCTCCCTAGGGCTATGTCCACAGAACTATGTTTCTTGATATATTAGATGAAACCATACAGTTCTATCTACGCACTTAGCTATAGATCTTCTCTCTTTCTCTCTTTCTCTTTCCTTCCTACGCACCCAGCTGTAGGATTGATCTTTGCACCCAACTGACGATCCAAAATATGGACTCAATATTGCTCTCAAAAATAGTAATATCAACAACAATGCCTAACAACCAATAATTATCCACCCTCCTAGGTCTTCTAGAACTTTATTTATACATTACATGAATCTCGAACAACCTTAGACTGAAGTCTAGGTGTCAAAACCCTAGGTCCACTTGATTCATGTTTTCAGGGATTTGCCAGCCTCTCCTTCCTCCTTTTTCATGAGGTGCTCCAAAGCATCCATTGGTGTCTTTTTCTTCTTGCGGAGTTGTCCACGATCCCTCTTCTTTGCTGTTTTATCTTCCTTAATCTTCTCTTCCAACAACCAGATTTTCCTTTACTTTTCTCCTTCTTTTCTTCTTCTTTACCCACTTCGACCCTTCCTTGGTTTATGTGCCTTCTGCGCAGTTCGTACTTCACCTTTATTTCTTAATATTCACATCCTTTCATAACCAAGGGCCAACATATACACAAGCACTCTAGCCCATAATATCTTGGCTCACCATCCTAAAAAACATATGTACAATTACAACTAGGAATCATCCTGGGGGTATTACAAAAACCATCTACAAAAGAAGCCTTAGCAAGCAAGTAAAATCTTCAAATATTTCCATAAATGTAAGTTAAATAGAAACCTTATTCATTCCATTTCCATATTTCTTCTTTAGACATTTGTCATTTTTCCTTTATGTTTCCAGTAACCTGTGAAACCTAAGGCTAACCCTTGACTATTTATTTTTTGACTTCTAGGTCTCTTGTAATATCTCGATTTTGAGTCCCCAAACTAATAATGTATTTTTTTTATTTGAAAGGGGATGGAGTTCCTAGGAAATGTAATACTTTGGTATAAATTAATAAAATACATCATGTGATGCAAGACGGAAAAGGGTGGACATAGTGGGCTATGATTCCACGAGAGAGGAGGCTAGAGGGGCTAAGTCTTTCTATTATATTTTATTTACCCATCTTGATTTTCATTGGGGGGAAGTGATTACATGAGATTCTTGGGTGAAAATCCATTTCATTCTTGATTTTCCATGTAATTATATAAACCACTCTTTTGGGTTTTTTGGGGGTTTCTCATCTTTTGGTTCATCATTCATTCATTATTCCTCATTCATTCTTGTTCTTGGTTTGGGACATGGGAAAGAATTGTTGGGGAGAGGAACCATTTATTTTTTGGCTATAGTAATTACTAGTGTATTATATCCATGAATTGGTGCATGTATGTCTAATATGCATTGGAATGTGATAAACCTTGTTCACATCTATGAATCCTGAGAGTTCTAGCATTGAGATTTCCTGATCATAAGCATTGGATCCCTAGAAATAGGTGGAAAGTATGAGGGACTATGTGGTAGTGAAGGGGGTTCACTCTCTTTGGGCGGTGTAGGATGAATTGGAAGAGAGATGGAAAAAAATATTTTGTTCTCGTGAAGATGAATCCTGGTCTTTATTTGAAACGTCGATCACAACATGACTTCTACTATGGACAATCTAGAAGACTTCTCTAAAATTAGATTTTGTTGTGTGGTTGAGAAACCTATGAGAGCCTAATTTCTAAATGGTTTGGGAAGTTGAGTGTTGGTATGAGACCCATCCTTGTGAATTCATAGCCTTGTCTCAGGTGTGACATGATGTTTATACTTGGAATGATAGTGTATAAGGTTGGGTAGAACGTCCTTGGTCTACATTCAGTTGGTGATTGGTTTTGTTTAAGATAAGTGCTCTTTTTCACGGTTTCATTTGCTTGTATATTTTTTTATGTTGTGTATTAATTATTGTCTATGAGATGTGTATTTATAATGTGGTTGTTGGCTAATTATTATTGTGCATGGCATTATTAAGCATTCTTTTAAAGTCTATCGTGAATCTTTATTATTGTTGTTGCTATTGCATTTATTTCATGATTTTTTATTAATTAATTGTTAGTAGAATTCACAATCAATTCTTGAAGTAGTGTGGCCCAACCTATTAGTGGTTGGTTATGGCACATATTGTTATAAGAGCTTCTTTTTCAAACACCGGACTTGTATGGGCTAGTATGAGTGCAAATTGGGAAAAACAATTGTTGCACATTTTGGTCTATGTAAATTTGGGAAAAATGACAAAATTAGAGTTTAAATGACTCAAGATTGACTAAGGAATTTAATGGAGTCAATCTACAGAGTTGCACAGTTAAAATTCATCCTGGAAGGTCGAAATTCATATTTTAATGGTTATGGTAGCGCTAAGAAAAGTTGGATGAATTAACGACTGAGATTTCACTTGATCTTGAGATCAATGACCTAGATTCATTTTAATAAATTTAAAAATTTATAAGTTTTTTGGAATTAGTAGGGTCAAACAGATCAACGGTGAAGATTCATTTTTTGGCAGTTGGAAAAATGGAATAGATCGACGATCTTGATTCATTTTCAATCGTTGGGAAGTTTGATTCGATTGATGGTCATGATTTTCTTTTGGACCTTGGAATATATAGAAAATCGATGGTCAATACTTGTCGATAGAGTTGGGAAAAGTTTTTTTGATCAATTACTGAGATCATGTTTTGAATGGAAGATCGACGATATAGATTCATTGGGAATTTGGTTGAAAATTTTCTAAGTGTTAGGGTTAGCCAAGGGAAATCACTAACATCTGATGGTTGGGTTGGTTGGATTGGCGAAGTGATTTAGTCGTCAATAGAGATCATCAACACTTGATGGTCAGGTCGACTGGAATGGTGAAGTGATTTAGTCACCAATATATATCTTCAACGGCTAATGGTCAGGCTAGCCAGATTGGTGAAGTGATTTAGTAATCAATGGATATCATCGACGACCAATGTTTGGTTCATTTAGATTGTTGTAGTGATTTAGTCACCAACGAATATCAATGACAGTCGATGGTTGGGTCGGTTGGATTGGTGAAGTGATTTAATTACCAATGGAAATTGTCGATGGTCGATGGCAGGGCCAGTCGATTTAGAAAAATATTTTGATTGAGCAACCGAAAGTGCCAATGGTCGGGTGGGCCAATTCAATGAAGTGTCAACTCGTCCAAGAGAATTTGTCGATGGTCGATCAAGGAAAGAGGGTGATGACATGCCATGCCATGTCAACATCCATGTGTTAGGCCATGTCATCCATGGTTCCATGTTAGAGTCTATATGTCATTCCATGTCAGCATCCATGTTTCATGCCACATCAATAATGTCCATGTCATCCAACAAGAATGGATGATGATCGATGGTCAGGTCGACCGAATTGGAGAAGTGTTTTTTATAATAAAAAATAATGGTCAATGGTTGATGGTTGGGTCAACCTAATTGGATAAGTGTTTTCGATAGTCAATAGGAATGGTCAATTCAACTGAATTGAGAGAGTGTTTCACCTGCCAATGAAAATCGTCGACGGTCAATGGTGGACAGTCGATTCGATTGATTCAGAGATGTGTTGCAATCGGTTTCCAAAGGAAAATGGATGATGGTCAATGATCAGTTCAGCATCTTAGAAATTTTAGGGAGATCAATGATTGAGATATCACCCAATTTTGAGATCGATGGATTAGTTTTAAGGGTTGTTATAGAAATAAAACAACCAATTTCTAATAATTTTTTGGGTTTTTGAAGTTCATGAACTTGTGGGGCAATTTTGAGGCCCTAAATGACATTTTTAGGCAATCAAAACCCACGTGAACATAGTGTGTACCACGGTACAATTTCTCTCTACATATTAAGTAAAATAACTCAGAGAGAACTATCAAATGAGCTACTCCATGTGAAAAACTAAGCTCATGTTAGAAAGTTACAACTAAAACTGTTAGCATCAGAAGTCACTCCTGGATTGCAGTAGGAGCAGAGCCTAATGCCCATCAGTTTTATTTCACAATTGGTATATAAAAGGGTGATTGAATACCCAGTAAACATGCAGACCCAGAAGAATATTGTTTTAACTTGGAATTCTGGGCCAGGCTATGCACAAACAAGTGAGGTCTTAATCTAACTTCGGTCAGTAAGTTGTAATAAGGGTGAGTAGGAGGAAGACTTCAGAGAGAAACTGCAAAGGTATACTGTAGGCATCAAAATTCCAACAGTCTGTAGAAGAAAGAACAAACACTGAAATGTGCCAGGATGACATAGTTACAGTAACACAGTGATCATGCCTACATCACAATGGCTACTGTAACAACTCACTTGAATCTTTCAATGAGCTAATCAGGGTAAGAGGAAGAAAAAGAAACAGGATATTGATTTAAAACTGGTGAAAAAACTATCATGATCAAACATACATCACACAACATAATCTCCCTCGACTAGACCTACCAATTCCGAGTGTCTTAACACAAAGCTTACAGAGAGATGGAGAGAAGATAACTTTCATCAAACAAGAGGTCTCAGATATAGCTCATAACCAAAGAACCAAAAATTTCATTAAAGCTTTATAGTTCGGGAGCATAGCTCAACCATCGATAGTTACAAAAATGGAAAAAATGCCTTCATATACTTGGATCAAAACCCAACATGAGCTTTGAGTTACTGCATTGAAGGCATTACGTCTGCATGTTTACTGGAAGGTTGGGCATGCAATCTCTAGTCCGTCGTGCACTTTGGTTAGACTCCATTGTGTTCCAGAACGAGTCTGCAAGGAGTTGACAAGCTGACAGTCCTCTCCTGGACTTTCCACTTATTGTGGAAATGATGTCCACCCACCACCAACCATTTCAATAACTGCTTCCTTGGGATCGGAAATGACCCTGATCAACTCTGCACCTTTGGTATGTGAAGGATTCTCATGCTACCACCTTGATATGCTAAATGGATTCATGGTAAGACATGGAGGCAGATGCACTAACTGGGGCACCTGACGGGGAGCGGTGGATGAGCGGTGACTAGACATGGATGATTTGGCATATTAGATGTGGAAGTGAGATGAGGAGAGGCTAGAGGATGAATGTGGTAGATCTTGTGGGGGCTATGGAGATATGGTGGTGGGATGTGATTTGTCGAAGGGGAACATGTCTCCTATGATAGGATGACATGATAGGGAGAGGGACAGGTGTCGAAAGACAAGAGGGAGTGAAACGGAAAATGACATGCCATGAGGGTGAGTGGAAGGTGAGTGTGTCCTAATGAGACAAGGGGGAAACGAGTGATGTGACTGGTGGACAGGAGGCCTAGTGGAACATAGGTGGCAAGAGGAGGGGGGTGATGCAAGGAGGAGGCGCCACGATAGAAAAGTTTCCCACACTGGAAAACCACCCATATAGGACCCCCCCCCCCCCCATCATTAAAGGTAGAACAGTGGGGGGGGTCCAGAATGGGACCTCAATCGTAGATCTAGGCGTGGCTCGCTTGACCCTTCAGATCCACACACGGGAAAATTGTCATATCGGACCACCCCCCACCCATTAAAGGTAGAACGACTGGGGGGGTGTCTGGAATTGAATCTGGACCGAAGATCTGGGTGAGCATATTATGACCACCTAGATATGCACACTTCATAATCCAAAGCGCTTATGCACCCCCAACTTAGGATAAGTGGGTTTTTGACCCATTCTTTGCCACTTTTTCACTGAAGGGGACACTTTGTAGGAAAA
Organism: Picea engelmannii; assembly: GCA_009831015.1. NCBI lineage: Eukaryota > Viridiplantae > Streptophyta > Pinopsida > Pinales > Pinaceae > Picea > Picea engelmannii. The sequence goes on along the minus strand of ML778558.1, from coordinate 171,358 downwards.
CACCTCACATACATGATTATGTGCTAACATTAGGCTCCATGGGGGATGGCTTTCTCCCTGTGAGATGCCAAGAACTATTTTGCAGATTCAGTTCCTTGCTGTTGGGCTATGGAGTGATTATTAGAATCGAAAGATAAACTGAAAAACAATATTTACAAACATAAAGGAGACATGTGTGGCTCAAAGGAAACATTTCTTCAGAAAATGCCCATTCACAGGTCCATTTAAAACTTCTTCACCCTCCAAATCTTGCAACCTGTAGGTATTATTTGAAAATACTTCAGCAACCTTGAAGGGGCCGATCCATAGGGCTTCAAATTTGCCATGTTTTCCCTTATCCTTCTTGGGGGCATCCCATTTTAATACCATCTCTCCCAGTTGAAAATCCTCTTTCTTGACCCTCCTGTGAAAGACTTGCTTGATCTTTTGCTGATGATTGTGAGCTCTGTTCATTACTTTCTCCCTGGTTTGATGCACTTCCACCAGTTGATGAGTTCTTCTGACCATATGGTCTATCTCTTCTTCATAATCTTGAAATAATTTTGCTACAGGTAGAGACAACTGAGTGGGAAAAATAGCTCCTGTCCCATAAACAAGTTGAAAAGGGGAAGTGCCCAGGGATTTCTTTGTTGTCACTTGATCATCCCACAGAGAGAATTTGAGTTTTGAGTCCCAAGCCTTCTTATTATCTTCCAACTATCTTTTAATGATCTTAATTAGGATTTTGTTGGAAGACTCTGCCAATCCATTTCCTTGTGGATAATAGGGAGTGGAATGAACCAGTGAAATCTCAAACTGCTCACAGAACCTCACTAGAGGCTCAGACCTAAAAGATGCAACATTATTAGTGACAATTCTGTTGGGGCATCCAAACCTTGCTATCATATCCTCCTGGAAGTTGATGATAACTTTGTGTGAAGCACTCTTGGTGGGGATAACTTCTATCCACTTGTTAAAATAGTCAGTTGTAGTCAGTATCCATCTGTGTTCGCCACTTGAGGAAGGATGAATCTCTCCAATGAAGTCCAACCCCCATTGTTGAAAGGGTGTTGCAGCTACTACAGGTTTTAGTGGTATAGATTTGAGTTGTTTCTTTCTTGAGAAACTTTGGCATTTGATGCAGGCTCTCACCTTTTTTCATACATCAGTGAATAAGGTGGGCTAGTAGTACCCATCCCTAAGAATATCATGGGTCGTGTTCTTCCAAAAATGGTGTCCCCCACAGAGGCTTCTATGGAAATCAAATGTCACTTTTTGGGCCTCTTGTGGGTTCAGACACCTCAGAATCACCCCTAGAGGGTCTCTCCAATACAATACTTGGTCAATAAGGAAATATATGACCGCCTTGAGCTTTAAAGATCTTGCTTTACTCTTCCCCATTTCATCAGGGGGCTTTAATTATAGCAGAAAATAGATGATATCTCTATACCAGGTGCACTCTATTAGTGGAGGACTGTCTTGAGGATTGCCATCAGACAATTCAGCCTGTTGATTTCCTGAGCAACCATTGATGAATTTAACCCCCAAGGATTTTCAATTTGATTCAGCTAGCAGCTTGGCTAAGCCCTACCCTTTAACCAAATTGGTTGGTTTAATCTCCAGGTCAAACTCAAGGATCTTGGCAATCCACTTGCTTCTTTTCCCGTCTATGTCAGGTTGAATGAGAATGTCCTTCACATAATATGAAGGAACATATACAATGATTTTTGAATGAAGAACATACACTATGAATGATTTAAGGGCCTTGACCAAGGCATATGCTTGCTTCTCCATGATTTCATATTTGACCTCTGCATCTCTTAATGCCCTGCTGAAAAATGAAATGGGTTGCTCTAGCCCTTCAGCATTCTTCTGTAATAGAACAACTACTACTGTATCAAAAGAAGAAAAATAAAAAATTAGGAAATCCTTGGAATGATGAGGACTGAACAACGCAGGTGCCTCAGTCAAATATTTTTTTATTTGGACAAAGGATTCCCTGGGTTCAACAATCCATTTTACTTCATTCCCCTTCTTGAGCATGGTGGTGATGTGTTTTACTAACTCAACAAAATTTGAGACAAACCTCCTCAAGAAGTTAATTTTTCCCAGGAAAGACTGGACCTCTCTCTTGGATCTCGAGAGTGACAAGGTTTGGATTGATTCAACTCTATTGGGATCAATCCTGACTCCCTCAACTGATACTATATGGCCTAACAACTTCCCCTCCTTCATAGCAAACAAAGATTTCCTAGGATTTAAGGAAAGGCCAAACCTTCTACATTTCGAGAAAACTTTCCTCAGATGATAGCAGTGCTCTTTATCAAATCTGGAGAAGACTATGATGTCATCCAGATAGATCACCACAAATTGATCTTTCTCCCCAATGAAGGCTATGTCCATGGCTCACTGAAACGTTGCCCCTTCATTCATCAACCCAAAGGTCATTTTGGCATACATGAATGTACCCCAAGGATTGGTGAAGGTTGTTTTTTCCCTGTCGTCGGGAAGAACAGAGATCTGATTGTAGCCAGAAAATCCATCAATCATTGAAATTATGGATGCACCTGTTGCCCTCTACAATATATGTTCCATATTTGGTAGAGGGTAATTGTCCATCCTTGAACTCCTGTTCATATTTCTGAAATCAACACAGAGTCTGATTTCTCCAGTTTTCTTCCTTACTGGGACCAAATTGGCCACCCACTCAGAATATCTCAAAGGGAAAATGATTTGAGCATCCAACAACTTCTTTACCTCCCTTTCCATAATAGGAAACAACATAAGATTAATCTGTCTTAGATTCTACCTGAATGGTTTGGCCTCCTCTTTGAGTGGGATCTTGTGCTCAATGATGTAACGACCCTTGATTATAAATTATAATTAATTTAATAATGTAATCCTAAAAGATTAGCTAAACTATATTTATTTATTAAAATAACCTTAACTAATTATTTGTTATTAATTAGTTATTCTTGATTATGATTAATTTAAGT
>ML778558.1:141305-154945 GCA_009831015.1 Picea engelmannii | reverse complement strand
TGGTAAATAAATAAAGGTGGATAATAAAATATATTATTAATTTAAGTTACGTTCCCGAAAATGGAAGCATTTAATAAATGGGATAAGATATTTAATAAATGGGATAAGATATTTAATAATGGGATAAGATATTAGGTAAGGGATTAAATGAAGGGAAGTTGGTGAAGGAGGGATAAGGGGGGGAAAGGAGTTTGGGGGGAGGATTATGTTACGGGAGTTGGGGATGAATTTGGGAGAGTGGGGAATTGGCAGAGTGAAACTTGGAGTGGAATTTACACAGTGCACCGGGGGTTGCTGGGGGTTTTGGGCTCGGAGGGCCAGGATATCCGTTGATATCCTGGGGCTAGGAGCTAACTAGTCAGTAGGGAGGACAATTTTGGGTAGTGTTCTAAAGAAGCGGGAAGGAAGCAAGCGACGAGCAAATAGTAGCATCAGGTTCAGGTAAGAATTATGCATTGTTTGAATTAATTTGTTATTAAATCTTATTATATTGACAAAACTGCATACGAATGAGTTAAATTAGTAAAAATTTCTTGAATGTTACGGAAGTTACTGTTATTTCATTACTGTGTTATGAAATTAGTTAGTTTATCAAAATAAATTGATGTAAAATTCAAAACCGGCCATTACAAATGACAACTATGTCATATGTCTTGAGGTCTTCATAGGTCCAAGAAAATACATCAACAAATTCCCTTAATAGCTCAGTATGCTCAGCCCTCTGCTCTTTTGATAGGCTGCTTGACAGCTTGATAAACTTTGGTTCCTTCTCTGTGCCAATGTTGCACTCAGTTGTATCAACATTATCTTTGGGGCGGTTTCCCTTTACTGCCACATCATTGTTGTCAAAAATTCTTTCCAAAGGAACCAGTCCCTTGGAAATATGATTATTGGGCAACTGAACAATATGATGGTCAACAATATTGTTCAGAAAAATACCAACAATAAGGTCAGATTCAGAAGCAGGGTCCTGATCAATGTGCAATGTTGAAAATTCTTCAATAGTCTCCAAGAATATTTTGATCTCAAGATCATCCTCAAATACCTTCCAATGCTTGACATTGTCAGGTATGGAGGGCCTGTATTTTACTTTTGTTTCATAGCTGAGTTTGGGAGGTAGAGGGACTTTGAAATTTCTTGCTGAAATAACCAAAGAATCAGCCTCAGTTTTTTCTCCTCTTGGAATAAATGATATATTGAAAGCTAGGAAAAAATTGTTAATGTGGTCCCATACTTCATTCATGTAGCTCCTAAGCCGAGAATGTTTGGTCTGGTAAACATTTTTGACCTGCTGGACTATCAATTCATCATCTCCGAACACTGTTACCTCTGCAATTTCCATGTCCTTTGCATCCCTCAAACCTAAAACAAGAGCTTCATATTCTGCCACATTATTGGTAGTTTCAAATTCTAGCTTGTATACAAGGATATGGATTCCTAACAAGGTGACACAAAAACCATTGCGACACCAGCACCCTCACTAGAAGAGTCTCTATCGAAGAGCATCTTCCACACAGAGGTAGTTGGAGGAGGGATCTCAGGATATGAAATGGGTTGCTTTCTAACTTCAAGAGGAGCTTCAGAGGTATCGATGAGATGCAACAAACTAGACCCCAAATCAGTGTCAAGTGAAAAGATAGGGTGGTTAGTGGGGTCTGCTTCGTCACTGACAATGTAGGCCAACTAAGCTTCTCTGTACAATCTCCTGTGTTCTCCTCCAAAAACTGGAATAGTGTCATATGTGAGGTCCATTTGTAATGTTCCTCCAAGATTTTTAATCCAAGATCTTGACAACAACATGCCAAATTTGGGGGGAACATCAACTACCACAATGTCCATGACCACACTCTTCATTGGTAGTTGAAATAAGGACACCACCAAGTCTTTGATGACTCCAAGACATTGCACCCTCCTTGAATCAAAAGAGTACAAATCATGATACTAGGCCTTTGTTACTTCCAGCCCCAATTCTTCCATGATTGTTTTGGGAATGAGGTTATGAGAAGCCCCTGAATCCATCAAGCAGTTCTGCAGCACCTTATCATGTATGTTCAAGGATGTGTAGAAGGGAGGGGATGAGTCATCTTTGTCTTCCACCATGGGACCTAGGATGACTGTTGGCTTTTCATATTGGATATTTACTGAGTCTGTGGCAAGATGGGGTGGCTCGGACATCAACAGTTTGGAGAGGGACCTTTTGAAATATTCATTTTTAACAAGTTCTGAGAGGGGTACAAAAATTCCGAAGGAAGGAGGAAGGAGGCTTAGGAATTTCCCTCTCATCTAGGACAGGGGATTTGGCTATTAGCAATATATTCTAAGCTTTCTTTTCCTTAGCAGTGTTTGTTGCAGGCTTAGCAGGCCTTTCTGCTAGAAGAGGTTGATCAAAGATATCAAACTTCCCTTCTTTCTTCTTTGACCTGAGGTTATACCTGTTAGGACTGTTGTCTTTGTCTTTCTCCCCTTTACTCAGTTCATTGATTTGACTATTAATGAGGGATTCTTCATATGCAGACTGAGTCAAATGGGGAAGAGGGGAGGTGTCTTCAATACAATGAATTTCAGGGTCAAGTTCCTCCTCTTCCCTCTCCTCATCGTTAACCAGGTTATTTTGGAGAGGGGATTGAATCCTTTGATCATCCCTATTTATGTTCCTTTGTTCCCTTGGCATAACCTATGGCACATTGTTATTAGGCCTTCTAAAACCTATGTTATCAATATTTTGGGGATTTCTGTACATGGGCTTCCCTTCTAACTCCAACCTTTCCATTCTAGCTGAAAGTGTATTTAGCATTTTAGTTACTTCATCCATCGGAGAGGTAAGGGTAGAGGAACCGGATGTTGAGACTTCATCTCTCCTTCTGGGTTTGTCTCTATCAGCTTTATTTCTGAGTCGATCAATAGCCAAAATATTCAACTCAACTTCCACAACTGCATCCTACATGTGAGCCAAGGAAGTGGCTTTCCTTTCCCTCAACACAAGGCAGAAATTAGGGTCAAAGGCAATGGCATAAGTAATTTTGGTTGAATCTTTTGAAGGATTTATCTCAATAGGGATCTTATGGTACATCTTATTGAACCTCTTGGAGAATTCAGTGACAGACTCTCCTTCCTTTTTCTTCAAAGTCCCGAACTCTTTCATGTAATACATGAAATCTTTCTTATCTCCCCATTGTCTCAAGAAGGCCTTATCCAAAGCCTCTATCCCATCAACAGATCCAAGAGGCAATGCCCTAAACCATTTCCTAGCCTCACCTTCAAGGCTATGAACAAAAATTCTCATTCATACATCTGCATGCATGATGACATGATGATCTGTAAAACTGTAAAAGGCTTCAAGGTGTTCTTTTGTGTTATATCTCCTTCACCTGTAAACTTGGGAAGCTACTTGAGGTAGCCATCTATTGGAAGGGCATTGAGAGGCTGAGGTAACACAAGGGGAGCATACCTAGCAGCTATTATAGCCTCCATTCTAGTCATGGGGGGATTTTCTCTTACCATAAGAATATTAGGTGGAGGAGAACTAGGAGGAGAAGAGGCTTGAATAGGGGAGACTGGAACTGAGCTTGTAGGAGGAAAGGGAAACAGGGGAGGATTTAAAGAGGAGGATGTTGGGTTTAGTAAGATAGAGGGTTGCATTATCATAGCAGTAGAAACAATAATAGGAGGAGGGGCGGTAAAGCCTGGGGTAGGGAAATCTTTTGAATTCCTCAGTCTAGACCAAGCTGCAACATTGGGGGAGATAGGAGTGACAAGATTTTCTCCCTCTAGTCCTAGACCAGGAGAAGAAATCTCAGCAGGAACACTCCCAAAGTTTAGAAAATGGGAAACTTCAGTAAAAGGTTTGCTAGGAAACTAAGAAGTAGATAATGGAGTTTCTAACAGAGGAAGATGAGAACTGTCAGAAATAACTGGTTCAACAGTAGAAGCTCCTTCTACGAGGGCCTTTCCCTTTCTGAAAAGCTTTTATGGATCTACTTTAGGTGTCACCAAGGGAAGTTGTGGGGTAGACCTCGTGTGTCTGCCTCTGGAAGCCAAGACTGAAACAATAGGTTCACCTCAGTGGATTTGTCACAATGGAGTCGCCAGGTGCACAGTAGCAATATTCAAGGGATCTGATTCCTGGTGCACCTTCATAATCAGAGGCTCATTGTCATTCAGTTCCAAGGAAATATTCAACTTCATCCCCAGCAACGGTGCCAGAAATGTTAATTTCATAAGTCACTCCTAGATTGCGGCAGGAGCAAAGACTAATTCCCATAAGTTTTATGTCACGATTGGTATATAAAAGGGTGATGAAATGGATGTTGTCCCAGAAATATATCATTTTAACTCAGAATCCTAGGCTAGGCTATGCACAAGTAGGTGAGGTCTTGATCTAACTTCATTTAGTAAGTTGTAATAAGGGTGAGTAGGAGGAATACTTCATAGAGAAACTGAAAAGGTCTATTGTAGGAATCAAACTTCCAACAATCCATAGAAGAAAGAACAAACAATGAAATGTGCCAGGATGACACAGTTACAGTAAAATAGTGGTCATACCTACATCACGGTGGATACTGTAATAGCTTGCTTGAATATTTCAATGAGATACTCAGGGTAAGAGGAAGAAAAAGACACAGGAGATTGATTTAAAACTGGTGAAAACATTGTCATGATCAAACATACATCACACAACATAATTGCCCTCGACTGGACCTGCCAATTTCGAGTGTCTTAAAACAAAGCTTATAGAGAGATGGAGAGAAGCTGACTTTCATTAAACATGAGGTATCAGATACAACTCATAACCAGAGAACCATAAATTTCATTAAAGATTTACAATTCAGGAGCATAGCTCAACCATCAATAGTTACAAAAATGGAAAAAATGCCTTCATATACTTGGAGCAAAACCTAGTAGGAGCTTCAAGTTACTGCATTGAAGGCATTACGTCTACATTTTTACTGCCAGACTATGCATGCAGTCTTTGGGCCATCGTGCACTTCAGTCAGATGCCATCGTGTTCCAGAACGAGCCTGCAAGGAGTTGAAAAGTTGACAGTCCTCTCCTGGAATTTCCATTTATGGTGGAAAAGATGTCCACCCACCACCAACCATTTCAATAACTTCTTCCTTGGGGAGATAGGGGAGATTTCCCACCCACAACAATCGAAAATGGCCCCGGTCAACTCTGCACCTTTGGGACATGGAGGATTCTCATGCTACCACCTCGATCTGCTAAACGACTTCATGGTAAGAAGTGGAGGCAGACGTGCTAATTGGGGCACCTGATGGGGAGAAACGAATGAGCGGTGACTAGACGGGGATGATTTGGAATATTATATGTGGAAGTAGGACAAGGAGAGACCAGAGTACGAATGTGGTAGATCATGTGGGGGCCATGGAGATACGATGGTGGTATGTGATTTGTTGAAGGGGAACATGTCTCCTATGATGGGACGATGTGATAGGGAGAGGGGTAGGTGTCTGAAGACAAGAGGGAGAGAAATAGAAAATGACATGCCAAGAGGGTGAGTGGAAGGTGAGTGTGCCCTAATGAGACAAGGGGGAAATGAGTGATGTGACTGGTGGACAGGAGGCCTAGTGGAGCATGGGTGGCAAGAGGAGGGGAGCAATGCAAGGAGGAGGCGCCATGATATCAAAGGGGCCCACATTGGAAAACCACCCATATCGGACCCCCCCCCCCCATCATTAAAGGTAGAACGGAAGGGGGGGTCCGAAATGGGACCTCAACCATAAATCTGGGCATGGCTCACTTGACCCTTCATATCCATGCACGGGAAAACTATCATATCGGACCCCCCCCCACCCATTAAATGTAGAACGACGACGGGGGGGTCCAGAATTGAATCTGGACCGAAGATCTGGGCGTGCATATTCTGACCGCCCAGATCTACGTGCTGCATAATCTAGAGTGCTTATGCACCCTTGACTTAGGATAAGTGGGTTTTTGACCCATTCTTTGCCACTTTTTCGCCGAAGGGGACACTTTGTAGGAAAACACCTCATATACAAGATTATGTGCTAAAAAAAACAATTAAGGTAAAATATCGGCACCAATTTACTTCCAAAAGGCATAACTCCTTTCTTAGAAGTCTATTCGATGCACAGGAGGATTCTATGGAAATTTGATGAACCATAGAAGACATCCATGGATCCATATTTGGAATCTAGTTATTTAAAAAGGTGAAGGAAGATAATGAAGTCACCTATAGCATACAAGGATAAACTGGGTAAAACAATCTAAACTTCTTTGGACCATAAATTTCAACTCGGAGCTCAGACTTGAGAAAAAAATTAGTAACTCGAAAGGTCTTATGGAGGAGAATACATATATCCACCTATAATTTTGAATAGGGCATTAAAATTTCTCATAAATTAATAAATAATTTTTGTAGTTGTAAGTTAGTGGGAAAAAACAACCTGTGAATGCTGTAAATTTTTTCTCAGAACTCAGAATGAGGCATGAGTACAACCATTGGAGATATTATTCAGAGGAGAATAACTTGGAATTATTAGAATTTAAAGAATTATTATATAATTCTTCATGAGTTTAGTAGAAAAAAATGCATGTGGCATTAATTGTAAAAAATTATATAATATGCATAATTCTAACAAAAATGGTTGCTTGCACATTTTGTAGAATTAGGGAACATAAACATATTAGTTCAAGATAAGAATGCAGATTTGAAACATGGAGGAAGGAGAGGTAGCCTTTAGTCATCACAAAGAATACAAAGGTCAAAATATTAGTTTTGGTAATGTAGATACATAATCAAATGGACACAGGAGCAGAGGGGATCCAGAAACATTAATAGAGATTCTGAGAAGCTTGAAAACAAAAGTGAAAAGTTAAAAAGTAGACAATGAAAATATGATGAGAGAAAAAAATCAAATAAATACTCAAATGATGCAGATCCTAAATCAATTGCAGGGGTAAGAAAAGAATGAATTAGACTCAAGACAAGAGGAAGAAGGAAGACATCATGAAAGGAGAGATAACTATAGAAAAACTAGTCATTCAAGAAGTTTTATCATATATCATAGAAATCACTCACCTCCTTACTCAGCAAGGAAATTTTATGTGTCTCAAGACTCCATAAGCAATCCAAAAGTGTCTCCTATTAGGCACACCAAAGAAAAAGACATGAATTGGATAGTTTGCAAGGAAAGATGAAGAATATTAAGGCGCCATCCTTTGATGGAGAAAGAGAAATGGAAGATGATGTTGAAACTTGGTTGCTTGGAATCGAGAAGTATTTTTAGTTGCACAACTACTCATCTAAACTAGAATCCAAACTTGCCACATACCCTTTTCATGGAAAAACTACTATGTGGTGGGATCAATTGAAGCAAGTTCAACACATTAATTAGAGAAGGATCACTTGGAAGCAGTTCAAGAGACGTTTTCAAAAGGAGTATATTTCATAACACTTATATGACAAGAAAATACAAGAGTTATTTGAACTCAGGTTGGGAAGAATGACCATGGGATGTTATGAAAATATGTTCTTGGGATTTTTTAAGTATGTGGAGTTTATCAAGGATGAGAAGGTGAAAATATAGAGGCTTTTGAGTGGACTGCCATCAATTTATAAAGAGAAGTTTCAATATGATGAGCCTAGGAATTTGACAGAGACCATTGGGAAGGATAAGTACTTGCATGAGAAAGAAAAGTGCAGAGAATCCTTGCATTAATCTTGAAAGGATAAGAAGAAAGAGACATTTGATCAAAGAAGGCAGGGATTCAAACCTTCTTTCAATAGAAACCACCCTAATAAAAATAGGCAAGATTAGTATGCTAAGAATGAATCCTAGAGAGAAGACTCCTTGGGAAAAGGGGAATACCACCAATAAAATGTTGGGGATGCAAGGAAGATCACATGTACAAGGATTTTCCTCACAAAGAAGAAAAAATAAATACCATGCACAACATCCAAGTGGCTACAAAAATAGAGGACATGGGTAGAAGTATTCCAATAATATATGCAACCTTAAAAGATCGACAAGAAGAACATCAATCCCATATGATTTAGGTGGAAGGTAAGATCATTAATCATCCTATTTATATTTTAATTGATTCAGTATTAATCCATTGTTACATTGATCCTAAAATAGTGGAAAGAATTCATTTGGAGAAAAGTAAGCTTGAAATGTCAAGTTTGGTTCATCTAGCCACTGGAACCAAAAGAAGGATCAATCAGATTGTCATGGGTTTTCCAATAAGTATTAATGGAGTGAGTACTAATGTTGACCTAAATATCATACCATTTGGATCTTATGATATCTTAATTAGAATGGATTGGTTGGACAAGCATCATGTTGTCCTAGATTGTCATAACAAGACATATACATGTCTTGATGAAGAAGGAAAAAATAGCACTATGAAAGGAATTGCAAGACCCATTTTCATAATGGAGATTTTATCCTTATAGCTAAAGAGATGTTTCAGGAAAGGATGTCAATTGTATGCAACTCATGTGGAGGAGATAGAAAATACAAAAGGGAAAATCCTTGAATAATTTTCGACATTGCAAGAGTTTGAATATGTATTTCAAGAAATAACAGGATTTACACCCAAGAAGAAGATAGATTTCTCTATTGATTTAGTACTAGGAGCTACCCCGGTGTCAAAAATGTTTTACATAACGAGTACACATTAAAGGAATTACAAATGAAAATAGAAGAATTGTTGAAGAAAGGGTATTGTTGTGCCTCTTTCGTCACCTTAGTGAGAAAAATAGAGGTGCCTGCAAGCTCAGTTGGGTTTGCTGAGCAGGACAGCTGCAAGGAAAAGGGTTAGAAAAAGAAATATAAAACAAAAACTAAGAATTAAACTAAGAAATAAAATAACAACTAAATTTATAAACATAGGGACATAAGGACAAAAAGAACAATGAGACCCATGTCACCAATGATAAGGCTGATATTAGTGAAAGAAAACACTGAGAAGCAAGGGGACTATGAGTCCCTTATTCCTCCAAGGGAGGGCTCTTGGACCCCCACAAGTAAGCTCTTCTTACAACTTTGAAAATGAAAATGAAAATGGTGAAAGAATTCTTTGCTAATCCACTCAAGGGGTGAGATGGATTTCCCAATGCAATGATGCAAGTATACTCTTGGCTAGGATAGAAGAGTCCTCAAGAGAATAATGGCAGCATAACTTTGCTTTGAATTTCTTGAAAAATGCAGTGTATCCATGGCCTTTTTATAGCATTCCTTTGAGCTATTGTTCAACTAGTTTGTAGTGTGTAAAGAGGCTAATTAGGGCATTTCTAGGTCTTTGACCAGCCATCCTGTCGAATCCAGTCCATATTTGAGTGTCAAAACGGCTTGGGAGCTAAACCAGAAGTGGGTGGGAGGCCGACCACTCTCATAAATCCGTCGTTTCTCATGTGCGCAACTTTTTTCGATAACAGTCGTGCATCGTGCACATGTGCGCGAATATGGCATTTATGTTTCGCGCATGTGCGTGCGCGCCCAGTGTCTTCATAGTACCCTTCAATTTTTCACTATTTTGTATAGTTTTTTACCCTTTATGAATTCTTTTGTGTTAATTCAGGTCCATGGATGACTTCATAACTGTTTGACGATGCTAAATTCTTGTAATCATTTGCGGATGAAATTTCAGTGATAATAGGTACATATGCCTCAATCTTTCACCTTAGGGAGCACTAGTACTCTGTCAAACACAAGGATGGAACATTGAGGTTGTGTATTGAATTTAGAAAGTTGAATAAAGCCACTGTGAAGAAAAAATACCCTCTATCTGGAATTGATGGCCTCTTTGATCAATTAAGAGGATCAAAGATATTTTCAAAGATGGACTTGAGATCAAGATACCACTAGGTAAGAATCAATTAAGAAGACATCAAAAAGTTATCCTTTAGAACTGAGTATGGACATTATAAATTTACAGTGATGTCATTTGGAATGACCAATGCACCAGTGGACAATACCCTAGAATGTTTCAGAAATCATATCTTTCATGGGATTAGTTGGATATTACATGAGATTTATAAAAATATTATCTAAAATTTCTCATCCCATCACTTCTTTACAAAATAAGGGAATTAAATTTGAATGGATAGAAAAGTGTGAAGAGAACCTTAATTTGCTAAAAGAACTACTTACTAGTGCACCTATTTTGTTAGGGTCCTAACCCGCACATAGGTAGATTAATATATTCAGATGTAATAAAGGTCAATATTAATAAGGCCTTTCAATAAAATAGAATAAGGCCGATGTAAGAAGACCTAATAGAATCTTCCGCTTCTAGAAGGATCTTCCTCTAGATGCTTCTCTTGATAGACATATTTAGTATAAATAAGGGTCGAGGGTATGAAAACCCTAGCTTGGAGATTATTGTAACAGAGCGCTGCTCGATTGGAGGTTGCCCCCTCGAAGAGGCCTGTGAACATTGCTTTTTGAATCAAAGTGTTATTTTTGTTGTTGTTCTTATATCATTACTGTGTTATTGTGGAGATTATGCTGGACATATTACTATTATTATGCCATTTCTAGCATTTTATTTCTATTCTGCATATTTATTATATCTGGTATCTTGCAAGTGGTATCAGAGCACTTTCCTTGGTATAAATTGTGGGTATTTTTTTTCCAGGGTAGAGACGTATTTCGACGTCTTTAAACCATAGACACCTGTCATTACGTGCATAAACCCGTGGTTGAGGGATTCATACACGCAGAAAATACAAGTGGTTCTTAAGAACATATCTGTTGGCCACTCTTGTAACCCCTGTTGGTACCCCTTTGAGTGGTAGCGCATCAAAAAACACCTATGTATGGATCGACCTAGATTTACTGAAGCCCTCTTTAGATAAACCTATCAGTCGTCGGACCACTATAGTGTCATCGAGAACAACACTCGGGAAGATACTCTCTAGTACCTGGGTAGTTGGGTAGTACAGCTAAGGGTACGGTCTATCCTCCTTAGTTAGTGCCCTGAGATATTGGGTCGAGTAATATTGTTGGAACCCACATGTATATCAGAGAGCTATAGCATAGGGCAAACCCTTGTCTGTAGAACCCTTGAATACCTAACCCTTGGGGGACAGAAACATAAACAAATTAAGAACAGACCAGATCTATTGTGGTGCAACTGTGTTTGAGTTGCCAAGTAAATACAAATCTCTTTCTAGTTAATCATTTGGGGATTTCATCATTGCAGTATTCTTTAGACTGGAGTATAACTCCGCAGGTGTAAATAAAAAAATAAAAAAATAAGTTTGGAAATTTTTTCACCATTATTTGAGACCTATTCCATTGGATTCATCTCTCCGCCCTTATCACTTTCATCCATATCATTTTTTGACAAAATTTTTGACCCCGCCCACCCCTTTTCAGTTCACCCATCCTCATGGCCCATACCCATAGCCAAGACCTGGAAGATCACTTCAACGCCATGCAATCTGGTTTCCTAGAAACCCAAAAAGAAGTGAAACAAATCAGTGCTATTGTTGCCTCCATTGATTCATCCATCAATGCTACCATAAATAGAACCATCCAGTCCTCAATGGAGGAAGTCAAACAAGAACTGACCACCCATATTGAATCTGTCTTTGCATCACTCTGCTCCAAACTGAAGATCCCTAAAGATGACCATTTCTCTAAAGCACATCCAAAGAATGAAGGCAAAACTTCCTCCCATTCCCATACCTTTCAGTCCCATCACTTTCAACGTGACATATGCCTTCCATAGGTGGATGTGACCAAATTTGATGGCTTGAACCCCACTAGTTGGGTAACCCAAATGGAACATTATTTCTCTTTATATGGCATTACCAATGACTTAGCCAAACTCTGGTATGGTCTTCTCCATATAGATCAAGAACATTGGCAATGGTGGCAATGGAGAAAAACTTCCCGTCAAGGGTATATTGCTTGGACCCAATTTGTGACTGAGCTTTATGAACGCTTTGACATGGACACCAACCATTTGGGCCATTTGACAAAGTTGAAACAATCTAGAACAATAGAAGACTTCATAGCTTCCTTTGAATTCCTGGCTTTTCGAACAGAGGGCATGTCTAATGCTTTCTTTCAAGAGTGTTTTATTAGTGGCCTCAAGGAGGATATTCAGGCCCATGTCCTCATGGCTCGACCCTCGACTTGGGTGGAGGCTACTAAAATAGATAAAGAATACAATAGGTTGTATCATCTCAAAACCAAAAACCCTCCTTTATCGCTCTCCCTAAACCTATCACTCCCACTACTCCCTCCACCCCATTAAAAATCCAAAAATTGACCAGGGCTGAAATGGCTAAATGCCAACTCAAAGGCCTTTGTTATAATTGTGATGAAAAATATTTCCCGGGCCACAAGTGTAAGGAACAAAATATTTTTATGGCCATCTCTAAGGACATTTCAGAAGAGGATTTTGAAACTCCCCTTGTGTCTGAGTCACCGGAAATCACTGACATTACCCCTCCCTCAGACCCTCCCAAAGTAGAACTCGTCATTTCCCTCAATGCTCTCACTGGTTTTTCCTCTCCCCAAACCCTCAAGTTAATAGGTTACATCAATCATCGTAATATCATCATTCTGGTTGATAGTGGAAGCACCCATAATTTTATTCATCGTCGCATTGCCCAAGAAACTCATTGCTACATCCATGCTGTCAATAATTTCCAAATCATGATTGCCAATGGTGGTTCCATGAAATGTGGAGGGCACTGTGAAAATGTGCATCTCCAAATCAGTGACTACCACCTAAAATCCCATATGTTTGCTATCGACATGGGCGGTTGTAACATTTTGTTGGGTGTAGACTGACTAAGAACTTTAGGTCCCATTATCATGGATTTTAAGGCATTAACCATGAAATTCGACCAAGAAGGCCACCAATATAAATTCCAAGGCATCACTGCTAGTTCACCTAAGGTCTTTAGTTCCCATCGCATGGAAAAGATGCTCAAAAAAGGTCAATTTGGTGTCATTGCCCAACTCCATGCCATTCAAGCAACAGAAACACCCTTGGTGTCGCATGACCTCCAAGCTATCCTTTCTAAACATCAAATGGTATTTTCCACTCCCCAAGGCCTCCCTCCTTCCCACAGTGTTCATGATCATTCCATTCCCCTTGTACCCGGAAGCCTTCCTCCCAATATCCATCCATATCGCCACCCCTTCTCACAAAAAATGAAATTGAGAAAATGGTTCAGGAACTCCTTAATGCAGGCATTATCCGCCCTAGTATGAGCCCTTACTCTTCTCCAGTATTCATGGCCCTGAAGAAAGAAGGTTCTTGGAGAATGTTTCCTAACTTCCGTGCCCTCAATAAACTGACCATTAAAGACAAATTTCCCATTCCTGTCATTGATGACCTCCTGAATGAATTGAGTGGCGCCCAATTCTTTACTAAACTTGATCTTCACTCGGGCTATCACCAGATATGTATGAAAGAGGCAGACATTCCGAAGATGGCCTTTCGCACTCATGAGGTCCACTATGAGTTTTTGGTCATGCCCTTTGGCTTGTGGGTGGAATCACGAAGGTGGGTTACACTTTCGTGACAATCTGGTCTCCAAAATTTTGGAAAACCAATTTTCGGCCGAACTAGATATCTTTTTCGGCCGAAAGATATTAGTTTCGGCCGAACTATTGCTCGGCCGAAAAAAT
>ML778558.1:57809-126482 GCA_009831015.1 Picea engelmannii | reverse complement strand
AAAAAAAAAAAAAAAAAAAAATTACAGCAGTAAGAAGTCAATTCTTTTGGCTAGTAATGAAGAAGGATGTTGTTGATTAAATTGTTGGATGTATGGAATGTTAGAGAGTGAAATTTTACCATAGTCACCCACTGGGTTTGCTACATCCATTACCAATTCCAGAGAAGAAATGGGAAGTGGTAACCAATAATTTTACCTCTAATTTTCCTAGGACAACAAGGCAACATGATTCAATAATGGTAGTGGTTGATAAATTGACAAAGGTTGTTCATTTTGTTCATGTAAAAATGACTCATGCAGTAGCTAATATTGCATAAATTTATATGAAGGAAATTGCTATGTTGCATGGAATACCTAAGGAAATAGTTTTAAACAGAGACACAAAGTTTATTTCAGTTTTATGGAGGGGATTATTTAAAGGATTTGGTACAAATTTGAACTTTATCACAACATACCATCCACAATCAGATGGGAATATACAGAGAATAAAACAACTGATTGAAGATGTTTTAAGAATGTATGTGATGGATAAGCTATCTAAGTGGGAATATTACTTGCATTTGGTTGATTTTTCCTATAATGATGGGTATCAAGATTCATTGAAGATGAGTTCATTTGAATCTTTGTATGGCAGGAACTGTAATACTCCAGTGAGTTGGGACAACCCAACAAACATAATAGTACTTGGGATAGAATTTCTCAAGGATATGGAAGACCATATGGTTAAAGTTAAGCAGAATTTGAAGGCAACATAAAACAGACGAAAGAGTTATGCAGATAAGAGAAGGAAAACTAGAGAATTTAAAGTGGGAGAGAATGTTCTTTGAAAGTGAATCCCAAAAATATCTCATTGAATTTGGTAAGATTTACAAAGATAGCATCCATATTCTATGGTCCATTTGAGATATTGGATAGAATAGGGCTAGTTGCATACATGCTTGCATTGCCTACTTCCATGAATATTCTTAATCCATTTCATGTCTCTTTGTTGAAAACGTATGTACATGATCCTAACCATGTTATTGATTGGAATTTGATTCAGGTGGAGCCAAAAGGAGACTTTCAAGTCAAGTTGGTGTGCATATTGGACAAAAAATTCAAAATTCTTTAGAATCGAGTCATAGAACTGGTAAAAGTTCAGTGGACCTACTATGGTCCTGAATATGCTACTTGGGAGCATGAATATGTCATGCAGGTAGAGTACCCATGACTTTTAAAAAAAAAAAAAAAACAAGATTTCTATTGTTTATATGCACTAAGGACAATGCCAAAATAAGGGGGAGGGGAATGAAACACCCCGATTTTGAGTCCTAGACTAATAATGTATTTTATTTATTTGAAATGGGTTGGAGTGCTTAGGAAATGTAATATTTTGATATAAATTTATAAAATACATCATTGGATGCATGACTAACAAGGACATAGATAGGGGATATGATTCCAAGAGAGAGGGGGCTAAAGGGTATAAGTCCTTCTATTACATTACATTTACCCATATTCATTTTCATTTGGAAAAGGTGGTTACATGAGCTTCTTGGGGGAAAATCCATGTGGTTCTTGATTTTCCATGTAATTATATAAATCCCTCTTTTGGGTTGTTTGGGGGTTGTTCATATTTTGGTTCATCGTTCATTTAGTATTCCTCATTCATTCTTGTTATTGGTTTGAGACATGGAAAAAAATTGTTGGGGATAGGAGCCATTTCTTTTTTGGGTGTACTAATTATTAGCGTATTCCAGCCATGAATTGGTGCATGTATGTCTGATATGTATTAGAATGTGCTAAACCTTGTTCAAAGCTATGAATCTTGAGATTTCCAACACTGATATTTTCTACCCAGAAGCATTGGAGTCATGGAAAGAGTTGGACAACCTGAGAGACTGTGTGGAAGTGAAGGGAGTTCAATCTCTTTGGGTGGTGCATGTTAAAGGGAAAGAGAGCTGGAAAACTAGATTTTGTTGTGTGGTTGAGAAACCTGTGAGAGTCTGATTTTTGACTAGTTTAGGAAGCACAGTGTTGGTCTAAGACCCATCCTTGTGGATTCATATCCCTGGATTAGGAGTGACCCGATGTTGATACTTGATACAATAGTGTCTAATATTGGGTGGAACATCCTTGGTTTGCAGTCAGTGGGTGATTGGTTTTGTTTAAGATAAGTGCTCTATGTCATGGTTTCATTTACTTGTATATTTATTTCCATTGTGTATTAATTACTATCTCTGAGATATGTATTTATAATGTGTCTTTTTACTGGTTATTGTTATGTATAACATGATTAAGAAATCTTTTAAAGTCTAGCATAAATCTTGATTATTGTGTGTGTTGTCATTCTTATTTATTAATTAATTTTTATCACAATTCAAAATTAGTTCTTGAAGTGGTGTAGCCCAACCTGGTGGTGGTTGGGTATGTCACATCTCTCTTTAATTTTATGGTCAGTGAGAGCCCCATCCAAGTCCTCTTTGAACGAAAAATGTAATATTTTTATTTTGTGATCGAAGACAATACTCTCTATTTATTTAAAGACATCTATTATTTTTTTAGGTTCCCATATAACTAGTTTTGGACATAACATTATTGATCTCTCAAGACTTTGAATTTAAGCATGAGATTTCATATGTGTCTCTATCATAATCTTTATTTTTTTTAACGAAATGATCATTTAGAGTTCTCTTTTATATGAGGTTCTTACTTCCTTTTGCCTTTTTTTGAATATTATTTTCTACTTTGATTAATGTTGTGATGGAAATGTCATCGTATTTTGTTGTGTACTCTTTTGTTTTATAAATCTTGTAACATATTGAAAATATTTTCTTTCAACACGATACCTCATCCTTTCTCATGTATTATTTGCATGTGAATATTTATTTCAAGAATAATCCCAGTGCTCTCTTAGGCATTTTATTTGTTCTTGTATGTTATTTGAAATAGAGGTGTACCACCTATTTAAACATGCAGGGGGATTTATCCTAGTGAGGTTGACTTAAAGACCATAAGAAATTATTTTAGATCAACATTTGTTTTTACCATGTTGGGGAACTAAACAAAAGGTTGGTTTTGCACCAATTGTATGACCTAGAAATTACAAAAACAAGGATCCATGATGAAATCGAAGGAAATATTGATTAATTGGGTTGGTTTTCATTGATGTCAAGCCTTGAAGAAAGTATGGTAGCGAATTCTAGTAGCACAAAGGTTTGGGTAATGGACCCAAGTTTGTTTGATGGAAACTGATATGAGTTTTGATATATTTGTAGGTAATACTATTCTATATGGATAGTACATGCCATTCCATTTCTGGTGGTATGTGGAACGTCACATAACTCCTCACGGTTAGAGAGTTATGGCCATGTGAAGTTGGATAACCCTCATGAGTCATCTAGAAGCCCCAAAAGGTCAAAGTAGTCAAAGTGTTTGCAAAGAAGAAATTATTTAAATAATAAAGTGAAGTGATGAGTGTAATATAAGTCAAAGTGGATACAAAAGAAATTATTTAAATAATAAAGTTAATGGATAAATTACTAAGTGGACAAGTGGTTAGAAGTGGGTTAGCCCTAAAATAAGGAAAGTGGTTTAAGAGATTTTAGAAGGTAAATAATAAACTGAAGTGATGAGTGTACTATAAGTCAAAGTGGATACAAAATAAATTATTTAAATAATAAATTTAATGGATAAATTACTAAGTGGACAAGTGGTTAGAATTCAGTTAACCCTAAAATAAGGAAAGTGGGTTAAGATGGTTAAAAGGTAACCCCTTGAGGAAGCTACATGAAAGTATAAATAAGAGGCAAGGCTCTCTCATTTTTAATCACACTTGAGCATATTGAATATCTACAAGTGACTGAGGTAACCAAAGGATATCTAAGCCAAATTTCAGAGGGAAGGTGAAGTAAAGAAGTCTGAAATTCATTGGAGGATAAATTATTTTGATGATGCTTTCTAAGGTATGTTATTTACAGATCATCTCACCATTTTTGCAATAACATTTTTTCTAGAGTGATTGAGACCTTGAAATTAGGAGGTCTTTGAGGAAACATGTCCAAGTAGTTGTGATAAAATTTTCAGCTTGTGGGTCGTTGTATATTTGGAGTTACACTACATGGAAAATAGGGTTTGTGGCTAGTCCTAAAAATAGTCTAAAACAGGTGTTTTAGGTAAAAATGTAATAACTTATTCATAACATATCCAAATTCATTAATACCAAATGTATTGGTTAGAGTACAATATTTAGTGTTCTTTGAACCATTTTTAGATCCATAAAACAAACATTACGTGTGGGGCATGCTCTACAAGTACACTCTCTAGAATAAGCTAGAATTCAACAAGGTATGTCATTTTTTCTATAACTCCTTTTCTGAGAGGTTCCAAGTAGTGAAACCTGGAGGAATTTCATAAAAGACATTGAATAATATTGTCTACTATTTTTTAGATTGTTATTCATTATAGATACATAGTTATTATTATTTCAAGTTAGGGTTGTTGACTAATCCAAAATTAGTCATGTGAGACTAAAGTAAAGTTTGATGAAAATGTTAGTCTCTTGTTTTTAAAGTTAGGGAAGGTTTGCAGGTATGTGATCATATACACCAGGTCTATTACAGAGCTACAAATCAGATTTGGATGATGAAATAGATGAGGGATTTTGGTTGAGGTACATGTTGGATACATGGTTGACACAAGTAGTTGATGAGTTGGCACATACATGAGGTGTATAGTTGATGATGCTGGTACTTCTTGATGAGTCATAGTTTATATGTATTTGATGCATGATTGGTACATATTTGATGCATGGTTGTTGCACTTGTTGATGGTACAGGCTGAGGTACAGGTTGGTGCATGGTTGATTCACTTGTTTATGGTACAGGTTGATTACAGGTTGTTTGGACAGGTTATTGTGACATGTTATTTGTACAGGTTTGGTGCATGGTTGAAGAATTTGTTTATGGTATAGGTTGAGGTACAAGTTGATGTATGGTACATGTTGGCACAAGTTATTGGTACAGGTTGTTATAGATTTATTACAGGTTGGTATAGGTTGTTATAGATTTATTACAGCCATATATCTCACAGTGATAGTGTGAAAGTGGTTCCATCATTCTACTTCTACGTCAGTGCAGTTGGACGGGGAAAGGACATGTGGTTGTAGCCACCTTCTAGTTGTAATCAGAGAACATAGGGGGTTTTAGCCTCCTTCTGGTTGTAGCCAGATAATTGGGGAGTTAGAGATTTCCTCAGGTTGTAGCCTGAGAAACTAGGGGTTTGGAGCCTCCTTCCAGTTGCAGCTAAAAAACAAAGGAAGTTGGTGCTTCCAATGAATTTAATTCTTAAAGACATATAAGAAAAATATTTATGTGGTTTTCTTCCACTTTTGGTTTCCACGTAAAAACATTGTTGTATTGTGTATGTGTATGATTTCTCATTTTCTCATTGTTTATTTACTCTGCAATTATTGGATGATAATGCTACATTGATATAACACTTTCTTTAAATGGTTAAAAAGGATTAAATTTATCTATTACTAATTCACCCCCACTCTCAGTAATCCAACAATTGGTATCAGAGCAGGTTCCTTCAGAAATCAGTTTAACCACTAAAAGGTAGATCATGGAGAGCAACAACATGTATAAAAATGGAATACCACAGTTTGATGGATAGAAGTATGCATTTTGGAGCAGAAGGATGAAAACATATATACAGGCACAGGGATTTGAAATTTGGCAATCATTTGTAGATGCATACAAAGAACTAGCAGTTTCGCCAACAAATGAAAGAGCAATAAAACTCGGGAAAAATAATTCCAAATCCACAAATGCACTTCTAAATGGTCTTTGTGAATCAATTTACACCAAATTTATACATTGTAAATCCGCTAAAGAGATTTGGGACAAGCTTCAAAATATTTATGAAGGAGATTCAAAATTCAAAACAACAAAGCTTCAAACTTACAGAGGTCAGTTCGAACAACTAAAGATGAAAGAAGATGAGAATATTGCAACTTACTTCTTACGATTCGATGAAACAATAAATGAAATCATAGGATTGGGAGAATAAATTAAAGAATATGTAATTCTTCAAAAGTTACTAAGATCTCTCCCTATGAGATTTGATCCTAAGATATCAGCACTAGAAGAAATAAAAGATCTAGACTCAACAATCATGGATGGACTATATGGAATAGTCACAGCATATGAAATGAGAACAGAACATGAAAATCCATATATAAAAGAATAAGTTTTCAAAGAATCCAAAAGGTCAAAGAAAAAGGGAAAGAAAAAGGAAAAAGAACATAACAACAGTAGTGACATCTCGGAAGATGATGAAGAAATGACCAACTTTTTCAGAATATTGAACAAGGGAACCAACGACAGATATAAAGGTAAGTTTCCATTGATTTGTTTTAATTTTGATGGTATTGGTCATTTTGCTAACAAATGTTCTCATAAGAAAAATAAGAGGAACAATGAACATTACTCAAATAGAAAACATACATATAAAGGTAAAATAACCAGAAAGAAAGATTTCAATAAAAGCTTATGCACCAAAGAAGACATTTCCTCATTATATGAAGATGAAGTCAGTGTCAGTGAGACAAAAAGAGTTCTATTCATGGGAGTAGAAGACTTTGATAAAAAAGACATCGAAGAAGAATATGAAGAGGCATAAGTTGACTAATGAGAAGAATTGTTGTGTTCCATAGAAGTTATAAGAAGAGAAAAGAAGAAAAATGAGAAGCTACAAGCAGAACTAGACAAGAAAAAAGACACTTAGGAACTAGAACAAATGATCACAAATTTGAAGGTTCAAATAGAATAAGATAAAAGAATTGAAGAAGCACTCAAATAATAGCTAGAAGAAAGAGACATGATCATCGGAAATTTGGAAGCAGATATTGTCACATTAAGAAAGGATCTTCAAGAGAAAAATATGCAGAACAACTCAAAAGTTTTGGATGACATTATCAACATTCAAAAGCCTCATATTGACAAGTCCGGACTTGGATACAATTAGATTGAAAAAGGATCAATCTCCAAAACAACAGAACAAGAAACATATCCAAAAATCTATGCAGAAACAATCAAAGGAGATAGGAGGACCTACAAGGAAGATTAAAGGGACACTCCTCCACTGAGAAGATTCATATTTCAAAATCAGTGATCGACAGAAACAAATAGGCGTCAGGAAGAAGAAGGATTCATAAGAGTGACTCCTTTAAGAAGATATTCAACTCCCAGATATTAAACTATATTTTTTGGTTTATGTTATGCATGCAATAATTTTGGACATAAAGTTGTGAATTTTAGAGATAACACCAAGAACATAAACAAATTTGAAATTCATACACAAAATGGTTATCCAAGAAGGCTTAGTGAAACACAGAGAAGAAGTTACAATAGGTTTGAATCATTGAGCACTGAAGTGGAATGATACAAGTGTAACAACTTTGGACACATGACCAAATATTGTAGAATGACAGTCCCTCCTAGAGAACCACAACAGAACAACAATAGTCATAGACAGAAACCTTAGAAGAGGACATGGATAAGAAAAAAAAATCGATATATCAATGAAGAATGCACACTCGCTCTACAAGATAAGAAGAAGAAACGTGGTTGGTATGTTGACATTGGTTGTTCAAAACACATGAAAAGTGATAAAGACAAGTTTCTTACATTAAGAAAGGAAAGAGATGGATCAGTCTCCTTCGAAAATGATGATTTAGCTAAAATCATTGGAAAAGGCACAGTCAAAATTGGAAACAAGAATACCGATGCATAAAATGTTCTACTAGTATAATATATGAAATATAATCTTCTAAGTGTAATTAAAATGTGTGACCAAGGTCATAAAATTACTTTTGATTCACAGAAGTGTGAGATAAGAAAAGAAGGTTTGGGAAAATTGATTGCAATAGCTACAAGAACTTCAAGCAACATATATGTATTGAGTGAAATTGGAAATGAAAAGTGTTTTCTAGGAAAGGAAGATGAAGATTGGCTATGGCATAGAAGAATGGGTCACATACACTTTGATTCCTTTTCAAAGTCATAAAAAAGGAAGTTGTTAGATAAATTCCCCAGATCATGAAACCAACCAACACTTTATGCAAGCATTGTCAACAAGGAAAGCAAACAAAGACCAGATTCAAATCAAAGGAATACTCAATGACAAGACCACTAGAAATTGTGCATATTGATCTAGTTGGACCAACTACAACAAAGGGTTTACAAGGTGAGAAATACTTTACGTTATTAGTTGATGATTGTACAAGAATGACTACAATTTTCTTTCTCGGGAACAAGTCAGAAGCTTTTGAAAACTTCAAGGTATACAAGGAAATGGTTGAAAATGAAATGGATTCAAAAATAAAATGTTTGAGATCTGATAATGGAGGAGATTTCACTTCAAAGAAATTTATGGACTACTGCAGCAGACATGGAATAAAAAGAAAATTCTCCATTCCTAAGACACCTCAAAAGAATGGAGTTGTTGAAAGAAAGAACAAGACAGTATAGGAAATGGCTCAAACAATGCTAATGGATTCCAAATTGACATACATGTTTTGGACACATGCAGTGCATACAACAGTTCACATTCAAAACAAAGTAATGCTCAAAAACAACACTGACAAAACTCCCTACGAGCTATGGAAAGGAATACCAACAAATGTTAATCACTTCAAAGTATTTGGAAGCAAATGCTACATCAAAATAGAAGATGGTAGAATGGGAAAGTTTGACTCTCGTGTGGAAAAAGGAGTACTTGTTGGTTACCCAAGTACAAGAAAAGCATACAAGTGTTACAATTTGAGGTTGAACAAAGTTGTGGAAAGAATCAATGTAACAATTGATGAAAGAGGTGGACGAGAATTAAAGGAAGAAGAAAATGAATCAATGGAACATCTCTACGAAGAAGAAGCAGAAGATGAAGAAGAAGTAGCAGGGTTCAAAAAAGGAAGTGCAGACAACAACCTCTACATAAAGGTAACTCAAGATAGTATTTTATTAATTGAAGTTTATGTTGATGATATTATTTTTGGAAGTAATGATAATAGGTTAAGCCAGAAATTTTCAAAGGATATGCATAATGAATTTGAAATGTCATTACTTTGAGAGCTATCCTTCTTTCTAGGTCTTCAGATATGTCAAAGAAACCAAGGAATTTTTATTTCTCAAACTAAGTATATCAGAGAAATGCTAAATAATTTCGGAATGGAAGATTGCAAACCAGTTACCACTCCTATACAAACCAATTGCAAGTTGAGCAAAGATAATGATTCAAAGTCTACAGAACAGAGACAATATAGGTCAATGATTGGTAGCTTACTATATGTGACAAAATCTGGACTAGATATAATGAAGGTATTTGGACAGATGGCACGATTTCAAGCAACACCAAAGGAATCACATGTCATAGCAGTGAAGAGGATTTTCAGATATCTCAAAGGAACAAAAGAGTTTTTATTATGGTATCCAAAAGGAAAGGATCTATCACTTATTTCCTACATAGATGTAGATTATGTAGGTTGCATTGATGGACGAAGAAGCACTAGTGGAGCAGCGTTCTACTTGGGTGAGTTTTTAGTATCTTGGCTAAGCAAGGCTAAGAAAAAAACAATCATCAATATATTTATCTATAGCCAAGGTAGAGTATATTGCAACAACAGTATGTTATACACAAGTTCTATGGATGAAACAAACTCTGACAGATATACAAGTTGAGTATGATGAGCCCATTCCAATATATTGTGATAATACAAGCGCCATTGATATCTCAAAGAACCTGTTGATGCACTCCAAAATGAAGCACATTTAAATCAAGTATAACTTTCTACGGGAATAGGTTGCAAAGAAGAACATCATATTTGAATATGTGGGCACAATAGAACAAGTGGTAGACATCTTTACAAAATGGCTTCCATGAGAATCCTTTGAGTATCTTCGCCAGATACTCGGAGTAATTTCTACTCCAAAATGAATTCTTTTGAAGGCTTATCTTATATTTCTTAGATTTAAATGAGAAAGCACCATAAAGAGGACGGTTCAGGTTGGGAGATTAGTTTCAGGAAGAGTTCAGCTAGGGGGAGTATCCCCAAGGATAGTTCAGTTAGGGGGAGCAGCCCCAGATGGAAAGATACATTTTCCATTGATGACAAAGGGGGGAATATTTATCAGATGCAGGATAGAAATGCTTAGAGAGAGAGCACAAAGGCATGGTTTTGGGGGGAGAAGGAGTGATATGACTTCAGTATTGCATCAGAGTGTTTCCATCAATTCCAAAGGGGGATATTGTTGATTAATTGGGTTGGTTGTCATTGATGTCAACCCTTGAAGAAAGTCCACTAGAAAATTCTGGCAGCACAAAGGTTTGGGTAATGGACCCAAGTTTGTTTGATGGAAAATGGTATGAGTTTTGATATATTTGTAGGTAATACTATTCTAGATATATAGTACATTTCATTCCATTTTCGGTGGTATGTGGAATGTCACATAACTCCTCACGGTTAGAGAGTTATGGCCATGTGAAGTTGGAGAACCCTCATGAGTCATCTAGAAGCCCCAAAAGGTCAAAGTAGTCAAAGTGTTTGCAAAGAAGAAATTATTTAAATAATAAAGTGAAGTGATGAGTATACTACATGTCAAAGTGGATACAATATAAATTATTTAAATAATAAAGTTAATGGAGAAATTACTAAGTGGACAAGTGGTTAGAAGTGGATTAGCCCTAAAATAAGGAAAGTGGTTTAATATATTTTAGAAGGTAAATAATAAAGTGAAGTGATGAGTGTACTATAGGTCAAAGTGGAAACAAAATAAATTATTTAAGTAATAAATTTAATGAATAAATTACTAAGTGGACAAGTTGTTAGAAGTGGGTTAACCCTAAAATAAGGAAAGTGGGTTAAGATGGTTAAAAGGTAACCCCTTGAGGAAGCTACATGAAAGTATAAATAAGAGGCAAGGATCTCTCATTTTTAATACCACTTAAGAATATTGAATATATACAAGTGAATGAGGTAACCAAAATATATCTAAGCCTAATTTCAGAGGGAATGTGAAGTAAAGAAGGTCGAAATTCAAGGGAGGATAAATTATTTTGATGATGCTTTCTAAGGTATGTTATTTTCAAGTCTTCTCACCATTTTCCAAATACCTTTGTTTATAGAATGATTCATACCTTGAAATTGGGAGACCTTTGAGGAAAAATATGCAAGTAGCTGTGATAAAAATTTCATCTTTTGGGTCGTTGTATTTTTGGAGTTACACTCCGTAGAAAATAGGGTTTGTGGTTTGTCCTGAAACTAGTCTAAAACGGGTGTTTTGGGTAAAAATGTCATAAATTTTTCATAATAGATCCAAATTAAGTAAGACCAAATTTATTTGTTAGAGTACAGTCTTTAGTATGTTTTGCACCATTTTTCAATCCATACAACAAATATTACCTGTGGGGCACGCTCTACACATTCTCTCTCTAGAATAAGCCATAATTCAACAAGGTATGTCATTTTTTCTATAACTCCTTTTTTTAGAGGTTCCAAGTAGTGAAACCTGGAGGAATTGTATAAAAGACACTGAAGAACATTTTGTACTATTTTTAGATCTTTATTCATTATAGGTACATAGTTATTATTATTTCAAGTTAGGGTTGTTGACTAATCCAAAATTAGTCATGTGAGACTAAAGTAAAGTTTGATGAAACTATTAGTCTCTTGTTGTTAAAGTTAAGGAAGGTTTGCAGGTATGTGATCATATCCACTAGGTCTATTACAGAGTTACAAATTAGATTTGGATGATGAAATTGATGAGGGATTTTGGTTGAGGTACATGTTGGGTACATGGTTGAGACAAGTAGTTGATGAGTTGGCACATACATGAAGTGGATTGTTGATGATGTTGGTACATTTTGATGAGTCATATTTTATGTGTATTTGATGCATGATTGATACATATTTGATGAATGGTTGATGCACTCATTGATGGTACAGGTTGAGGTACAGTTTGGTGCATGGTTGATGCACTTGTTTATGGTACATGTTGATTATAGGTTGTTTGGACAAGCTATTTGTATAGGTTTGGTGCATGGTTGATGCATTTGTTTATGGTAAAGGTTGAGGTATAGGTGGATGTATGGTACATGTTGGCACATGTTATTGGTATAAGTTGATGTATGGTACATGTTGGCACATGTTATTGGTATAGGTTGATTACAAGTTGATCGGTACAAGTTTACAACAGTATATCTCATAGTGATAGTGCGACATTGGTTCCATCATTCTATTTCTACGTCAGAGTGGTTAGACGGGGAAAGGAAAGTTGGTTGTAGCCACCTTTCGGTTGTAACTGGAGAACATAGGGGGTTGTATCCTCCTTCTGGTTGTAGCCAAAGAATTGGGGAGATGGAGTGTTATCACTGAAATTTCATCCGCAAATGGTTACAGGAATCCAGCATCGTCAAACAGTTATGAGGTCACCCATGGACCAAAATTACCACAAAATCATTTCCAAAAGGTCCAAAACTATACAACGAGTGATAAAATTAAGGTGAGTTATGACTACACAGGGCGCATGCACACATGCACAAACCAGAAATGCAGGAAAAGAACACATGCGCCCGATGTGTGACTGTGGTCGCTAAAAGCTGTGCACATCTGAGAACGATGCATTTATGAGATTGGTCAGCCTCCCACCCACTTATGGTTCATCTTACAAGTTTATTTGACACCCAAATCGCAATTGGATCCGACTGGGTCGCTGGTCAAAAACCTAAAAATGCCCTAATTAGCCTCTTTTCACACTACACGCTAGTTGCACAATACCTCAAAGAGGTGTTATAAAACAAGGCCATGGGTGCACTTCATTTTCAAGGAATTCAATAGAAAAGTTATGTTTCTATTATTCTCTTGAGGAATCCTCTATTCTCATCAAGAGTATACTAGCACCATTACATTGGGCAATCCATCTCACCCCTTAAGTGGATTAGCAAAGAATTCTTTCACCATTTTCATTCAAAGTTGTAAGAAGAGCTTATTTGTGGGGGTCCAAGAGCCCTCCCTTGGAGGAAGAAGGGACTCATAGTCCTCTTTCTTCTTGGTGTTTTCTTTCAGTGATATAAACCTTACCATTGGTGACATGGGTCTTATTGTTTCTTTTTTCCTTATGTCCCTATGCTCATTAGTTTAGTTGTTATTTTATTTCTTAGTTTAATTCTTAGTTGTTCTTTTATATTTCTTTCTCTAACCCTTTTCCTTATAGTTTTCCTACTTAGCAAACCCAACTAAGCTTGCAAGAACCTTTTTTTTGCTCACTAAGGTGATGAAAGAGGCGCAACAGATTGACAACTCCACTGGGGAAAGGTATCAATTTTCTACCCCATTTGGGTTTTTATAGCTCTTATTTTGGTTTATTTAACCTACAGGTGCATTAATCGGCCCAAGCCGACCTGCAAAACATCCAATTCCAAGTTGAATTGAGAGAATTCCATCCGGAATTTTCATTCACGACCGTGTGTCAGTTGTGCGTGGGTTTTTTGGCCCACAGATGCGCATCGTGCACACATGCGCTAAAACCACAGTTCTGTTTTGCGCACCTGCGCCCATAAACTTGTTTCAGTCTATGCACAGGCACTCAGTGTGCCTCTGTCTACTCTGGGACCTATGCACCTATGCAAAAAATACACATTGTAAGGTTTTTTGTGATTTGGGGAAGGTCCCTAGCCTTCTTAAAAGTTATTTCATGCATGTTTTAAGCTGCACCACACTTAGTTCCCTCTTCATATAAAGGGATTAGTCAAAACACATAGGAACTTAGGGGGATTACAATAATTATTTCCTCTTTTTCTTTCATTTTCGCCACATGGATGGCTTGCTTTGACTAAAAGTATAAGTTGGAATCATTTCTAATCACGTAAAACTTGCATTGGGACTAGAAGTTGGATAACAATCACTTAGTATGCTCTTCTCTCGCACTTCCAAGCGACCTTGAGAATCAGAAAAAGATTGTAGGACAATTTCATCTCCCTTAAAAAGACTAAAACCTTTAGGAGAGGACAATAGCCCCTCTTGGGACTCCTCTTATTTTATTTTTCAAACACATCTTAATATTGTAACGGGCCCATACATGCCCACATGCTACAAAGATAGGATAGTGTTGAAATTTACTTTCTTAGATTAAGTCACTAGGGAAGTTTAAAGGTTTTGTAATGGGCCCATACATGCCCACATGATCACAATCTAGGATAGTTTCAAAGATTTTCTTATATTAAATCACAATAGGGAGTTAAAGGAATAGTAAAGGACCCACATGCCCACATGCTAGTTTCCTAGGGACTTTTGAATTATGCAAGGTTGTACCAAAGGCACTTAGTTAATTAGGTAATCAACACTTGTAAGGACCAAGCGAAGTCCACATGAAGCAAGGTGACACCTAATTCATTAAAATATTGGCACACTTTCACTCATTCACACACAAAAGTCACTTATCACTCACATAGTTTTCTTCTCGAAAACATGGAGGTCAAAGTAAGTTTCCTTCAAAGGGATTCCGAAACACCCCACCCTTTTTTTGATGAAACTATCCACTCCATTTAATTTCAATGAGGTTGGTTCATGCCCCCAATCTCTCAAACAACAACATCTAAATTTTTTCTAAAATCTCATTAAGTTTTCGTCCACAGGAGGTTCCAAAATCAATTTTTTAGTCTAGGTAGGATTTTGGGGGTAGGCATCCAAATAACTCCCCGTTATCTGGTTCTCAAATTGTCAAAACAATAGAATGTGTCAAATAGGGAACTGAAAATCCTCCAAGTAAAGTGTTCCTAACACCATAAGAAGGGAGATACCTGTGAAGGGTTGAAGGCCGAGGTTCGATTGTTCTATGCATCCCCCCTTGAGGCACCCACCACTTGGACGAGATCCAGCCTGTGACCCATTTCTTAGGCCAAAAATCTAAATGTCGCACTTTGACCGAGGTACTTAGTGACAAAATTTTAGGACATATACCCAGGTGCAATTGTGGGCTGCAATTGCACCTTGATTGGATTTTGTGTGGCTATTGGCAAATATCGCCAGCTCTTTCGAGATATGCCCCCTTTACCCCTCATTATAACTAATTATTTCATACTTCACTAGTTTCTCTTTCGGTGACTTTAGACCCCACTATTGATTACTATTGGAAGGTCTAGTTCTATTTGAGAGGAAGGACGCTACATATTTTAGGACATGAGCATTTGTTTTCTTTGATTCCCCATGCAGACAAAACCCACTTATCAACATATATGCTTCTTTTTCAAAACACTTTATGTATGATGCACTTTTGATTACATTTTGATTTAGATATATATATTGTGTAAAATTCCAAATTTGCAACAAAGGCTCTTGTTTATTTTTTCTCATCACATTTTGCACACATCCACTCAGCTAGTCGGACATCATAGGGGACCCACAGAACCCCCATCATTCCAGATGCTTACTAAACCTCCCTCCTATTTTAGGGGGTGTTCCTGGTATTGCCAACTCATCATCACCACCTTCACACACTCCTGTGAGTGTCACTGTCTTAGGATCAGCTTTGCTCAGTTCCACATTACTTGGTTCCACTTCCCAAGTCCCTCTATCCAGTTTCTCTCCTCTACATGGAAGCGGGGGGCCAACTTCTTCTCAAGGGGGAAGTACCAACCCACCTAGTCCCCCTCAAGGGTCAGGATCACAAAACACTCACACCATGGTTGGAACTAATCCTCCACCCCCACTACAGATGCCATATTTGGCCTCTCTTAACATACCAAATCTAATCAAACTCACCAATGATCCTATATTGCATGACCCCACATGACCTGCGATGCCTACAAAACTACCTTCAAACATCCCTGAATTTGAAGGAAAGACAAGAGATGACCCTGCCAACCATGTCATGACTTTCCACCTATGGTGCTCTTCCAACAACATTATGGATGATTCCATCAGACTACGATTATTTCAATGCACACTCACTGGCCCATCAGCCAAATGGTATGTAGATGAAAAATCGGGGTCCCATGTGACTTTTGAGTCCTTGGCCAAAGCATTTTTTACCTTCTTCCAATTACCAATCTGCCATGACAATGGTCTTGAACTACTCTCTAATTTCAAACAAACCTCATCCACACATATCGCTGATCACATTCACGATTTGCGTAGACGACGTAGTTTGTGCAAAGCTAAAACCATAAAACAACAGTGTCTTGACTGGTTTCTCAGATCACTTGTCTCTCTCCTCGGTAAAGATGTAGCTTCCACCTTCCCTCAATCCGAAGAAGAAGCCATCAGTAAGGCTCAACAATACGACCTCATCTATTCATAATCAGGGTACTTATACACTGTACTTCTTGATCTCCCCAAACTCATGCCATTCGGTCAAGACAAACCCGGGATGTCTCGCTCAGTAGACAGATTGATTGGTAATACTACATGCCACAGTCCTCAACCCCAACCACCACCAATGTATGGCACACCTCAATATCCACCAGCATATGGGGGAACCTCTTATTACCCCCCACCCCCTTATCAACAACCATACCATGTTGCTATTCCTCCACCCATTAGTGGGCCACTGTTGGCACCCCCAATACACCCACCTATTCAAATAAGTTCTGGTACCCCCTCTACCTCATCTTATACTTTAAGTACTAGCGAAAGTGCCACGCCTTCCTACATACCTTATAGATCACAACTCCCACAGAATACGTACTTTCCATTCCCTGTTCCTCCACAGCCCATGGCACCCCCACACTCTCATGCTAGGGTGAATTTTGTTCAACCCTCTCCCATTCAACAATATCAAAATTTCGAACAACTGAATATGGAAAATCCGACCCACTCGTCAAATAATGCCAAAAATAAAGGAATAAACAGGAACAATAACAACCCAGGTCAAGGCAGGAATCAACCCCAACAAAACTAACCTTCTGGGGGCAACCAAAACCAAGGGAATCAGAACCCCCAGGGGGGAAACAACAATAGGTGTCAAGGGAGAAATAACAATACTATTAAAACCACTTTCCCTTGTGCCATTTGTGGTGAGTTCGATCATTATACTCATCATTTCCCCCAAATCACTGATTTTAAATGGATGAAAGACTCAGGCAGTCTACCACATCCTCCAACACCGCCTGCCCCTTAGCAGGCCCCACAAAAATATGTGTAACAACCACCCCCAGCCATGCTACAGAATCTCATTCCGCACCAGGGTGTGATAAATACCCAACAAGACATGTAGCCTAACCCACCATAGCTAGGACAATACCTCAATCCCAACAATCTTGCAGATCGTACCATCCTCTTCACCAGTGAGGAAAAAATCCTTCTGCAAACACGTCGTCATCAATACCGTGCACCCGGTGAGTCTCCTCCCATTCCCCCAGAAACAAACCCAACCCCAACGGGACCCCCATTGGTAATCCCTCACCCTACTACCGAAACACCTCTTCACATCTCTCACATCCCATTGTGCAGGAATGTCCACAACCCCCAGGCTAGGACAACTCATAATTACAGTTTGGTTGATGAATTAGCACAATCCTCGGCTGCCATGTCAATCTTAGAAGTCCTTCAAACTTGTCCCACTCAGTGGAAATCATTACTTTCCACCTTGGGGGAAGTCGACCCTGTGGATACCCAACTCATCACATTTGATCTTGACAATGGAGAACCTTGCCTTCCTGCTCTGATCTCTTTTCAAATCCCAGTAAAAATTCGGAACATTACAGTTCATCGGTGCATCATCGATGAAGGTGCATCCACATGCATTATGTCCAAATTTGTATGGCATAAACTTGGTTCCCCTGAACTCATACCATATTCCATTACCTTATGAGCTTATGATGGATGACCATCATCTCCTGAAGGGCTCTTCCAAAATTTCCCCATAGAACTCGGGGGCAATACCATTCTCATCGACATTGAATTTATCGACGCCCCACTCGATTATAATATCCTATTTGGTCATAGCTACATGTATGCTATGAAGGCAGTTGCCTCTTCCATCTTTCGAACGATGATGTTCCCCCATAACGGGAAGATCATTACCATTGACCAAGTCTCACATTACGAGCCTAACCCTTCTACCAACATCAATAACATTCTTCCTCTCATCCACATGAGTCATGATGCATACCCACTCATCAAAATGGGTCCCGGAATTTTCAAAGACCCATCATTGTTAGGAACTTACCATGGTGCACCACTGCTCCTTCATCCTTCCAATCAAGTATGCGTCGTATCATCCAATGGAACTGACATAGAGGATACCCTTCCTCCTAGGGAGGCTTCTATCACATCTGACATCCCACTAGTCACAGAGCTCCCCCCTCATGAGCCTCCTATGAACTCGTTGACTCCACCAGTTCATGATTTCACCTCTCCCCAAGGCCATATCCTATTTTGAGAGATAGTTCCCCCATCCATTACTCAAATCCCCTTCTTCTACCCTCCACCTGGCGTACAAGCTTTCCAAGTAGCCTCTACACTTACCCTACCTAATATGGTGTTAGCAATTCCAGTTTGGTATTTACATCCACCAGAGATGGTCCCTCAACCATCCCTCCCCCCCCAAACGGAAGGAGTCCCAATGATGATTCCCATACTCATTCCCACCATACCCTCTACACCCCCGCTCACTAACCTCCCTACCATAGCTGGGGGTAGGCGAAAGAAGGATCCCACAAATCCACTTCCCCCACATGTCCAAACCCCTTGTGTGCTATGTGAGAAATATGGACACCAAACCAACAAATTCCCATCTCTACCCGAGTTACGGAACCTGATTCCACTCAATCAAACACCATCAATGCTCACCACTGTAGCAAGTATTGCCGCTACCGCCCCTCCCTCAAGTATCAAAGGGATGCGAACCAAATTCTCTTGCGCTATATGTTCATAATATGACCATTATACACACCATTTCCCAGCACTACCTCACTTCCGGAAGACATTAGTCGCAGTATGCCAAAGCTTCCAGAACGAACCCAATCCAGCTACATCATCCCTACCAAAAATCACTGACATCCATTATGTCACAACTTCAGTCAATGAACGTATGAGATTCCCTTTCTCTCTATGTGAATCCTTAGATCATTTTACATATCAATGTCCTATGATCATTGAATACAGGCAAGGCTAAATGACCCTGATTCAAACCCCTGCGCCCCCTACAGAATCGACGGTTGACCTTACCTCATCACTAGAGATTCTTCATATCATTTCTCCTGACACAAAGGCACTCCCTATTCCTCCATGGTTCTTGGATGAATTATCCGAGGATTTACCCCCAAATCCCACCAAATTACCGCCCGATCGTACATAGTGTCAGTAAAACTAGGATGGCATTATAGACCCACCATCCATATCTAAGCCCTTTTTCCCACTTTCATTTTTTGGTACAGGAGCCCATAAGATCCATTTTCTAAACCATCTCCGACCTCTTACACAAACATTTCCATCAGGTTATCATTTTCCCTTTTCCCCGAAAGAGCATCTGCCCATGACACACTTAGGTACGCCTACTCATGTTAAAAATTATCAAATAAATGCTTGTATGTTCGATTCTCCTCAGATACTTTTCACGTCAGGTATTTGGTTTTCATGTGTGCAGGTACTTGGTCATCATACATTAGCACAACCCCTTCAGGTATATAATCAACACTGGCACGTAATCATTCCCTCTGAATCTCAATTGCATCTCCAGTCACACCCTTTGACATTTGCCTCTAGGATCCCCATCTCTAGTTCTGATGTACCGACACCTCCATTGCATCTTAGGTATTGTCACCCGGTAGCACTCTCCCCCACATGAGTTGTCCCATTCATAGCACCCTTTGGCACTTTGACACTCATGTTTTTTTTCAACCCTTTAGGGATGGGAGTCTCGATAGTCTTACATCATGTCGCGAATCATCCACATACTCCTTCTCCTCATTTTGTAGCTTTCCCAATGCACTCCCAGATTATCTCTTCAAGGTTCTATTTTGACTACACCTTCGCAATATCATGAAACCTCCATTTCATCCACAATTAGTTTGCCCATATGCAAATTTCCCTCCATTTCACCTACCTCATACAAAAACCCACCCATGGGGGCCCCACCCTCCACCAGTTCTCCAAGATAATTGTGCCCTAACCGACCTAACCATATTACATTGGGGCACCCGTTTCTTTATTTGTACACTCATCCCAAATTATTCTTTATTTATTTGGTAAACTGTAAAAAGCCTTTGTTTCCAACATTTACATATCATTTTGTCGTCACCTTCGACGACCTTCTTCCCATTTTTGGCAAACACAACCCATGTCGACCTTAGTTGGGGAACTCCTTATCATCTACCCTTATTGACATCATCCATATACTCTGAGTACCCCACAGGCCACTTACCTCTGCCCTCTAAGTTTATTCACTTTGTCCCGCCTCTGGCACAACTTATCCCAAGTCTTGTTGTCCCCCTGATACTCGACCTAGTTGAACGGTTGTAGCCACTTATACTTTGCACATACCCCCAACCAAGGGCAGTCTTGAGTCTTCATACATCTTGATTTCATCCATGTACCTCCTCAATTCCTAACCTCACCTAGTAGATTTTACAAATCCCTTTGCTTCTTGGAGTCGCATCCCCCTTTTTTCAACATCAACACAGTTTCTAGAAGGGCGACAATATCTTGACTCTCATTACCTTTCCAATGAGAGGTCTCGGACGGCACAGGGAGAACCACCATTGCTCCCTGCTGTCGTTGACCCCCGTAACATTCAACTTCAACACTTTCTCATGTTGCGGTGGGTCTTACTTTGCAACTATTATAGTTATTTCTTATATTTTCCGAAGACCTTTGAACTTGGCTGGGCTATAAATGCCTACAGAATTTGTGATACTTCTTACAGATGTCACTACCTACTGTTCAGAGTATGTTCCTCCACATAATTGTCTTCTACCTTTATTACGACCGTCCCCGAGGGAATTGTAGTTGTCTACATCAACACACCATTCCTTTTTTTTGAGTTACATGACACGAGCATGGGGCATGTCTGCCTCGTTTATACACAATTTATGTTTACACACCTTATGGAAGGTTGGGTTCTACAGGTTCCCTTCTCCCTCCAACGGGTAACTCTTGACACTCCCACTATCGCTCTCTCTTACAATGACACTCTCAGTAGAAGAAACATTGATTAATTTTGGCTATATGTATGCTCCTAACCTCATCCATCAGGGGGCATCTGTTATCACTAAAATTTCATCTACAAATGGTTACAAGAATCCAACATTGTCAAACAGTCATGAGGTTACCCATGGACCAAAATTACCACAAAATCATTTCCAAAAGGTCCAAAACTATACAACCAGTGATAAAATTAAGGTGTGCTATGACTACACAAGGCGCGCGCGCACATGCGCAAACCAGAAACACAGGAAAAGTGCACATGCACCCGATGCGCGACTGTGGTCACTAAAATCCATGCACATCTGAGAACGGTGCATTTATGAGATTGGTTGGCCTCCCACCCACTTCTACTTGAGCTTCCAAGTTGATTTGACACCCAAATCTCAACTGGATCCGACTGGGTGGCTGGTCAAAGACCTAAAAAAGCCCAAATTAGCCTCTTTTCACACTACAAGTTGGTTGTACAATACCTCAAAGAGGTGCTATAAAACAAGGCCATGGGTGCACTTCATTTTCAAGGAATTCAATAGCAAATTTATGCTACTACTATTCTCTTGAGGAATCCTCTATTATCATCAAGAGTATACTAGCACCATTACATTGGGCAATCCATATCACCCCTTGAGTGGATTAGCAAAGAATTATTTCACCATTTTCATTCAAAGTTGTAAGAAGAGATTATTTGTGGGGGTCCAAGAGCCCTCCCTTGGAGGAAGAAGGGACTCATAGTCCTCTTTCTTCTTGGTGTTTTCTTTCAGTGATATAAACCTTACCATTGGTGACATGGGTCTTATTGTTTCTTTTGTCCTTATGTCCCTATGCTCATTAGTTTAGTTGTTATTTTATTTCTTAGTTTAATTCTTAGTTGTTCTTTTATATTTCTTTCTCTAACCCTTTTCCTTACAGCTGTCCTGCTTAGAAAACCCAACTAAGCTTGCAAGCACCTCTGTTTTTCTCACTAAGGTGACGAAAGAGGCGCAACATGGAGCTTCCCTCAGGTTGCAGCCTGAGAAACTAGGGTGTTTGAGCCTCCTTCTAGTCGCAACTAGAAAACAAAGCAAGTTGGTGCTTCCAATGAATGTAATTCTTAAAGACATATAAAAAAAATCATTATGTGGTTTTCTCCCGCTTTGGGTTTCCATGTAAAAACATTGGTGTACTGTGTATGTGTATGATTGCTCATTTGTTCATTGTTTATTTACTCTGCAATTATTGGATGATAATGCTACATTGATATAAAACTTGCTTTATATGGTTAAAAAGGATTAAATTGCTCTATTACTGATTCACCGCCCCTCTCAGTAATCCAACAGGAACTTGGGCAGTTCTATCCTAAGAGGAAAAAAGAGCAATATCCCTAAGACAAAGAAGATAGTTGTAAGTCTAAAAAAAGTTGGAATCATACAAGGTTCTAAGAAGATTGTGACTCGTGAAGTTTCCCAAACTTCAAGATCTAAAACAAGTGAGATACTAATCATGGGTGACCAATAAGAAAAAAGAAATTAAATTCCTAATGAAGAAAGAGAAAGGAATGATATACAAAGAAACCAAAGAGCAAGGGATATGCCTAGCCCACTTAATTTACATGGAAGCAAAACACATTGACAACCCTCCCTCAAGGAGTTTTACCTATCTTTTCAGGTGATGGTATTATGGATCCAAAAAGACATATGGATTAGTTTCTAAGTGTCCATGATATTCATTTGATTGAACATGATGATGTAATTATCATATTCTTTCTCCAAACCTTGATAGGCTCAGCCTATGAATGGTATCTTTCTCTCGCAACTCAATCGATTGGTTCATTTGATGATTTAAAAAGTATGTTCATGACTATGTATGCACCATCCATTGCATAACATACTTTTCTTACTCATTTTACCCAAATCCACCTCAAAAAAGGAGGAATAATTAGGTATTTTAATTCACAATTCTATAATACATTGAATCAAATCCTAGAAGCCCAACACCCAAATGATCATGTCATATTTGGATGTTATAAGAATTGCATGCCTTCAAATGTGAATTATGCAATCAGATATTCACAAATAAATGATTTGAATGAAGCAATCCAGAAGGCAATAGAAATAGAAGAATACATGTTAGAGACCAATGTTGATACTGAGATTATTCTTGGAAAAGTGAAAAGACAAATTACTAGTATGTCAATATCATCTCAAGGAACATCTACTTTTATAAGTTATGAAATTGATCAATTGGTGGAGGAATTATTCAAGGTGTTCCCCCTAATGTGAGAAATGATCCTGAAATTTCCCAATAAACAAGACACAAAATAGAGATGGCTTAGATGAGAAGAACAATTAGACAAATGAAAAATGAGATAACTCAACTCGAGAGGGATGAGAATATCATTCCACCAAATCCAAATATGAGAACTTCCTTACCCGATCAAAGAATAAGAAATGATATAATTGAAGAACATAGATCAAGGGCACCCAGAGCTCCAAATCCTAATGTTGTTGTTATAGACCTACTATGTCTTTCTTTATCATAAGTGTCGCTTCTCGAATTATCAATTTACCTGGATATTGGATCATATATTAACATGCTTAATTCATGGCCTTCTCTCCTCTTTTGAATAATCATTAGCATAACACTCATTATTCTAGTGTCTTTGTTCATCTTTAATACCAAGTCCAAACTATTTGACATGCTCTATATATATAAACCATCCTTCCATCTTTCATGTTTGCAACTCCATGCATATCCATTGTACATGAATTAACATGAAATTTAGATGGTCTCTCTCTTATTCATCTTTCCCATTTGACATGCACAATTTTCATTTGGAATTATTTTTCTATATTGGAGTTCCCTTGAAAATCTTCCATATTTCTCACCAAGTCTAAATGTATTCATTAGGAAACTCCCTTAACCAATCAAATGCACATTTTGAATAACTATCCTTGCCTTATTCCTCACATATGTAGATTTTCCTTACATCTTCCACATATATAGACCTCATTTTAAACCTAAAATTTTCCATATATAACCTCACATTCTTGATCAATGTGCATACAAAAACATCTTTTAGCTAAAAAATGTAATTTACAATTCCAGAAACATATGCACAATTTTTCCCTTCAAGTGTGCCAGAAATTTTCTTCATGATTACTTGGGAATTTTTCTACTCAATTCACATTTTCTGGGTGAATATTTGGATTCCTATATCCAATAAATTTCCAATGACTATCTCCTTTCTCCATTCTGAGTTTTGGGCAACAATTCATAGTCATATGAACATTACCCATTTACTCCTTTTGTACACTTTTCATTCTAGTGAAATTAATCCCAGACACCAACTTCTGCCACTTGTAGAAGTAGATCTGTCAGGAACTAGAGAAAATTTTATTGAAGGAATAGTTAATAAAATTGATGGGAAATTCACAACAACTCGTATTTTCAAATGATGACTTTGTACTTTTTCACCCCTTTTTCCATACTTCAAATATTTAGCCAAACTAGTTATCTCCCAAATTGTGCACTTCTAGAAAAAATTCACTATCCCAAAGTTGTCTAGTTTGATTATTATACAAAATGTCGAGTAAATATGTTTTTCTAGATTTTCTATATGGAGACCGTTTTCCTATGAAAATCCCAAAAATTTCTAAAAAGTGGCCCGGAATAGTGGGGTTTCCCTATTTTGGCACCTACACTCCAAAATCCTTAGAATATGGCCAATCCCTTCACATAGTATTTTCATGCATGTTTTTCTGACACTGTGTATAAGTTTCAACATTAACTAGGCTCTTGTTACTGAGCTTGACCCTGATCTTCAAAAACATGTAACTTGCATTTTCTAGAAAATTAGAGCATAATGGGCTAGTGGCCCTCTCTGGAATTGTTGTATCCCTCCTTACCATGAAAAATACCTAGAAGTTTCATCTCAATCATAATTAATATGCTCCAATCAGACAAAATGCAATTTTGGATCGAGACTATTTTTTTTAAGACTAATGCACGATTTCTACTATGTGGTATATTTGTTGACGTGGTTGCTAATGTGGAATTTTAAGTCCACGTGTCACCCTGAAATGACTCCATATCATCTTCCTAGCCTTCCTAGCCTTGCCTTGTCATCCTTCAACATTGTCTCTTACTTTATCTCTATTTCTCTTGCATTGGCCTTAAAGACTAATAAAATAATATTATTCTACAGCCCCACCTACCTCGTTGGCACACTTATGAATTTGGATGGGACAAGGGTCCCACCTTGACTATCAAAATTCCATGTGACACCTCTTTATTGGTTGTGGGGATGGGTGGGTCGCATTCTGCACCTTTACCTTAGTGTGCTCGAACTTGTATGTTTCTCCATATCCGACGGTGGATATTGGACAAGATCGATGGTGGAGAGGCCATGTTGCATCCCAAAAATTCTCAAGGTTTAACTAACCCCTTGGGTCGTGACAGTGGTTTATCCCATAATATGTGGTATGATCTAATTAGTGTCGCATGGTAAAGGGTCGGAAGCCAATTAAACCACTTCACCCCCATGTGATAGTGGTTTATGGTATCGCCTCTACCAACCTGTGCACATAGATCCCAAGTCACATGCTAATACAGGTGGATATCGGTGGCCACCCACCTTTTCCAACTCACTCAAAATGGTTTTCTAGAAATTTTGGCAATTTACTATTTTTAGCAGTTTTTAATTTCCTGGGCCATTTTGAAGGCCTAAATGAAGGTTTTTCAAGATCGATCCTCTCAATTATTGTCAAATGATTTTATTGATCCCCCAAAATGAATCTCCTCGACGATACCTTTCCAATGGTCTATCGTGCGCCTAAAACATATATCGTATGCAAAAGTTATGACCTCGGGAAGTTGATGTACTAACTTACCCAAAAGGGGCCCACATGACTTTTGGTGCTTCATCTCCTAGGGTTAGGTTTTTGGATGTGTAGGGTTTTTGACATTCCTTTTTATTGTAAAAAATTCCTTCAGAGCCTCATTGTAATCATCTTCTTGCAAATGAGCGTAGCCGTCACATCTCTTCTTGGAGATAAGATGCCACCATTCCAGCAAGCTTGTTTTCCGCTGCATTTTACAGTTTCAGCTTATTTCCTTATTGAATAGAAAACCAGTTTTACTGTATCTATGTTATTCTTTGTTAAGCATATTTTAATAATTTGAACTCATTTCATTATTCTCATAAAATCTGGATCAGTGGTATCAGAGCGGTCTTCTCCTTGTCATCTTAATGCATGTCCCCAATGAGGTCAGGGTACAAAGAATTGCGTCTCAAGCTTGTTTCTCTTGAGGACAAAATCTCTCACATGCCCAAGCGACCTCTCATAGCAGGAGAAAAGAAATATGATGGTACATATATCCTTTCAAAATGTTGCTTCAGGAATCCCTCACACAAGAGAGGAACGAGATGATGGATAGTTTCACGCAAATCCTTCGACGGCTACCAACAGGCGACGCATCTTCCTCG
This sequence comes from Picea engelmannii, assembly GCA_009831015.1. Classification (NCBI taxonomy): domain Eukaryota; kingdom Viridiplantae; phylum Streptophyta; class Pinopsida; order Pinales; family Pinaceae; genus Picea; species Picea engelmannii. Next base: position 99,840 of record ML778558.1, on the reverse strand, counting down.
AGCGGAGGTGTCACCCCCTTCAAGGTACAAATAAACTTCGATATTCCTATATTTAAAGGTTAGATATATGCAGACATTGTAGACAAGTGGTTGAATCTACTAGAAGGGTATTTTTATGTCCGTAACTTTTCGAATAGAGAAAAGATTACTTTTGCACTCCTCAAAGTCGTTCTCAGTGTCAAAGATTGGTGGGAACCTTTCTGTGAGAAAAAGGAAACAGAGGAACCCTCATTATTTACAATCATGGCCACCTGGGAATCCTTCAGGGATGTTATTAAGGAACAATACTACCCTGTTAGAAGTTATGACGACTTATATACCAAATGGACCACAATATGACAAGAAAGAGACCAAGCAGTGCCAGAGTTACCCAAATATCTTCCATACCTTACACACCAAGCTGGGTATCAAAGATTCAGAGAAACATCTGGTGCTCAAGTATCACGGTTCTCTGCATAGATACATCCAGACTGAAATGGAATTTCTATACATCTCATCCTTGGGCATAGCCTACCAATATGTCGTCAAAATCGAGCAGAAGCTCAAACAAAAGACGCGGCAATTTGGGCCTAGGAACCCCTCACAACAAAATCTAGGAAGGGGTGGCCCCAACCCACATAAAAAAGGACAGAGTAAATATGGAAAATATCTGGACAAGCATTCCAAGCCACAAGCAAAGAAGGACACTAGAAGGACAAAGAAAGATATCGGGAAGTGGTGCGACTTCCATAAGAGCCCTTGGCATAACACTATTGATTGTCTCTCAAAGTAGTCATTGGTGGTTGAAGTGAAAGCCTCTGAATCAGATGCGGATTTTGACTCTGAGTCAGAACCAAAAAGGGGAAGATGGATCATTGACATGGAACCCAGTGTCACCGTTGCTAACACCAATCTCTATCATGGTCAACCAGACAAGCCAGAAGAAGGCGAGTGCCTCTTCCATTCATAGATGTGGGTAAAAGGCACCCTGCTGCACTTCATCGTTGATAGCGGTATCTTGAAGAACCTGATCTCAGTAGAGGTCATCAAGAAGTTGGCTCTGCTAACAATGTTGCACCCACAACCCTACACCATTGGATGGCTCTGCCAAGGAAGTGATCTTCGCATCAACCAACAATGTCGACTGTCATATGACATCAAGCCCTTCAAAGACAATGTATTGTGGGATGTTTCTCCTCTCAAAGTTTGTAATGTTCTTTTGGGCCAACCTTATTTATGGAAATGTCATGTTGTATATGATTCTAGGCCTCGTAGTGTTATTATTACTTTGAACATAAAATTGTACAAGATACCTAAGGTAGTCCCTCCTAGTAATATTTCCTTGATCTTTGCCAAGAAATGCAGTAAGGTCATCTCTCAGACTAACAAATTTGTCTTGTTCATGATTCCCTCTCAGAGTGAGAGAAATATTGCAGCCACATGCAGGGCCTCCACATATGATCTCTCCACACAATAGAATAAAGTGGATAATTTCATGGAAGAATACTAATATATCTTCTCCTCTCCTATCGGGGTACCTATGCACTTCCAGGTCAAGTATCAAATCGATCTGACCCTAGGCGCACAGCTACCCAATGGGATGGTCTACCACCACTCTCTGTTAGAAAAGAGGAGATCAAGCGGAAGATCTAAGAACTGGTCCACAAGGGACACATACATCCCATCTCATCACCTTGTGGGAGCCCAATCATGTCGGTGCAGAAGAAAGGCAGGACCTAGCAACTCTACATTGATTATCGGGCCATGAATAAAATCACAGTCTAAAACCGGTACCTGATTCCATGAATTTACGACCTCCTTGATCAACTCACGGGGGCCAAATACTTTATTAAGATTGATTTGAAGTATGGCTACCACCAGGTCCCAATAGAACAGACAGATGTATGGAAGACCGCCTTCAATTGAAAAGAAGGTCTTTTTGAATGGTTAGTCATGCCCTTTGGTTTGACAAATGCTCCAACAAATTTTATGAGGATGATGGAAAATATCCTACTAACTTTCACCAATACTTGTGTAGTGGTGTATCTGGATGATATCCTCATCTATGGCAAGACTTGGGTGGAACACTTGCAGCAAATTCAACAAGTTTTTCACACCCTGCAACAACAAACACTATATGAAAACATGGAAAAATGATCCTTCGGCATGGACATGGTCAATTACTTAGGCTACATCCTTGATCAACATGGTGTGCATGTGGATCCAACCAAGATCCAAGTCATCTGTGACTGACCAGCCCCAACCAAACTCACTGAACTTCGGAGATTTTTGGGCGTTGCCAATTTCTATCCCAGGTTTGTGTTGGGATTCTCTCATATTGCATGGGACCTAATCCAAGTAACCAGGGGTGGAGGTAAGGAAATATTTGTGTGGGACCTGTCCCAACCAAAAACCTTCGATAAATTGAAGAAGCGTTTGTTCTCGTACCCAGTACTTTCATTACTGGACCTACAACATGCCTTTGAGATCGAGACAAATGCTTCAAACTATGTTGTGGGCATCTTTCTCACTCAACACAACCACCTCATGGCATATCATAGTGAGACACTATCATATGTTGTCCATAAGTACCCTACTTATGACAAAGAAATGTAATCCATTGTGTAAGCCTACCACCAGTGGAGACATTACATTCTTAGGAAGGAGACAGTCATTCACACTAATCACAAGCCACTACAGTTCATGTAGACCCAAGGAAAATTGCATAATGACTGCCATCAGAAGTGGTCTGCATACTTACAGCAGTTCCACCTCAACATCAAGTATAAAACAAGAAGTACCAACCAATTTGTTGATTCTCATCTGACCTCTAGTCGTGACACTCACCACGGTACTAGACTCTTGTGTCCATGATACCTCTGGATGGCCCCACCTCTACAAGAAAGACCCCGACTTCTCCACCACATACCAAATGTTGGGTGCGAACTCAGTCGTCACTAATTTCCATATTCAATATGTGTTGTTCTATCGTCTGGGACATTTTTGTGTTCCATCAAGCGAGCACGTGAATATGATTTGGGAAGCTCACTATAGTTGGGTGGCAAGACACTTTGGTGTCGAAAAGATAATGGAAGTGATGCAGAAACATTTCCACTGGCTAAAAATTCAATAGGATGTCGGCAAGTATATCAGGTCCTGCACCACCTGCGCTATTGCCAAACCGACCACTAAGAAAAAGGGCATGTATAGCCCTCTTCCTACTACTTACAGGTTGTGGGAATCCATCTCAGTGGACTACATGTTGGGCCTCCCGACCACCAAGAGGGGAAATGACTATTTTTTATGGTTGTTGATCGCTTTTCCAAGATGGTGATTCTAGCCACCTACAAGAAGAACATCAAAAAAAAAGATACTATCAAGCTATTCTTTGAACGTGTATGGGTAAATTTTGTGATCCTACAAACCATTATCTCATACCATGACAACCAGTTCCTCAACACATCCCGGTCGAGCCTTTGGTCACTGTTGGATACCAAGCTCACAAAATCCACTTCCTTCCACCCCTAGACAAATGGCCAAATTGAGGTTGTCAATCGGATGATCGTATATATCCTACACATGTACAATTAAAAACACCCATGCACATGGGATGAGAGTCTTCCCTATGTCCAACATAGTTATAACCGAGCCCTGCATAGCTCAACTGGCCACAACCCCTTTCAGGTGGTGTTGGAATTCCAGCCATTGGGCCCCATGGATGTTGCACTACCCCTAGTAACCACCTCGGCCAACTTGTCCCTTGCTCCACCATAATATGACAAATCCACCTAGTTTATTGAGCATGTTGGACAACTAAGAGCGGGGGGGGTGAATCAGTTGTTACTGTGCTTAAAGAATTATGCTTATTTTAAACTCTTTACAGAGCACTTAATGACAATTACAATAATGTGAGGTAAGCAATAGAACATTCGACATCAGTCACACATATGAAATATACAGAGACAGATATTTCTTGAGGAAACCCATAAAGGGTAAAAACCTCTTCTTCTTGGTATAGTAAGTAATCTTTACATTCTATACATTATCATACATATGAGATCTAACTCATTGTGAGGCTACAACCTCTGTTTTTCAAGCTGCAACTTGTTGAGAGCACCAACTCTCTGTTTTCTCTAGAACCTACTAGAAGGAAGCACCAACTCCCTGGTTTCTCTAGCACCCACTAGAAGGAAGCACCAACTCCCTGGTTTCTCTAGCACCCACTAGAAGGAAGCACCAACTCCTTGGTTTCTCTAGCACACACTAGAAGGAAGAAACAACTCCCTAAGTGTTCCAACACCAACTGGATGGAAGCAACAACTTCCAGTCACACAAGCACCAACCTGTAAAACAGAGAACAATAGTTCTCCCTTGCACCACCTTGCCACCCTAGTTTCTCTGGTTGCAACCAGATGGAAGCTATAATTCCCTGTGTTCAAGCACCCACCTGAACCTCTAAGGACAACAATCCTCCCTAGCACCTCCCTACCACCCTGAGATATTAAGTTTTCTATATATAAATTTATCACAGTGATATAATATTTATCAATGGCTTATCGGTCTCATCACTGCCCTGCTCTACCTACGTCAGTGTCTTCCTGCACACCTTCCTTATGCTTTATGTTCTTCTACCTTTTATGTTATGTGTGCCATGTCCCTTCTATGCACCATTCCTCTTCTGTGCATTTCAGATGCTTCACTCTGCCTCCTTCTACACACCCGAATCACTCTCAATAGCACCCAATCTCTTCTATATTTTGTGTTTTTGTACTCTCTGTGCCTCTTCTACATCCTCTATTCACAATGCTTCTGCATGCTCTCCCCATGTCGAGTGCTCTGCCTGATCATCATTTCAACTCTTCAGATTCTCTGGAGATTAGACCCATGTGTCCATCATCACTGGGTGTTATGCCGAGATTCCTTAGCCTCTCCAACAGTCGAGACTCTTCGTCTTCTCTATCACAGTCAAGCTCATTCCCTCTGTTGTAGTTCCAGTCTCCAATGGTCTTACATCTGTCAATAGCCTCTATGAACATTCTTCATGCCACTGGAAGATGCCTTGAGACTCTTCATCTTCTCTAGCGAACACCCTGAAGTCTCTTCGAGTCCTCTGGCAGAAACCATTAGTCATTCTAGCAGTTACACTGTGAACCTCCAAGAAAATGCATCAGCAACTGAATCGCCAACCATCAAAGAGTCATGATTCAATTATGATAAATGAATCGTAACTAATCGATTAATCATGAAGAGAAATAGTAGCCCTTCAATTGGATTTCCAAGTATCCAACACCGTTGGATTACAAGCACAGGGTCTCGCGTTGATTTCTCCATTTCACATTTCGGTATTTCGGCATTTCGTCATTCCTGTGGTGAAGAGTCTCAACACTCCAAGTCCCAATCCCTGAAACTCCAAAAAAATTTAGCTCCACTAGCTTCTTTCCCTCACGTGACCACGAGTGGTGACCACAGGCTATGCCAAAAGGCATTTCGCAATTTCGCATATCGCGAGTTCGAGAGGTTAGGGAACCCCATTCCTTTGACTTTCTAGTCAAGGAAATGACGATATTTCGCCACATGTCCTATGGACCCAACAATCCAGATCTTATCATGATTTTGAAACTTCATGGGCCTTTGTCATGTCTGATCAATGGTCTAGATCAATCCTCGATTCGACAGCTAGGATTATTTCATGATTTCACATATTGTGAGTTAGGGAGGTTAGAGCAATCCTTCCTTTGACCTTTCAGTTAGCGAAATGCCAATCTTTCACCATGTGTCCTCTAGCATCAACTTCCAGGATCATTTCACAAATTCATGAGCCTTCGTTGATGGTGTAGTTTCTGCTTGCTATGTAAAACCCCAAAATAGAAATATCCGATGTGACATAAACCTGTTGACGTCACACGTGGATTAACACGTGTCAAATAGCTGCCACATGTCACTCTAATTCATGAATTACATGTGCCTAAAATGTTGAATCATCTTGACACTTGTCATTGCCTGATTGTGCTACATGTCCTTAGTTGAAGTGGTTTGTTGGTGTGCCTATTTCAGGATTTCAGGGTTCGCTACTTCAAAGGTTAAAGTTCCTTTGATCTTTGATTTCCCGATCTGTGAAACTCCAAAATGGAGTCTTTGTTGATGTGCTTGTTTCAGGATTTTGGGGTTCGCTACTTCAAAGGTTAAAGTTCCTTTGATCTTTGATTTCCCGGTCTATGAAAATCCAAAATGGAGTCTTTGTTGATGTGCTTGTTTCGGGATTTTGGCGTTTCACATTTCGCAACTTCGGGGCTCCTATGATGAAGAGTCTCGACTCTTGACTCCTCCAACTCCCGGTATTCGAAACTACGAAATAGAGTTTATGCTTCTGATCTTTCCATTGAGTTGCTTCCTTGACTCCTCCAACTCCCTGTATCCGAAACTCTGAAATGGATTTTACGCTTCTGATCTTTCCAAGCGATCATCCGATATCTGAAACTCTGAAATGGAGTTTACACTTTTGAATTTTCCATTGAGTTGCTTCCTCGACTCCTCCAACTCCCGGTATCCGAAACTCTGAAATGGAGTTTACACTTCTGATCTTTCCATGTGATCATCCGGTATCCAAAACTACGAAATGGAGTTTACGCTTCTGATCTTTCCATGCGATCATAGTTGCGTTGTTGGTCCTTCTTGCCTTCCTGTTTTCCATTTTTGTCTCCCAACTGTAAACCTTCCAATGTCGCTACTATTCTTTCCTATAACCTTACCTTCATCGTTTTTTTTCTTTCCATCAATAAATGTAAGCATGTTTTCGTTGTTGTTGTTCTTGCCTGTAGACATGCCATCGTTGTTGCTATTCTTTCCATCAATGACAAGCACGCTCTTCTTGTAAACATGCCAACAATCTCCCCCTTTGGCATTGATGACATCCTTGAATGGTTGCGCTAATATATTTGGACCTCCAACTGTAGCATCTGGTCTGGACCACTCCTTTTCTCCCCCTTTGACATCAATGTCAAAGAAAATATGCTCCCCACGAGTTGCTGCAGTATTTTTAAGAGGTATCATATATTCAACCAACACAAACTCCCCCTGACATAATGGATTTTCTTATTTTAGTCCTACAAAATATTTGTATCTAAACCAGAGTTTTCTCCTTCTAATTATTGGACATGTTCATCTTCAGCTTCCACTATATCCTCTGTAAAATACTCAATATTGCTCACCTTTCTTACTAGGACTCCTTCATCAACCTTTTCTTGTCATAATTGGATGACTCCCCTTGTCACTATTATCTCTCTACTTCTGAATATTTCCCCCCTTTGTTCCTAAAAGGTTATCTTTCCTTGAAAATGTCTCTCCTCTTGTTATCTCTACAGGATGTCATGTATATCATTTTGTAAAACAAAATGTTGTTGTTGAGAATGTTGTTGTCCTACTGAAACACTACGTAATTGTAGCTCGTACTTTTCAAACATCCCTTGGATCTGCCCATTGATTCTCATCAATTTCTATTATTGCAAATTCATTTTTCTTCCATGATTTTTAAAACCCAAGGCTTTTATGACCACATACATCACAAGATAAAAAGACTACAAACATTCTCACATCTTCTTTTCCTTTTTACAAATGGAGGACCTGTATTAGGTTTCTTAGGAGAACTGATTTCTACCTTGTTGAGTCCAATACCAGATTTTTCATTTGGTGATCTCGAACTATCCAAGATTTTATTCAGGGTTATAGAACTGTTCAAGAACTTGATTTGGGTGTTTGAATTCTCAACCTTCAAAACTTATACTTCCATATTATGACATGATTCTTATCCTACTTCTTCCATGGGATACATGCTAACTGAACATTCTTTTATTGTATCTGAATCTTCTTCTTTACTTGCAGGGGAGGATTCAACATCAACATTGTTGTTTGTCCTTATGCTTTTAGCCACCACTTGTCCTGAGTTTACAGACTTTATCTTACAGTCTTTGGAAAGAACCACCTCTTTACATCCTCTATCACACATTTGACTTACATTGAGAAAATTATGTTTCATCCCATCTGTAGGAAGATCATCCTGAGAATAAACTTTTCCATTACTTAAACTCACCATCCCTCTATCCTTGATTTCACCTGGTTCATCATTTTCAAGGATCACATTTCTTGTTTTTCTTTTACTTATGGACATAATCTTATCCTTGTCTCTAGTCATGTGTTTGGAACATCCACTGTCTATATTCTCAGAGGCCTTTTGTTTTTTATTTGAAAGTGTTAGACCACATTTTTCACTATCTTTCCTTTTCCATGTGTTGGCCTTTCTATCTAAGAACTTTATCCTTAGATCTGATTTGTAATTCTTCAAATGGCAATTTGCAGCTTTGTGGCCAAAGTTGTGATAGTTATAGCATTCAATTTCATTGTTCAATAGGTCAAAGTTATTGTTGCAGCGTTGTCTACTCATTGACTACTTATTATTTCTTGACCTCTTCAGTTGCATGTCTCTAGACTTAATTTGGCAATTTGAAATCTGTGATGGTTTGTTACTTGGTTGTATCATTCTTTGTTGTGGAAGATATTTATTCCTTGGAAATCTGAATTGCTCATGTCTAAGTCGTAAGGAACAATTTACAGCTTTGTGACCAAAGTTAGAATAGTAGAAACAATATCCATAGAAAAATTATTTGTACCTGGAAAATGGTTGTCTTCTTTGAGCAAATTGATTTCTTCCATGATGATGATTTCCTTGAGTAGGGAGTGTATTATTTCCTTGTTCTACAGATTCAGTTCTGGCACCTTTTTCTTTACTCCTCCTGGGTAGTTGATTATCTTCCTTTGTTTCTGCAGGTTTGTTGTCGTCATTGGTTGTAGATTTGACAAACTTGATGAATTCTTTGTTGCTTGGATGACCACTACTTGATCCCTCTTCATAACCCAAACTTGTTTTCAACTTTGGATTCCTTTGCTGATTTAGAATGGTGGCTAATCCTTCTGAGGCTTTGATACTTGATAGATTCTGATGATACAAGGCTTGAAGCTTCTCCAACTCTTTCCTAGTTTTCACTACTTCTTCTTCCAGAGCTTTACAACTTGCCTTCTTTTCTGATAACTATTGTTTCAGAATGTCCTCGATTTTCTTTGCCTCTTCTAATTCCACTTTTAGCGGGGCAAAGTATTCATTAGGCTGTTTACTGTCTTTCTCAAATTGTATCAGCAATTGTTTTTGCTTTCTGTTCTTAATTCTAAGTCTGTCAATCTCTTCCAGTGCACTGATCAGTTCTCCTTCCATATCAACCACAGCTTCTTCTTCATTATCATCACTGCCTATGCTTTTATTATCATAATCCTCTTTGTCCATAAGCACGAAGTCATTTACCTTATCTTCACAGGAAGAGTCACTATTGGTGTCTTCTCAGGAGTCATCATTGTTTACACATAAACTTTTCTTTCTATCAAATCTTTTGGATTTGTACTTCTCTTCACCTTCAGAGTTTTGTTCCTTATTCTTGTGTGGAAAATTATTTGTAAAGTGACCTATCTTACCACAGTTAAAACATTTGAGGGGAATATTGCCTTGATATTTTCCTGATCCTTTCTTTAACCTTCCCACAAATTTTGCCTCAATATCATCTAAATCTGAATCAGTATCCTTGTCTGCTTTAAAATATGCTTCTCTAGTAATGGATTTATCTTTGTTGATTCTCATTTCATATGCAATTAAAGTTCCTGGGAGTTGATCAATGGACAAAGTCTTAAGATCATTTAGTTCTTCTATTGTAGATACTTTTGGATTAAATTTATCAAGCAAAGATCTTAAAATCTTCTGAACTAAAATTGATTCTTCAATATTCTCACCAAGACCCTTCATGGCATTCACAAGTTCTTCAAATCTTAAAAAATACTTGTTAACTGTTTCATCTTCATTCATATTTAGTTGTTCAAACTTCAACCTAAATGTTTGAAGTTTGGCATCTTTTACTTTCTCATTTCCTTCATAGCTACTAATAAGTTTATCCCACATTTCTTTGGTGGTTTGAAGATGCATCATCTTTACAAACTTAGCTTCTACAAGTCCATTCAAGATAGCATTCATTCCCTTCGAATTAAAGCTAAATTCTAGCTTATCATGCTTGGAAGCTAGCACAACAGGCTTTATGTATCCAGTCTCTACTACATCCAAAACATCATCACCTAAGGCCATTAAGTATGTTCTCATTCTAACCTTCCAGAAGGAAAAATTTGTTCCATCAAACAGAGGAGGCTTAGTGGTTGAAGTCCCTTCATGACTTGTAATGTTTAATCTTACAGATCTACCTTTAGATAAAAGGAACTTGGCTCTGATACCAATTGTTGGAAAACTGAGAGGGGGGGGTGAATCAATTGTTACCGTGCTTAAACAATTATGCTTATTTTAAACTCTTTGCAGAGCACTTAATGACAATCACAATAATGCATAGAACATTCAACATCAGTCACATATATGAAATATACATAGACAGATATTTCCTAAGGAAACCCATAAAGGGTATAAACCTCTTCTTCTTGTTATGATAAGTAATCTTTACATTCTGTACATTATCATACATATGAGCTCCAACTCATTGTGAGGCTACAACCTCTATTTTGAAAGCTACAACTTGCTGAGAGCACCAAATCTTTGTTTTCTCTAGCACCTACTAGAAGGAAGCACCAACTCCCTAGTTTCTCTAGAACTCACTAGAAGGAAGCACCAACTCCCTGGTTTCTCTAGCACCCACTAGAAGGAAGCACCAACTCCTTGGTTTCTATAGCACCCAATAGAAGGAAGCAACAACTCCCTAAGTGTTCCAGCACCAACTAGATGGAAGCACCAACTTCCAGTCACACAGGCACCAACCTGTAAAACAAAACAGTTCTCCCTTGCACCACCCTGCCACCCTGGTTTCTTTTGTTGCAACCAGATGGAAACTACAACTCCCTATGTTCAAGCACCTACTTGAACCTCTAAGGACAACAATCCTCCTTAGGACCTCCCTACCACCCTGAGATATTAAGTTTTCTATATATAAATTTATTAGAGTGATACAATATTTATTAATGTCTTACCGGTCTCATCATTGTTCTGCTACACTGCTCTACTCTACCTGCATCAGTGTCTTCCTGCACACCTTCCTTACGCTTTATGTTCTTCCGAATTTTATGATCTGTGCGCCATGTCCCTTCTATGCACCATTCCTCTTCTGTTCATTTCAACTGCTGCACTCTGCCTCCTTCTACACACCTGAATCACTCTCAACAACAACCAATCTCTTCTCTGTTCTGCGTTTTTGTACTCTCTGTGCATCTTCTGCATCCTCTATTCACAATGCTTCTACATGCTCTCCCCATGTCGAGTGCTCTGCCTGATCATCATTGAAACTCTTCATCTTCTTTGGTGGTTAAACCCGTGAATCCATCATCATTGGGTGTTATGCCAAGATCCCTTAGCCTTTCCAGCAGTCGAGACTCTTCATCTTCTCTGTCACAGTTGAGCTCATTCCCTCTGTTGCAGTTCTAGGCTCCAATAGTCTTACATCTGTCAATAGCCTCTATGAACAGTCTTCATGCCACTGGAAGATGCCTCGAGACTTTTCATCTTCTCTAGAAATCACCCTGAAGTCTCTTCGATTCCTCTGGCAGAAACCATCAGTCATTTCTAGCATTTACACTGTGAACCTCCAAGAAAACACATCAACAACTGAATCGCCAACTGTCCAAGATTCATGATTCAGTTCTGCTAACTGAATCATAACTGATCGATGAACAGTGAAGAGCAACAATATCCCTTTGATCAGATCTCCAAGTATCCAACACCATTGGATTACAAGCACAGGGTCTCGCGTTGATTTCACCATTTCTCATTTCGGTATTTAGCATTTTGAAATTCCTATGGTGAAGAGTCTCAACACTCCAAGTCAAAATCCCTGAAACTCTAAAATTTTTTAGCTCCACTAGCTTCTTCCCCTCACGTGACCACCAGTGGTGACCACATGCTGCGCCAAAAGGCGTTTCGCAATTTCGCATTTTGGCATTTCGCGATTTCGCATATCGCGAGTTCGAGAGGTTACAGAACCCCATTCCTTTGAATTTCTAGTCAACGAAATGACGATCTTTCACCATGTGTCCTATGGACCCAATAGTCTAGATCTTATTGTGATTTTGAAACTTCACGAGCCTTCGTCGTGTCTAATCAACGGTCTAGATCAATCCTTGATCTGACGTCTAGGATTATTTCACAGTTTCGCATATCACGAGTTAGAGAGGTTAGAGCACTCCTTCCTTTGACCTTTCAGTTAGTGAAATGCCAATATTTTTCCATGTGTCCTCTGGCTTCAATGACTAGGATCATTTCACAAATTCTTGAGCCTTCGTTGATGGTGGAGTTTCTGCTTGCTATGTAAAACCCCGAAATACAAAGATCCGATGTGACATAAACCTGCTGACGTCACACATGGATTGAGATGTGTCGATTAGCTACAATGTGTCACTCTGATTCATGACTTAAATGTGCCTAAAATGTTGAATTAGCTTGACACTTGTCATTGCCTGATTGTGCCACATGTCATTAGATGACATGGTTAGCTGACGTGGTTTGTTGGTGTGCCTGTTTCGGGATTTCGGGGTTCGCTACTTCAAAGGTTAAAGTTCCTTTGATCTTTGATTTCCCAGTCTGCGAAACTCTGAAATGGAGTCTTTGTTGATGTGCTTGTTTTTGGATTTTGGAGTTTGCTACTTCAAAGGTTAACGTTCCTTTGATCTTTGATTTCCCAGTCTGCTAAACTCTGAAATTGAGTCTTTGTTGATGTGCCTGTTTCAGGATTTCGTCATTTCGCATTTCAAAACCTCGAGACTCCTGTGATGAAGAGTCTCTCGACTCTTGAATCCTCCAACTCCTGATATCCGAAACTCTGAAATGGAGTTTATGCTTCTGATCTTGCCATTGAGTTGCTTACTTTACTCCTCCAACTCCCCGTATCCGAAACTCCAAAATGGAGTTTATGCTTATGATCTTGCCAAGCGATCGTCTGATATCTGAAACTCCAAAATGGAGTTTACGCTTCTAATATTTCCATTGAGTTTCTTCCTTGACTCCTCCAACTCCTGATATCTAAAACTCTAAAATGGAGTTTACGCTTCTGATCTTTCCATGCGATCATTGTTGTGCTACTGGTCTTGCTTGCCTGCTTGTTTTCCATTGTTGTCTCCCAATTGTAAACCTGCCAACGTCGCTACTATTCTTTCCTATAACCATACCTTCATCGTTGTTGTTCTTGCAATCAATAACTGTAATAATTCTTCCGTTGTTTTTTTTCTTTCCTGTAGACATGCCATCGTTGTTGTTGTTCTTTCCATCAATGACAAGCATTCTCTTCTTGTAAACATGCCAACAATCTCCCCCTTTGGCATTGATGGCAACCCTAAACGACTGCACTAATCTCTTTGGACCTCCAACTGTAGCATCCGGTCCGGACTATTCCTTTTCTCCCCCTTTGACATCGATGTCAAAAAAAACATACTCCCCCCGAGCTGTTGCAGTATGTTTAAGAGGTATCAGATATTCAACCAACACAAACTTCCCCTTACATGATGGATTTTCTTATTTGAGTCCTGTAGAATATTTGTATCTAAACCAAAGTCTTCTCCTTTTGATTCTTGGACCTATTCATCTTCAGCTTCCACTGTATCCTCTATAGAATACTCAATATTGCTCATCTCTCTTACTGGGACTCCTTCATCAACCTTTTCTTGTCATAACTGGATGACTCCCCTTGTCACTGTCATCTCTCTGCTTCTGACTATTTTCCCCCTTTGTTCCTAAAAGGTTAGCTTTCCTTGACAAGGTCTTTCCTCTTGTTATCTCTACAAGATATCATGTATATCATTTTGTAAAACAAAATGTTGTTGTTGAGGATGTTTGTTGTCCTACTGAAATACTATGTAATTGTAGCTCGTACTTTTCAAACAACCCTTGGATCTGCCCATTGATTCTCATCAATTTCTATTACTCCAAATTCATTTTTCTTCCATGATTCTTACAACCCAAGGCTTTTATGACCATATACATCACAAGATAAAAACACTAAAAACATTCTCACATCTGCTTTTCCTTTTTACAAATGGAGGACCTATATCAGGTTTCTTAAGAGCACCGATTTCTACCTTGTTGAGTCCAATACCAGATTTGTCATTTGGTGATCTTTGACTATCTGAGATTTTATCCAAGGTCATGGAACTGTTCAAGAACTTGATTTGTTTTTTTGACTTGTCAACCTTCAAAACTTCTTCTTCCAGCTTATGACATGATTCTTCTCCTACTTCTTCCATGGGATAAATGCTAACTGAACATTCTTTTATTGTATCAGAATCTTCTTATTTACTTGCAGGGGAAGATTCAACATCAACATTGTTGTTTGTCCTTATGCTTTTAGCCACCACTTGTCCTGAGTTTACAGACTTTATCTTACAGTCTTTGGAAAGGACCACCTCTACATCCTCTATCACACATTTGACTTACATAGAGCAAATTATGTTTCATCCCATCTATAGGAAGATCATCCTGAGAATCTCCTTTTCCATTACTTAAACTCACCATCCCTCTATCCTTTATTTTACTTGGTTCATCATTTTCAAGGATCACATTTCATGTTTTTCTTTTACTTATGGACAAAAGCTTATCCTTGTCTCTAGTCATGTGTTTGGAACATCCACTATCTATATTCCAAGAGGCCTTTTGTTTTTGAGTTGAAAGTGCAAGACCACATTTTTCACTATCTTTCCTTTTCCATGTGCTGACCTTTCTATCTAAGAACTTTATCCTTGGATCTGCTTTGTAATTCTTCAGATGGCAATTTGCAGCTTTGTGGCCAAAGTTCAGATAGTTATATCATTTAATATCATTGTTCAATAGGTCAAAGTTATTGTTGGAGCATCGTCTACTCATTGACTGCTTATTATTTCTTAACCTCCTCAGTTGCATGTCTCTAGACTTAATTTGGCAATTTGCAATCTGTGATGGTTTGTTACTTGGTTGTATCATTCTTTGTTGTGGTAGATATTTATTCCTTGGAAATCTTAATTGCTCATGTCTAAGTCTTAAGGAACAATTTACATCTTTGTGACCAAAGTTAGAATAGTAGAAACAATATCCATAGAAAAATTCTTTGTACCTGGAAAATGGTTGTCTTCTTTGAGCAAACTAATTTCTTCCATGTTGATGATTTCCTTGAGAAAGGAGTGTATTATTTCCTTGTTCTACATATTTAGTTCTGGCACATTTTTCTTTACTCCTCCTGGGCAGTTGATTATCTTCCTTTGTTTCTGCAGGTTTGTTGTCGTCATTGGTTGTAGATTTAACAAACTTGATGAAGTCTTTGTTGCTTGGATGACCACTACTTGATCCCTCTTCATAACCCAAACCTATTTTCAACTTTGGATTCCTTTTCTAATTCAGAATGGTGGCTAATCCTTCTGAGGCTTTGATACTTGATAGATTTTGATGATACAATGCTTGAAACTTCTCCAACGCTTTCCTAGTTTTCACTACTTCTTCTTCCAGAGCGTTACAACTTGCCTTCTTTTTTTGTAACTGTTGTTTCAGAATGTCCTTGATTTTATTTGCCTCTTCTAATTCTACTTTTATAAGGGAAAAGTATTCATCAGGTTGTTTACTGTCTTTCTCAAACTGTATCAGCAATTCTTTTTTCTTTCTGTTCTTAATTCTGAGTCTATCAATCTTTTCTAGTGCACTTATCAGTTCTCCTTCCATATCAACCAAAACTTCTTCTTCATTATCATCACTGCCTATGATTTTATTATCATAATCTTGTTTATCCATACGCATGAAGTCATTTACCTTATCTTCACAGGAAGATTCACTATCGATGTCTTCTCAGGAGTCATCATTGTTTACACATAAACTTTTCTTTCTATCAATTCTTTTGGATTTGTACTTCTCTTCACCTTCAGAGTTCTGTTCCTTCTTCTTATGTGCACACTTATTTGAAAAGTAACCTATCTTACCACAGTTAAAACATTTGAGGGGAATCTTTCCTTGATATTTTCTTGATCCTTTCTTTAACCTTCTCACAAATTTTGCCTCAATATCATATAAATCTGAATCAGTATCCTTGTCTTCTTTAAAAGATGCTTCTCTAGTAATGGATTTATCTTTGTTGATTATCATTTCATATGCAGTTAAAGTTCCTAGGAGTTGATCAATGTACAGAGTTTTAAGATCATTTAGTTCTTCTATTGCATAGACTTTTGGATTAAATTTATCAAGCAAAGATCTTAAAATCTTTTGAACTAAAACTGATTCTTCAATCTTCTCACCAAAACCCTTCATGGCATTCACAAGTTCTTCAAATATTAAAAAATGCTTGCTAACCATTTCATCTTCATTCATCTTTAGTTGTTCAAACTTCAACCTAAATGTTTGAAGTTTGGCATCGTTTACTTTCTCATTTCCTTCATAGCTGCTAATAAGTTTATCCCACATTTCTTTGGCAGTTTGAAGATGCATCACCTTTACAAAATCGGCTTCTACAAGTCCATTCAAGATAGCATTCATTCCCTTAGAATTAAAGCTAAATTATAGCTTATCATCCTTGGAAGCTAGCACAACAGGCTTTATGTATCCAGTCTCTACTACATCCCAAACATCAGAACCTAAGGCCATTAGGTATGTTCTCATTATAACCTTCCAGATGGAAAAATTTGTTCCATCAAATAGAGGAGTCTTAGTGACTGAAGTCCCTTCATGACTTGTCTNAGAGGGGGGGGGGGGTGAATCAGTTGTTACCGTGCTTAAAAAATTATTCTTATTTTAAACTCTTTGCAGAGCACTTAATGACAATCAAAATAATGTAGGGTAGTATTAATAGAACATTCGACATCAGTCACACATATGAAATATACAGAGACATATATTTCCTGAGGAAACCCATAAAGGGTAAATACCTCTTCTTCTTGGTATGATAAGTAATCTTTACATTCTATACATTATCATACATATGAGATCCAACTCATTGTGAGGATACAACCTCTATTTTTCAGGATGCAACTTGCTAAGAGCACCAACTCTCTATTTTCTCTAGCACCTACTAGAAGGAAGCACCAACTCCCTGGTTTCCCTAGCACCCACTAGAAGGAAGAACCAACTCCCTGGTTTCTCTAGCACCCACTATAAGGAAGCACCAACTCCTTGGTTTCTCTAGCACCCACTAGAAATAAGTAACAACTCCCTAAGTGTTCCAGCACCAACTAGATGGAAGCACCAACTTCTAGTCACATAGGCACCAACCTGTAAAATAGAGAACAATAGTTCTACCTTGCACCACCCTGCCACCCTGGTTTCTCTGGCTGCAACTAGATGGAATCTACAACTCTCTATGTTCAAGCACCCACTTGAACCTCTGAAGACAACAGTCCTCCCTAGCACCTCCCTACCACCCTGAGATATTAAGTTTGCTTTATATAAATTTATCACAGTGATAAAATATTTATCAATGGCTTACCGGTCTCATCACTATTCTGCTATACTGCTCTGCTCTACCTACATCAGTGTCTTCCTACACACCTTCCTTACGCTTTATGTTCTTCTACCTTTTATGCTCTCTGCGCCATGTCCCTTCTATGCACCATTCCTCTTCTGTGCATTTTAGTTGTTGCACTCTGCCTCCTTCTACACACCTGAATCACTCTCAATGACACCCAATCTCTTCTATGTTCTGCATTTTTGTACTCTCTATGCATCTTTTGCATCCTATATTCACAATGCTTTTTCATGCTCTCCCCATGTCGAGTGCTCTTCCTGATCATCATTGCAACTCTTCAACTTCTCTAGCGGTTAAACCCATGTGTCCATCATCACTGGGTGTTATGCTGAGATTCCTTAGCCTCTCCAGTAGTCAAGACTCTTTGTCTTCTCTATAATAGTCGAGCTCATTCCCTCTGTTGTAGTTAGAGGCTCCAATGGTCTTACATATTTCAATAGCCTCTATGAACAATCTTCATGCCCCTCGAAGATGCCTCAAGACTCTTCATCTTCTCTAGCGATCACCCTGAAGTCTCTTTGAGTCCTCTGGCAGAAACCATCAGACATTTCTAGTAGTTACACTGTGAACCTCTAAGAAAACGAATCAACAACTAAATCACCAACCGTCCAAGAGTCATGATTCATTTCTGCTAACTGAATTGTAGCTGATCGATTAACTATGAAGAGAAACAATATCCCTTCAATCAGATTTCCAAGTATCCAAGACCATTGGATTACAAGCACAGGGTCTGGCATTGATTTCACCATTTTGCATTTCAGTATTTCAGCATTTCGGCGTTCCTGTGGTGAAGAGTCTTGACACTCCAAGTCACAATCCCTGAAACTCCAAAAACATTTAGCTCCACTAGCTTCTTCCCCTCATGTGACCACCAGTGGTGACCTAAGGCTGCGCCAAAAGGCATTTCACAATTTCGCATTTCGACATTTCGTGATTTTTCATATCGCGAGTTCGAGAGGTTAGGGAACCCCATTCCTTTGAGTTTCCATTCAGTGAAATGACAATCTTTCACCACGTGTCCTATGGACCCAACAATCTATATATTATTGCGATTTCAAAACTTCATGGGCCTTCATCGTGTCTGATCAACGGTCCAGATCAATCCTCGATCCGACAACTATGATTATTTCACGATTTTTCATATCGCGAGTTATAGAGGTTAGAGCAATCCTTCCTTTGACCTTTCAGTCAACGAAATTCCAATATTTCGCCATGTGTCCTCTAGCTTCAATAGCCAGGATCATTTCACAAATTCACGAGCCTTCGTTGATGGTGGAGTTTCTTCTTGTTATGTAAAACCTCGAAATAGAAAGATCAGATGTGACATAAACCTACTGATGTCACACGTGGATTGATACATGCCTAATAACTGCCACGTGTCACTCTGATTCGTGACTTACATCTGCCTGAAATGTTGAATCAACTTGACACTTTCCATTGCCTGATTGTGCCACGTGTCCTTAGCTGACATGGTTTGCTGATGTGGTTTGTTGGTGTGCCTGTTTTGGGATTTCGGGGTTCGCTACTTCAAAGGTTAAAGTTCCTTTGATCTTTGATTTCCCGGTCTGTGAAACTCTGAAATGGAGTCTTTGTGATGTGCCTGTTTCAGGATTTTGGGGTTCGCTACTTCAAAGTTTAAAGTTCCTTTGATATTTGATTTCCCAGTCTTTGAAACTCCGAAATGGAGTCTTTGTTGATGTTCCTGTTTCGGGATTTCGGCGTTTCTCATTTTGCAACTTCGGGACTCCTATGATGAAGAGTCTTGAATCTTCACTCCTCCAACTCCCAGTATCTGAAACTCCAAAATGGAGTTTACGCTTCTGATCTTGCCATTGAGTTGCTTCCTTGACTCCTCCAACTCCCAGTCTCTAAAACTCTGAAATGGAGTTTACACTTCTATTCTTGCCAAGCGATCATCCGGTATCCGAAACTCTGAAATGGAGTTTACGCTTTTGATCTTGCCATTGAGTTTCTTCCTTAACTCCTCCAACTCCCAGTATCTGAAACTATGAAATGGAGTTTATGCTTTTGATCTTGCCATGTGATCATCTGGTATTCGAAACTCCGAAATGGAGTTTATGCTTCTGATCTTGTCATCCGATCATCATTGCACTATTGTTCTTGCTTGCCTGCCTATTTTCCATTATTGTCTCTCAACTGTAAACCTACCAACGTCGCTACTATTATTTCCTGTAACCATACCTTCATCGTTGTTGTTCTTTCCATCAATAACTGTAAGCATGCATTCATTGTTGTTGTTCTTGCCTATAGACATGCCATCGTTGTTGTTGTTCTTTCCATCAATGACAAGCATTCTCTTCTTGTAAACATGCCAACAATCTCCCCCTTTGGCATTGATGGAAACCCTGAACGACTGAGATAATATGTTTGGACCTCCAACTGTAGCATCCGGTCCGGACCACTCCTTTTCTCCCCCTTTGACATCAATCTCAAAGAAAAAATGCTCTCCCCGAGTTGTTGCAGTATGTTTAATAGATATCAGATATTCAACCAACACAAACTCCCCCTGACATGATGGATTTTCTTATTTGAGTCCTGTAGAATATTTGTATCTAAACCAGAGTCTTCTCCTTCTAATTCTTAGACCTGTTCATCTTCAACTTCCGTTGTATCCTCTATAGAATACTCAATATTTCTCACGTCTCATACTGGGACTCCTTCATCAACCTTTTCTTGTCCTAACTGGATGACTCCCACTATCACTGTTATCTCTCTACTTCTGACTATTTTCGCCCTTTGTTCCTAAAAGGTTAGCTTTCCTTTACAAGGTCTTTCCTCTTGTTATCTCTACAGGATGTCATGTATATCATTTTGTAAAACAAAATGTTGTTGTCCTACTGAAACACTACGTAATTTTAGCTTGTACTTTTCAAACAACCCTTGGATCTACCCATTGATTATCATCAATTTCTATTACTGCAAATTCATTTTTCTTCCATGATTCTTACAACCCAAGGATTTTGTGACCATATACATCACAAGAGAAAAACACTACAAACATTCTGACATCAACTTTTCCTTTTTACAAATGGAGGACTTGTATCAGGTTTCTTAGGAGCACTGATTTCTACCTTGTTGAGTCCAATACTAGATTTGTCATTTGGTGATCTCTGACTATCCAAAATTTTATCCAGGGTCATGGAACTATTCAAGAACTTGATTTGGATGTTTGACTTCTCAAACTTCAAAACTTTTGCTTCCATCTTATGACATGATTCTTCTCCTACTTCTTCCATGGGATAAATGCTAACTGAACATTCTTTTATTGTATATGAATCTTCTTCTTTACTTGCAGGGGAGGATTCAACATCAACATTGTTGTTTGTCCTTATGATTTTAGCCACCACTTGTCCTAAGTTTCCATACTTTATCTTACATTCTTTGGAAAGAACCACCTCTTCACATCCTCTGTCACACATTTGACTTACATTGAGCAAATTATGTTTCATCCCATCTATAGGAAGACCATCCTGAGAATCTCCTTTTCCATTACTTAAACTCACCATCCCTCTATCCTTGATATTACCTAGTTCATCATTTTCAAGGATCACATTTCCTATTTTCCTTTTACTTATGGACATAATCTTATCCTTTTCTCCAGTCATGTGTTTGGAACATCCACTATCTATATTCCCGGAGGCCTTTTGTTTTGAGTTGAAAGTGCTAGACCACATTTTTCACTATCTTTCCTTTTCCATGTGCTGGCCTTTCTATCTAAGAACTTTATCCTTGGATCTGCTTTGTAATTCTTCAGATGGCAGTTTGTAGTTTTGTGGCCAAAGTTGTGATAGTTATAGCATTCAATATCATTGTTCAATAGGTCAAAGTTATTGTTGTAGCATTGTCTACTCATTGACTGCTTACTATTTCTTGACCTCCTCAGTTGCATGTCACTAGACTTAATTTGGCAATTTGCAATCTGTGATGGTTTGTTACTTGGCTATATCATTCTTTGTTGTGGAAGATATTTATTCCTTGGAAATATTGATTTCTCATGTCTAAGTCTTAAGGAACAATTTACAACTTTGTGACCAAAGTTAGAACAGTAGAAACAATATCCATAGAAAAATTCTTTGTATCTGGAAAATGGTTGTCTTCTTTGAGAAAATCAATTTATTCCATGCTGATGATTTCCTTGAGTAGGTTGTGCATTGTTTCCTTGTTCTACAGATTCAGTTCTAGCACCTTCTTTACTCCTCCTGGGCGGTTGATTATCTTCCTTTGTTTCTGCAGGTTTGTTGTCGTCATTGGTTGTAGATTTGAAAAACTTGATGAAGTCTTTGTTGCTTGGATGACCACTAATTGATCCCTCTTCATAACCCAAACCTGTTTTCAGCTTTGGATTCCTTTGCTGATTCGGAATGGTGGCTAATCCTTCTAAGGATTTGATACTTGATAGATTCTGATGATAACTTCTCCAACTCTTTCCTAGTTTTCACTACTTCTTCTTCTAGAGCTTTACAATTTGCCTTCTTTTCTGATAACTGTTGTTTCAGAATGTCTTCGATTTTCTTTGCCTCTTCTAATTCCACTTTTAGCAGGGAAAAGTCTTCATCAAGTTGTTTATTGTCTTTCTCGAACTGTATTAGCAATTGTTTTTTCTTTCTATTCTTAATTTTGAGTCTGTCAATCTCTTCCATTGCACTGATCAATTCTCCTTCCATATCAACCACAACTTCTTCTTCATTATCATCACTGCTTGTGATTTTATTATCATAATCCTCTTTGGCCATAAGCATGAAGTCATTTACCTTATTTTCACAGGAAGAGTCACTATCGGTGTCTTCTGAGGAGTCATCATTGTTTACACATAAACTTTTCTTTCTATCAAATATTTTGGATTTGTACTTCTCTTCACCTTCAAAGTTTTGGTCCTTCTTCTTGTGTGGACACTTATTTGCAAAGTGACCTATCTTACCACAGTTAAAAAATTTGAGGGGAAGTTGCCTTAATATTTTCCTGATCCTTTCTTTAACCTTCTCACAAATTTTGCCTCAATATCATCTAAATCTGAATCAGTATCCTTATCTTCTTTGAAAGATGCTTCTCTAGTAATGGATTTATCTTTGTTGATTCTCATTTCATATGCAGTTAAAGTTCCTAGGAGTTGATCAATGGATAGAGTTTTAATATCATTTAGTTATTCTATTGCAGAGACTTTTGGATTAAATTTATCAAGCAAAGATCTTAAAATCTTCTGAACTAAAATTGATTCTTCAATCTTCTCACCAAGACCTTTCATGGCATTCACAAGTTCTTCAACTCTTAAAAAATACTTGCTAACTGTTTCATATTCATTCATATTTAGTTGTTCAAACATCAACCTAAATGTTTGAAGTTTGGCATCTTTTAGTTTCTCATTTCCTTCATAGCTGCTAATAAGTTTATCCCACATTTCTTTGGCGGTTTGAAGATGCATCACATTTACAAACTCGACTTCTGCAAGTCCATTCAAGATAGCATTCATTCCCTTAGAATTAAAGATAAATTCTAGCTTATCATCCTTGGAAGCTAGCACAACAGACTTTATGTATTCAGTCTCTACTACATCCCAAACATCAACACCTAAGACCATTAGGTATGTTCTCATTAATCAATCCAAGTTCAAATGACTCAAGATTGGCTAAGGAATTTAATGGAGTCAATATAAAGAGTTTCATAGTTAAAATTCATCCTGGAAGGTTGAAATTCATATTTTAATGGTTGTGGTAGTGTTGAGAAAAAATGGATGAATTGACGACTGAGATAGCACTTGATCTTGAGATCAACAACCTAGATTCATTTTGTAAATTTAAAAATTTATAAGGTTTTTGAAATTAGTGAGTTCAAATGGATCAATGGTGAAGATTCATTTTTGGCAGTTGGGAAAATGGAAAATATCGACGATCTGGATTTATTTTCAGTCGTTAGGTAGTTGGATCCGATTGATGGTCACAATTTTCTTTTGGATTTTGAAATATAGAGTGAATCGATGGTCGAGACTCATTGGTAGAGTTGGGAAAAAATTCTTTGATCAATTACTGAGATCATGTTTTGAATGGAATGTCGACGATATAGATTCATTGGGAATTTGGTTTAAAATTTTCAAAGTGTTGGAGATAGCCAAGGGAAATCAACGACAATCGATGGTTGGGTTGGCTAGATTGGAGAAGTGATTTAGTCTCCAATAGATATCGTCGAAACTCGATGGTTGGGTCGATTGGATTGGTGAAGTGATTTAGTCACCAATAGATATAGTCAATGGCTAATGGTCAGGTTGGCCAGATTGGCGAGGTGATTTAGTCACCAACACAGATCACCGATGAATGATGGTCGGGTCAGTCGGATTGGTGAAGTGATTTAGTCGCTTACGAAGATCAACAATAGTCAATGGTCAAATCAATTGGATTGGTGAAGTGATTTAGTTACAAATGGAAGTTGGTGATGGTCGATGGTAGGGTGAGTCAATTTAGCAAAGTATTTTTATCGAGAAACCGAAAGCACCAATGGTTGGGTGGGCCAATTCAATGAATTGTCGACTCATATGAGAGAAGTTGTCAATGGTCGATTAAGGAAAGAGGATGATGACATGTCATGCCACATCAACATCCATGTGTGAGGCCATGTTAGCCAGGGTTCCATGTTAGAGTCTAC
Organism: Picea engelmannii; assembly: GCA_009831015.1. NCBI lineage: Eukaryota > Viridiplantae > Streptophyta > Pinopsida > Pinales > Pinaceae > Picea > Picea engelmannii. The sequence continues at coordinate 75,661 of ML778558.1, read as the reverse complement.
ATGTCATGCCACATCAAAATCCATGTGTCATGCCACATCAACAGTGTCCATGTTATCCAACAAGAATGGACAATGACCGACAATCACATCATCTGAATTGGAGAAGTGTTTTCGATAATAAACAAGAATGTTCGATGCTTGATAGTCGGTTTGGGTCGGTCAAAATGCAGAAGACATCCATGGAGCCATATTTGGAATCTAGTTATGTAAAAATGTGCAAGAAGATAATGAAGTCACGCGTAGCATACAAGGATAAATTGGATAAAACAATCTAAACTTCTTCAAACCATAAATTTCAACTTGAAGCTCAGTTTTGAGAAAACAATTAGTAATTGGAAAGGTCTTGAGGAGGAGACGACATATATCAACCTAGAATTTTAAATTGGGTATTAAAATGTCTCATAAATAAATAAAGAGATTTTTGTAGCAATAAGTGAGTGGAAAATTACAACCTATGAATGTTGTAACTTTTCGCTCAGAACTCGGAATGAGGCATGAGTACAACTGTTGGAGATATTATTCAAAGGAGAATAACCTGGAATTATTAGAATTTAAATAATTATTATATAACTCTTCATTATTTTAGCATAAAAATGGCATGTAGCATTAATTGACAAAATTTATATAATATGCATAATTCTAACAAAAATGGTTGCTTACACATTTTGTAGAATTAGGGAATATATACATATTAGTTCAAGATAAGAATGCATATTTGAGACATGGAGGAAGGAGAGGTAGTATTTTTTCATGAGAGAGAATCCAAAGGTCAAAATATTAGTGTTTGTAATGTAGAGACATAATCAAATGGACACAGGAGTAGAGGGGATCCAGAAACATTAATAGAGACTATGAGAAGCATCAGAATAGAAGTGCAAAGTTAAAAAGTAGACAATAAAAATATTATGAGATAAAAAAATCAAATAAATGCTCAAATGATGCAAAGCCTAAATCAATTGTAGAGGTAAGCAAAGAACAAATTGTACTCAAGATAAGAGAAAGAAGGTAGACATCATGAAAGGAGAGACACCTACAGAAGAAATGGTCATTCAAAAAGTGCTAACAGAGCTCATAGACATCACTCACCTCCTTACTCAGAAAGGAAATTTTATGTGTCTCAAAACTCCATAAATAGTCCATAAGTGTCTCATGTTAGGAACACCAAAGAAGAGTACATGAATTGGATAGTTTGCAAGGAGAGATGAGGAAGCTTAAGCCACCATACTTTGATGGAGAAAGAGAAATGGAAGATGACGTCGAAGCTTGGTTCTTGGAATCGAGAAGTATTTTTAGTTGCACAACTACTGATCTAACCTAGAATCCAAAATTTCCACATACCATTTTCATGGAAAAACTAAGTTATGTGGTGGGATCAATTGAATCAAGTTGAACACATTAATGAGAGAAGTATCACTTGGAAGCAGTTCAAGAGACATTTTCAAAAGGAGTATCTTTTAGAGCACTTCTATGATAAGAAGATGCAATAGTTCTTTGAGCTCAGATTGGGAAGCATGACCATGGGAGAAAATGAAAATACGTTCTTGGGATTGTTGAATTATGTGGGGTTTATCAAGCATGCGAAAGTGAAAATATAGAGGTTTTTTAGTAGACTACCATCATTTTATAAAGAGAAGTTTCAATATGATGATCCTATGACTTTGACAGAGGATATTGGGAAGGATAAGTATGTGTATGAGCAAGGAAAGGGCCGAGAATCCTTGCAGAAATATTGGAAGGATAAGAAGAAAAAGACATTTGATCAAAGAAGGAAGGGATTCAAATCTCCTTTCAATAGAAACAACCCTAATAAAAATCAGCAAGATTATTCTGCTAACAATGAATCCCAGAGAGAAGACTCCTTGGGAAAAGGGGAAGACCACCAATAAAATGTTGGGGATGAAAAGAAGATCAAATTTACAAGGATTGTCCTCATGGAGAAGACAAAATAAATACCATGCACAATATCCAAGCAGCTACAACAATAGAGGACATGGGTAGAAGTATTCCAATAATATATGCATCCTTAGAATATCGACAAGAAGAACATCAATCCCATATGATTTAGGTGGAAGGTAATATCATTAATAATATTATTGCTATTTTAATTGATTCAAGATCAATCCATTGTTACAATGATCCTAAAATAGTGGAAATATTTCATTTGGATAAAAGTAAGCTTGAACTGTCAAGTTTGGTTCATCTAGCCACTAGAACCAAAAGAAGGATCAATGAGATTGCCATAGGTTTTCCAATAAGTATTAATGGAGTGAGTACTAGTGTTGACATATATATCATACCATTGGGATCTTATGATATCCTAATTGGAATCGATTGGTTGGAGAAGTATCATGTTGTCCTAGATTTTCATAACAAGACATATACATGTCTTGATGAAGAAGGAAAAAAGAGCATTGTGAAAGGAATTCTAAGACCCATTTCTATAATGGAGATTTCAGCCTTACATTTGCAGAGATGTTTCGGGAAAGGATGTGAATTGTATGAAACTCATTTGGAGGAGATAGAAAATACAAAAGTGAAAATAATTGAAGAATTTACAGTATTGCAAAAGTTTGAATATGTATTCCAATAAATAAAAGGATTTCCACCTAAGAGGGAGATAGATTTCTCTATTGATTGTAATGTTCCTGACTTGGCTAGTCTAGGAAACATTGCTAATGTGTGTGTAGGATTAATTGTTTACAGCATATAAATGATCATACAAATAACAAATGTGAAAAAGGACTACAAAGTTTATACATGGATGATTTTAGGGGCTAAATTTCCCTCATGGGCTAATTTTCCATGTTTTTTCCAAAAACGAGATTCGTTATTTTAAAAATGATTCGCCCAAATTCTATAGGATACAATTATTTTACCTTAAGAATCACCAAAAAATTATAAAAATTATATAAAATCCATAGAAATTTGAAATTTTTTACAAAACTATCACAAAACATTTATAGTTGGAATATGAAGGATTAGTAAGATTCACCAAGGTTTCTACATTTTAAAATAAATTTCCATCCTTAAAATCATCCCTAAGTTTATATTATGATATCTCTACGGAATACAAAGGACGAATGTGGATGAATAAAATGAATCACTTGGCTAGATAAAAAGACAAAGGATCTTAGTCAGAATACAATAAGCAAACTAAATGATAATACCCAATAATATATGAGCACTGCGGGATCAATGGATGAGCTGGAACTATGGCAGCACGTACGGTAACTGCTGGAATTCTGGAAAGTTCTCCCTAGCGGATATACCTCTCGAAATGGCCTAGAAACTGTCCCAAATGGTGCGTCCTACTCTAGCTCTTAGGCCTAGTAACTGAACAACCCCTCTGCTGGTGGGTCTGGACCCTAGATGGATCCCCCTAGGGAAATGTGCCCCTCTCTCTCTCTGGAAAAAATGCATCCTAGTGATTCCACCATCGGAATCAGCTAAGATATATCTCAAAATGATTGCCTTTTTTTACTAGGAAATGGGTCAGAAGGGTTTCCCTGAATCTGATCTAATGCTCGCTCAGGAACTCCAAATGTGTCTGCCAAAAGTGTTGCACTTCCAAGTCTGTAAAATGTGCTCCAAATGATTCCTCCATCGGAATCTGACGAGGAACCAGGAAAAATATGCACCTTGCCTTCCTCTCAACTAGGTCAGAGGGGAATCTCTGAACTCCTCCAGGATGGAACAAGTCGATCTACTTAACCTCCTCAAGAGTTGTGCCCTCACCCTAGATAAGTGTGCCCTTGCTGTTGGACATTGTGTAACTACTATTGAATAATTATGGAAGACCTATGTGATCTTCCCGGTGACTAGGGTGTGTCTCTCAACACCGAAATCAACCAACTAGTGTCTTCCTCCTAGAATCCATTGAACTATCTCTCCTGAGATGCACCTCTCTCCTCAATGAAAAGTCATAATCTTCATAATGATGAATTATGTCGCTGACTCTTCTCTTATAGATTTCCCAAACCCTAATTCACTGCTGAAACCCTAATTCACTGTTGACTTCTAATTTTAGCTCATCTGTTGTATTTTTAGCTCATAATGACTTAAAAGCGATTTTAACCATTTTTAGCTCAATGTCACTTTCCAAACATAACACCTTTGACTGGAGTGACCTCTAGTAACCTTGTTTAACCCTTTTCTAGCCATGGCTATAGTCTAATGGGGTGGTTTAGACCTGTTTAACCCTTTTCTGGCCATGGCTATAGTCTAATTTGGAAAGGGACTTTACAGTCCTCTCTCCCCGAAATTTCTTGTCCTCAAGCAATACCATTCTAGGGTGCCACAACACTTGCTCGCTCTCCCAAGTAGTGTCCTCTACTAGAATCCCTCTCCATCTGATCAAACACTCTCTAATGACCCTACTCCTCAGTTTTCGCTCCCAAAACTCCAAAACCTCCTTCAGAAACAACTCCAGTTGTCCCTCCTCATCCAATGGGGGAAGCTACTCTAATGTGATAATGAATTGTCCCACTACCTTTTTTAGGAAAGATACATGGAACACGTTATGAATCTTTCTCCCCTCTAGAAGCTCTAACTCATAAGAAACCTCGCCTACTCGGCGCATGATCCTATAAGGGCCATCAAATCTGGGCTTGAGCTTCTCGTCCCCACTCTTCTTCAGAGATGTCTGTCTATAAGGTTGGAGTCTCAAAAACACCAAATCCCCAACCTCAAAGATGTGCTCTATCCTGTGTCTTTCCGCACTCATATTTTGTCAGTTATGTTCCATTTGCAGGTTCACTTTCAGCAACTTGAGAATCTCCTGACTCTTTATGATCCAATCCTTAGCCTTGGGAACTATGCTCTCCCCGAAAACCAAGTCTACCAAAGTGGGAGAATCATATCCATACAATGCTCGGAAGGGTTTCATACCAATGTACATGTGGAAAGTGGTGTTGTAGCAATGCTCTCCTAGATGTAGCCACTTTACCCATGTTCTCTACTATCCACCTACATAGTTCCTCAAATATCCTTCAACCCACTTGTTGACAATATCGGTCTGCCCATCTTTCTGAGGGTGATAGTTGGTGCTGGGTGTCAGCTTTGTCCCCATCAATTGAAACAACTCTTTCTAGAATGTCCCAATGAACTGACTATCCCTGTCACTAACGATGTTCCTTGACAACCCATGAAGTCTGAAGACCTCCCTGAAGAATAGCTCGACTACCTGAAATGCATTGTACTTTGTCGGTATGGCATAGAAGTGAGAAAACTTGGTCAATCTATCGCCCAGTACATAGATACAGTCCTTACCCTAGACCTTGGGTAGGCCTATGATGAATTCCATCAATATACTCTCCCATTTCTTCTCTGGAATGGGGAGTGGCTGAAGTAGCCCTGCTGGAAGAGCATGCTCTGACTTGTTCTGCTGACAAGTCACACACTCACTAACATGTCTCATAATGTCTTGTTTGAGGCCCTTCCATGAGAATCTCTCCCTGATCTGTTTGTAGGTTTTGAAAAACCCCTGATGGTCTGCTAGTGGTGAATCATGAACTGTTGTGAGGATCTTCTTCTTGAGCCCTGAATATGGCACCAAGTAGACTTTGTCCTTGTAGAATATGACATCATCAATGACCCTATACCTGTCATCCTGTATTTTTCCATCCATCACCTCACAAGAAAAATTGTTCTTGGAATATTCAACTAACAAGTGGGATTTCCAATCTACTGAAATCTCCATCCAAGAACAGGTCGCAGGTCTCCTTGATAGTGCATCAGCCACAATTTTCTTCTTCCCCTTGACATACTCTATATTGAAGTTGAATGCTTGTACCTTAGTCACCCATTTTTGTCAGTGCTCACTGAGGTCCTTCTGCTCAAGGAAATACTTCAAGCTATTGTGATCTGTCTTGACCACGAATTTGCTGCCCACCAAATATTGTTTGAATTTGGTCAAGGAATGCATGATTGCCAACATCTCCTTTTCATAAATGGAGTACAACCTCTCGACCTAACTGTGCTTCCTTCTCTCGAATATAATGGGGTGTCCTCCCTACATCAAAAATTCCCCGATACCTTCATCGGATGTGTCACACTCTAGTACAAATGGCAAGGTGAAGTCTGGTAATGCCAACACTGGACAAGTGCTCATGACTTCCTTCATGTGATCATCCTTCCTTAAAACTAAGACAACTGAAGAAGTGAATGGGCTACTGCTCGGTCTGATGTGTTCCATCACTAGAAAATCCTTGATTTCCTTCTCTATTTCATCCTTGAACCTCCTAGGATGACGATAGGTGGGAGTGATCATCAATTTGGCCCCCTCTTCCAACTCAATGATGTGCTCAAACCCCCTGTTAGGTGGTCTCCCTGGTGGAATCGACTCAAAACCTGTTGATGTCATCCCAACAAATTCTTGATCTCTGTATAATACTATTTTCGACCGTCTGAATCCTTCCACGTAGTGATCAAACACTCAGCGACATATGCTACCTCCCCATGTCTAAATATCCTCTTGTCTGAAACTGTCCTAGGTGCTCCTGTCGACATACCTCTTAGAACAACCTTCTTCCCATCATGGTATTTGAATCCCAGCTCCACGGTTTGGTAATTAGTGGTGATTTTTACCAAGGTAATCATCCACTGGACTCCCAACACCACATATGTGTCAGATAGGTCAACCACATAAAATGTGTCTCTCACTGTGTAGTTGCCTAAATTTACCTCCAAGTTTGGAACTCTGTTTCGACACTCCATTTTGTGTCCATCTGCTACTGCAACATCAAACCCCTCAATCTCCTCTATCTAAAGTGCCTGTCTTGATAATAGTGAAGCATCGATGAAGTTGTGGGTGGCCCCACCATCTATCAAGGTGATTTCCCATTGCCCCTGAATAGTCCCTCTAATCCGAAGGGTATCATACCTAGGAACACCATAAAGGGTTGATATGACTCCTCCCTTTGTTGTTTTCCTCCTGTTAGCCTGCTTAGGCGGCTGTGGAACTACTAGAGGATGGGCTTCTGTCGGTGTTGGTGGTATACAAGGAGGTTTCTCCTCTGTCTGTTCTGCTTCCTCCTCTGAGCTAGTCGATCCACTGTCTTGTTCCTCCTCCTCACTATCCACATTGTCTATTTCCACCTCAATATAATGAATCTCTCCCTTGCCCATGCACCTGTGGCCTGGGACCCAAGGGTCTCTATAGTTGAAGCAAATCTTCTTCCTCATAAGCTCTCTCTTAGTCTCATCATCCAACTTCTCCTTTCCCTTCCATTCTCTCTAGAATGGCTTCATGTCTCGATCCTTATGGGGTATGAAGGGTTTGTAAAAGGTTTTATTCATTGGCACTGATTCTGCCAAATCTCAAGTGAGAAGGATGGCATCCTACAAGGTGGAAGGCCTATATGCCTTCACCCATCCTCTCAAAGGCTCTGTGAGTCCCTGTGTGAATAACATGATCAAACTAGGCTCTAATATATCTGGCACTGCCATGGATACCTATTGAAACTCTGTGATGAATGCCTCTATTATGCCTATTTGTCTCAACTAGGCTAGATCCCTGAAGTGGATCTCGGGATCCCTCATGTCAAACCTGTCCATGAGCCTCTCTGTGAACTCCCTATATGAAGTAATGTGACTGTGACCCAATGTCACCAATCCATGATACCACCACTCGTGTGCCTCACCCTCCAAGTGTAAGGTCATGAAACTAATGGCTTCCGTCTCGGTCATCTAGTTGAGCTTGTAGTATGTGTCTAAATTTTGTACCTAAGCTTTGGTAGTGCATTTGTATGGTTTGTTGAAAGAAGGTATGGTGAGTTTACCAACTTTTTTGATGAAATCCATGTTATGCCCCTATTGTTGTTGCGGTCCTCCTCTTTGTGGCTCTATGGGGTAGTTCCTGAGTCTGAGTCCATAGTACTTGACTAGGGTCATGTCCTAATGGAATTCATGACCCAATGTTGTGTACTCCCTCTGATAATATGTTATGTCCTCTACATGAGTGGGTGGCCTCTGTGTTATCAGTGGTTGAGCTACTACTAGGGGTGCCCTCTGGAAACTTGAAAACAACAGTATGGGAATCCTACTAGCAGAGATGTATGTGTGAGTGGGTGACTGGGGTCTACTGCCTACTCTTGAGTTCCCCTGTGTTGCATGCGGGGCTTGTGTTTCTGAGGTCCCCACTCTATCCAATATATCAACCACCTGTGCCAAGGAACCAACCATGGTCCACTGACTAGCTAACATGTCATTGATAACCTCCATGAAGGTTGTCTTTGGTTCCATGGGGGCCTTGCCACTACCCTCTGGTCACTCATATCTGTCTCCTAGTATCCTCTCTACCTCACGCTCAGCCTCATGCTCTACCCTTCTCTCTACTTCTCTGTGTGCCTCTTCATCTTCCTCTGAGCTAGGAGGAAAAGGAGGAAAGTCAGGCCTAGACCTTCTTTCCCTACATTTGTTGTAAGTGACATATCTTCCACCTACGTCTTCACGACCCTCTGGGTCTTCTACTGCACTCATCTTTATTAGTCACAGGCTGGCAGGACTAAATCTCTAATACCACTGTAATGTTCCTGACTTGGCTAGTCTAGGAAACGTTGCTAATGTGTGTGTAGGATTAATTTTTTATAGCATATAAATGATCATAGAAATAACAAATGTGACAAAGGACTGCAAAGTTTATATTATGATATCTCTGTAGAGTACAAAGGCCGAATGTGGCTAAATAAAATGAATCACTCAGCTAGATCAAAAGACAAAAGGATCTTAGCTGGAATATAATAAGAAAACTAAATGATAATACCTGATAATAGATGAGCACTACAGGATCAATGGATGAGCTGGAACTATGGCAGCACATATGGTAACTATTGGAAGTCTGGAAAGTTTTCCCTGGTGGCTATACCTCTCAAAATGGACTAGAAACCATCCCAAATGGTGTGCCCTACTCTAGCTCCCAGTCCTAGTAACTGACTAGCCCCTCTGCTAGTGGGTCTGGACCCTGGATGGATCCCCTGGGGGAATGCGCACCTCTCTCTCTGGAAAAACTACGTCTTAGTGATTCCACTGTTGGAATTGGCTAAGATGTATCTCAAAATGATTTCCTTGGTCTACTGGGAAATGAGCTGGAAGGGTTTCCCTGAATCTAATATGATGCTTGCTCAGGAACCCCAAATGTGTCCGCCAAAAGTGTCACACTTCCAAGTCTGGAAAATGTGCCCCGAATGATTCCTCGGTCGAAATATGACAAGGAACCAAGAAAAATATGAGTCTTTATTCCTCTCAAATGGGTCAGAGGGGAGTCTCTTAACTCCTCCCGGATGGGACAAGTCGATCTACTTAACCTCCTTAGGAGTTGTGCCCTCACCCTGGATAAGTGCTCCCTTGTTGTTGGACCCTGTGTAACTACTGCTGAAGAATGATGGAAGACCTGTGCAATATTCCCGGTGACTAGGGTGTCTCTCTCAACACCTAAATCAACCAACTAGTGTCTTCCTCCAGGAATCCACTAAGATATCTCTCCTAAGATGGACGTCTTTCCTCAATGACAAGTCATAATATGCATAATGATGAATTAGGTCGATGACTCTTCTCTTATATATTTCCAAAACCCTAATTCACTATTGACTTCTAATTTTAGCTCATCTATTCTATTTTTAGCTCACAATGAATTAAAAGTGCTTTTAACCATTTTTATCTCAATGTCACTTTCCGAACATAACACCTTTGATGGAGTGACCTCTAGTAACCCTGTTTACCCCTTTTCTGGCCATGGCTATAGTCTAACGGGGCGGTTTAGAGCATTAAGCCTCCTCTCTAGAGATCCTATTTGGAAAGGGACATTACATTGATTTATTACTAGGAGCGACCCCAGTGTCAAAAACTCCTTACATAATGCGTACACATTAAAGGAATTACAAATGAAGCTATAAGATTTGTTGAAGAAAGGGTACATACGCATCAGTGTTTCACCTTAGGGAGCACTAGTACTTTGTCAAAAACAAGGATGGAACATTGAGGTTGTGTATTGACTTTAGATAGTTGAATAAAGCCACTGTGAATAACAAATAACCTCTACCCAGAATTGATGATCTCTTTGATAAGATAAAAGGATCAAATATATTTTTAAAGATAGACTTGAGATCAAGATACCACTAGGTAAGAATCAAGTAAGAAGACATCAGTAAGACAACCTTTAGAACCAGGTATGGACATTATGAATTTTTAGTGATGTCATTTGGATTGACCAGTGCACTAGTTGTCTATATGTGTTTAATGAATGGCATATTTAGAAATTATTTGTATTTTTTTCATTGTGTTTCCAGATGGCATACTTGTCTATTCTAAATCTGAAGAAGAACATGAACATCACTTGAGGTTGGTGATGCAAGTTCTAAGGGAACATCAATTGTATGTCAACCTAAGCAAGTGTTCCTTCTATAAAGAACATATCCATTATTTGGGGAACATTATTTTAGAGGAAGGTATAACATTGGACCTAGAGATGATTGAAGCCATTAGAGGATGGACAACACCCCATAATGTTTCAGAAATCAGATCTTTCATGGGATTAGTTGGATATTGCATTAGGTTTATAGAAATATTATCTAAAATTTCTCATCCCATCACTTCTTTACAAAAGAAGCGAATCAAATTTGAATGGATAGAGAAGTGTGAAGAGAACTTTAATTTGCTAAAAGAACTACTTACTAGTGCACCTATTTTTAAGATTGTTGACCCAAATGAGAGTATTTTGGTATGTACACATGCACACAAGGAAGGACTTGGTGGAGTCCTCACTCAAAATGGACATGTAATTAGTTATGAGTCCAGAAAAATTGAAAAACATGAGAAGAATTATGCCACACATGATTTAGAGCTTCCAGCCATAGTTCATGCATTGAATATGTGGAGGAATTATCTCATGGGTAAGAAACTTGAATTAAGAATAGACCATAGTGGTATGAAAATTCATTTTTAGAAACCAACTTTGAATGCTAGGTAGACAAGATGGTTGGAATTCTTAAGTGAGTATGAATTTGACATCAAGCATATAAAGGAAAAATAAAATAATGTTGTTGATGCACTCAGCAGAAGAGTACATCTCATGCATGCTACAACCATTAGTATGCATCAATCATATTTAAAGAGAATAATTTTAAATGTTGTTGTTTCATACCAACATTGCCTATAGGTAAAACAAATCTTAAATGTATAATAGAAATTTAAAGGACATGAGATGAAGGAAGATGGATTACTTACGCATAAAATAGAATTTATGTTCCTAGTTCTGGAGAACTTAGGAATTTGGTATTGAAAGAAATGCATGATGTTCCATATGTCAGACATCTCAGTTATCAAAAAACAATTGCAACAGTAAGAAGCCAATTCTTTTGGCCAGGAATGAAAAACGATTGTGTTGATTACATTGTCGGATGTATGGAATGCCAGAGAGTGAAATATGAGCATAGACACCTAGTGGGTTTGCTATATCCATGACCAATTCCAAAGAATAAATGGGAAGTGGTAACCATTAATTTCACCACTAATTCTCCTAGGAAAACAAGGAAACATGATTCAATAATGGTAGTAGTTGATAAATTGACAAAGGCTACTCATTTTTTTTAGGTAAAAATGACTGATACAGTAGCTAATATTGCATAAATTTACATGAAGGAAATTGCTAGGTTGCATGGAATACATAAGGAAATTATTTTAAATAGAAACACAAAGTTTAGTTCAATTTTCTGGAGGGGATTACTTAAAGGATTTGGTACAAATTTGAAATTTATCATAGCATACCATCGACAGTCAGATGGGAATATAGAGAGAATCAAACAATTGATTGTAGACATTTTAAGAATGTATGTGATGGATAATCCATCTAAGTGAGAATATTACTTGCATTTGATTGATTTTGCCTATAATAATGGGTATCAAGATTCATTGAAGATGATTCCATTTGAATATTTATATGGCGGGAAATGTAATACTCCAGTGAGTTGGGATAACCCAAAAAACATAGTAGTACTTGGGCTAGAATTTCTCAAGGATATGGAAGACCAAATGGTTAAAATTAAGTAGAATTTGAAGGCAACAAAAAACATATAGAAGAGTTATGCATATAAGAGAAGAAAAACTAGAGAATTTAAAGTGGGAGAGCATGTGCTTTGAAAGTGAATCCCAAGAAGATCTCATTTAAGATTGGATTCTTTACAAAGCTAGCAGCCAGATTCTATGGTCCATTTGAGATATTAGAAAGAATAGGGTCGGTTGCATACATTCCTGCATTACCTACTTCCATGAATATTCTTAATGTATTTCATGTCTCTTCGATGAAAAAGTATGTACATAATCCTAACCAAGTTATTCATTGGAATTTGATTTAGGTGGAGCCAGAAGGAGAATTCCAGGTCTAGATGGTCTGCATATTGGATAGAAAATTCAAAATGATCCATAATCGAGTCATAGAACTAGTAAAAGTTCAATGGACTTGCTATGGTCCTGAAGATGCTATTTGGGAGCATGAAGATGCCATGTGGGCAGAGTACTCGTAACATTTTGAAGAATTTTGAAATTTTATTTCTATTGTGTATATTCACTGAGGAAAATGCCAAAACAAGGGCTCCAGTGATTTTGGTTAGAAAATACCAATGCTGGGACTCTCAGGATTCATAGATGTGAACAAGGTTTATCACATTCCAATGCATCTCAGACATAGATGTACCAATTCATGGATGGAATACAACAATAATTACTACACCCAAAAAAGTAATGGATCCACTCCCCAACAATTTGTTTCCATGTCCCAAACCAATAAAATAAATGAATGAAGAATACTGAATGAATGATGAACCAAAATATGAACAACCCCCAAACAACCCAAGAGGGGGGTTTATATAATTACATGGAAAATCAAGAATCACATGGATTTCCCCCCAAGAAGCTCATGTAACCACTTTTCCAAAATGAAAACCAATATGGGTAAATGCAATATAATAGAAATAAGTATCCCCTTTATCTCCCTCTCTCATGGAATCATAGCCCCCTATCTATGTCCTTGTTAGTCATGCAACCAATGATGCATTTTATTAATTTATATAAAAATATTACTTTTCCTAGGCACTCCAACCCCTTTTAAATAAAAAATACATTATTAGTCTAGGACTCAAAACCGGGGTATCACATTCCCCACCCCTTGTTTTGGCATTGTGCTCAGTGAATATACACAATAGAAATAAAAATTTCAAAATTCTTCAAAATGTTACGAGTACTCTGCCCACTTGACATCTTCATTCTCCCAAGTAGCATCTTCAGGACCATAGCAAGTCCACTGAACTTTTACTAGTTCTATGACTCGATTCTGGATCATTTTGAATTTTCTATCCAATATGCAGACCATCTAGACCTGGAATTCTCCTTCTGGCTCCACCTAAATCAAATTCCAATGAATAACTTGGTTAGGATTATGTACATACTTTTTCATTGAAGAGACATGAAATACATTAAGAATATTCATGGAAGTAGGTAATGCAAGAATGTATGCAACTGACCCTATTCTTTCTAATATCTCAAATGGACCATAGAATCTAGATGCTATCTTTGTAAAGAATCCAATCTTAAATGAGATCTTCTTGGGATTCACTTTCAAAGCACATGCTCTCCCACTTTAAATTCTCTAGTTTTCCTTCTCTTATCTGCATAACTCTTTTGTATGTTTTTTGTTGCCTTCAAATTCTACTTAATTTTAACCATTTGGTCTTCCATATCCTTGAGAAATTCTATCCCCAGTACTACTATGTTTTTTGGGTTGTCCCAACTCACTGGAGTATTACATTTCCCACCATACAAATATTCAAGTGGAATCATCTTCAATGAATCTTGATACCCATTATTATAGGCAAAATCAATCAAATGCAAGTAATATTCTCACTTAGATGGATTATCCATCACATACATTCTTAAAATGTCTACAATCAATTGTTTGATTCTCTCTATATTCCCATCTGACTGTCGATGGTATGCTATGATAAATTTCAAATTTGTACCAAATCCTTTAAGTAATCCCCTCCAAAAAATTGAACTAAACTTTGTGTTTCTATTTAAAATAATTTCCTTATGTATTCCATGCAACCTAGCAATTTCCTTCATGTAAATTTATGCAATATTAGCTACTTTATCAGTCATTTTTACCTGAAAAAAATGAGTAGCCTTTGTCAATTTATCAACCACTACCATTATTGAATCATGTTTCCTTGTTGTCTTAGGAAAATTAGTGGTGAAATTAATGGTTACCACTTCCCATTTATTCTTTGGAATTGGTCATGGATATAGCAAACCCGTCCTTTTGGATTTATAGCCATGGCTCAGGAGTGAACTGATGTTGATACTTGGAACAACATTGTCTAAGTTTGGGTAGAACTTCCTTGGTCTGCAGCCAGTTGGTGATTGGTTTTGTTTAAGATAAGTGCTCGTTGTCATGGTTTCCTTTACTTGTATATTTATTTCTATTGAGTATTATTTACTATCTCTAAGATATATATTTATAATGTGCATGCTTGTTGGTTATTGTTATGCATGGAATTATTAAGAATTCTTTTAAAGTCTATCATAAATCTTGATTATTGCATGTGTTTTCATTCTTATTTATTAATTAATTGTTATTAGAATTCAAAATTAGTTCTTGAAGTAGTGTGGCCCAGCCTGGTGGTGGTTGGGTACCTCAAATATCTCTTTAATTTTATGGTCCATGGGAGCCCCATCCCATTCCTCTTTGAAGGAAAAATGCAATGTTTTTATTTTGCAATCAGAGACAATACTCTTTATTTATTTAGAGACATCTATTATTTTTTTAGGTTCCCATAGAACTAGTTTGGGACATAACATTATTGATATCTCAATACTTTGAATTTAAGCATGAGATTTCATATGTGTTTCTATCATAATATTTTTTTTTTTTAATGAAATGATCATTTAGACTTCTCTTTTATATGAGGTTTGTTGTAACCTAGGTCTGCACCCCTTCCCTTTCCCTCCTTTACCCCATACATCCATCAAGTCTAATTTTTTGTTTTGTGTTTTCTAAGCTTATTATCCATGATTTAATCACTCAACTTCAATGTCCCCTACCCATATTTACTTATTTTGGACCATCTTTTGCTTTCTTGAAAGGTGATTACATGTTTTGGTTTGAGTTTGAAAATACTTGTCATCATGTTTATCATTAATTGAGCATGCACCATGTTATCACTCTATGATTTTCCTATGGTTGTTGTAGGAAATCCCAAAGGTAACCATTTCAACCTACTTTAGACTATATTATGACCTTATACAATCAGAGAGGTCTCTCTTAATAGCCAAATTATTTCACACTTGAATATATTCAATAATAAAACTCAGTAGGTCATATTTCTGATAATAACATGTTTTTTTTTAATGAAGGTTGGTAGGACAAACAAAGAAAAGGTACCATTGGGAAATGGAGTCAAGGCCTGAATTTCAATGTTTTTACAGTCGACAGTTGGTTGGTTTATTCCTGCATATTTGAGGAAAAATAGGTTCTATGATCAACAAATAAATGATAAGAGATGAGAGATGGAAATGAGAAGAAATCCCACTACACTATAGGCATAAATCAGTGGATGAATCTCCAATGCAGCTTTAGAAGAAAGGACATAAAGATTAATTACTAAACAAAGCATCAAATGAAGATGAATTTTGTAAAAGTAACAATTAACACATAACAACCATCATCATTGTGAAAGGAGCATCAAACATGGGTGAATTCCTACCACTTACTCTCATACAATGCTAGCATAAAAACATAATCATGGAAATGATATACAAGAAACACATACTGAACATAAACACAGATGAATATCAAATTTTAGAAAGAGGAAACTTTTGCATTAACTTCAAAGGAATAAACAAGTCTTGATATACAGTACAATAGTCCTCTTTTCCCAAAAATATTCCAACCACTTCTAATTATAAAGTCTTTTTTTAAATAACAAAAATAACAACAATATCTTCCTCATTTACTAGAAAGAAAATAAATTAAAATTAAAATAAATCTAAAATTGGTTGCAATAGTTCTCTCGATCTACTGAGGATGTTGGAAGTTGTTGAAATAAAATATGGAACTGCTTCTAGGTGTCTCAAGCCATCTGCAAATCTTTGACTTTAGATCCTGAAAAGATTCCAAAAAATCTGGCAGACAATTATACTTTGAATTATGACCGGCACTACCTAATGTTATACAGGTAGCATAAACATTACAGACTTAGATAACATGCTTATTTTATGCCAAACATCTGTGACTTGTATCCTCTTAACAATATTCCACCTGGAAACCTAAATTTTGTCCTCTCGAATGTTTAACTGTTCCCGGGAATCATGTGAATACTTTGACACCAAATCTGGGATTTTTCATAAAATTGTTTGTCAATTATGTCCTTTGCAATCAAAATAGATCCTTGATTTAGGGATCTTGATTGATAACAATCTTCATTCAATCCCTGTAAAACCTCTTGGAATTTACATTAATATTGAATTGCACATCTTTAGTTACCATCAATGTTCTCTAACTGCTCGATCAAATATAGAGAAGTGAATTAATGTTAGATCTTCACCGAAAAAGACAAGATGTTCTCATACCATATCTTATATATCAAAACATATTCCTCGATACAAATATGTTGATGGCATATTACTCAACTGCACATTTCTCTAGTTGTGTTTCTCGTTCTATGGTTGTCATTCTAGTAGCTTTATTATCCACACACCCCTTCTCTTAGCTTCATTCATTTTATGCCAACTCATTACACAACGCATGCATCCTTCTCGTCTCTGTTAATTTTCAATTTATCATCACATATTCTGTGTTTTCCCTGTAGTAGTATCTAAATGGTGTAGCACTCACTGTCAGACCATAATTTTTTGAAATAACAACAATTATGACCAACTATCCTATGATTCCAAGATGCATTAGTATCTTTGTGCCTTCAAGAGAGCTTCAAGGTGTATCTCAACAGGAAAGTTCCGCTAGTAAACATTTGTTGGCATTTGAAACTTTGAAGATACCTTGGGCAATCTTTAACGCTCCTCGTCAATCACCATTATATATTCAAAGAGGGAATTTGTTATATGCCTTTCTTAAACTGAAAATTTTGGTTCTTTGTTTACTCTAAAAACTATGCAATCACCCCAAACTCTCTTGTCAAATTGAGTATATATTCAACACTTAAGTTCATGGTCAATCCATCAAGCATAGGTTTCATAGTTGGTCCATTTACTCATTTCCAATATTGTTGACATTATTGTCTTATATATGAATAGTCACCATGGATCATTTTCCCAAATATGCTCAACTTGTTGCTTCCACACTTGTGAACTTTGTGTTTTACACTTGTGAGATATATCCTCTGCATTTTGGTAATTACTCATTTGAAAAATTACGTGAACAAACTGAGACTTGACACTGTAACTTTAGTTTATGCAAACCTGAAGTGGCACATAATTTGTCTGAAGGATGGGACTGAACAAAATTACTACAAGCATATATCATGTTAACACATATTATTGATAAAGGGTGTTTTTCCCTTAGGAAATAGTACCTTGGTGAAAAATGCAGAAAAGAGGTGCTTGTGCAACCCACTTTATAGTTGTATCTTAAGTTCATGGTTGATTTTATGTTTTGGCATGTTGTTCTAAGGAGTGTGCTCAGATATGTGGCTAAGTAGTGTGTGCTTAGATATACGGTCTTGATCTAATATCAGACCCCCCCCCCCTGAACCTTCTGCCTTTAACGGGGGAGTCCGAGCAGGTGGTTTTCTGGCACGAGCTCCCCACCATCATGTCACCTCCTCAGTAACTTAGACCCCCCCACCCCCCCA